>JAYRCH010000535.1:0-483713 GCA_037179445.1 Phengaris alcon alcon | reverse complement strand
CTGTCGTCTGGTTTGGGTGAAACAGCTGCAAATACCTGCACAAGACTACGATCATTTGAGGTACGTATATCAAAATATTGTCATTTCATTTCACTGTGTTATCTCAGTCTTCAAGAGAAAAAATATTGTACAGTCATATAACATGTGTTTAAGATGTGATTTTGTTAAAGAAAAGTTTATGATACTATTTCGCCAACATGCACAGAAACAGAATTTTATCAGTCGATCCTACTCATTTATTGCCAATATAATGACTTCATAATCGTCTATAAAATAATTTACCGTCAGGAAATAGTTGACGCATCTCAGGTGCTAACTGCCAAACATTGTATTTTCCTGACTGTACACAATACACATACTTAAGGGTCATTTTACAACGCGACGATACAGGAGCAAGACGCTCCGCGGCGCTGCGAGATAGCGATTCAAAATTGAACTTTATTTACACACGTTCCATATGACATTAGACATACTGCGCGGTGAAAATTCAAACAATAAAACGTGTATTTTCTTGTGTAGTGAATAAAATTTAATCTTCACACACCAGCATATTTAGCGGAACATAAAATAAATGTTTGATATCAGTATCATATAAGGCTTCTGGCTGATTTATACGTCATTTAATTTAAAAAGAAATATTTTCAAATTAATAAAACAACTGAACATCACATTTTATGCAATTGTTTTAAGTATTTCTTCCTTCTGTGTTTGATTTAAAATTTCATTGAAATACTGTTTTTTGTTAGTTTTTTTATAATCGCGTATCTTTTTGGAGTTGAGGACTGAATTATGCCTGACTTAGCCCCAACGGAGATTGCCAGGGCACTCGAAATGCGAAGAAAGAGTGACCTACAGAGTGATATCCAGAGATCTTCGTCGACTAGTTTCAACGATCCATCGCAGTATCCAACGGTTCAGGTAGACCGGTACTTATGTGAGAAGTGCAGGACAAGGCAGAAAAAGCGCACTTCGTGTAGGGATGATCGTTTCATTCGGCTTCGTGTACGTAGGAACCACCGTTTGACGGCCGTCCAAGCCCGATATGAGTTAGAAGCAGTGCGGGGTGTAACCGTAAGTGAGCGTACGGTACGAAGAAGGTTCGAAGAAGCTGGTTTGGGTTCATTTGTGCCCGCCAAGGCTCCAAGGCTCGAGGTAAATCATCCTAGAAACAGGTTAACTTTTGCTCAGGAACATCGACTTTGGAACGCGGACCAATGGAGTAAGGTATTGTTAAGTGATGAGTGCAGAATTCTCTTAAATCAAATTGACGGCAGGCAAATAATATACAGACGCAAAGGAGAACGATACATTCAGACAAATTTTGAAACTACAGTTGCATACGGTGGTGGATCAATAATGGTTTGGGCGGGCATTTGTTTGGGAGCTCGCACAGACTTGGTAGGATCGACAGAGGGAGTCTGACTGCAGACCGCTATATCAGAGAAGTTTTAGAAGAAAATGTCGTACCGTTTGCCCCATATATATCGGTGACGATTTTGTTTTTATGCAGGATAATGCTCGGCCGCATACCGCTCGGGTAACTCAAGCTTATCTTAATGATATGAATATCACTGTTATGGAGTGGCCGGCGAGATCACCGGATATGAACCCAATAGAGCACGTTTGGGACTTGCTGAAAAGAAAAGATAATTCCAGAATTCCAGCTCCTGCCAACGTGGGTGAACTGCGAATCGCCCTAGTTGAGCAATGGCGGAGACTATCTCAGGAGACCATCGATAACATCATTCTCAGTATGCCTAGACGGGTAGAAACTTTAATAAGAGCACGTGGAGGAAATACGCGATATTAATCACCATTTTTCTAATTTAATTAATTGTTATTTTAATATTAATTTTCACTTTTCCCGGTTACATGAAAGGTTCAAAAATGTACCATTTTTCACAAATAGCCTTTACTCGCAAAATCTGTTCTTAATGTGATCTCATTTTAAGTAAAACAATGAAACTTTAAATAACAAAAGAAGTGTAGTAAGTAGATTTTAAGATAAAACCATATTTTTTTAATTATGGACCTTTTTTTTGTGTTCCGCTAAATATGCCGGTGTGTTTATAATAGTTATCTTAAAAATGCGTTTCGTTTCTATGTGAATTAATCCATACATTTACAGTACAATTACTTTACTAATATCCTCCGGCAATCATCGTTTTTCTATGGCAGTGACAGATATCCTACTAATACTATAAATGTGAAAGTTTGTGTGGATGCATAGATGGATGGATGGATGGACGTTTGTTACTCTTTCACGCAAAAACTACTGAACGGATTTCGATGAAATTGGGTATGGTAGTAGTTAAGCATCTTGAATAAAATATAGGCTACTTTTATCCCAAAAAAGTACAGTTTTCCCATGGGATACACGATACTATATTTACGCGGGCGAAGCCGCGGGAAAAATCTAGTAACGTATAAAACACGAATGTATCCGGCGGAAATATAGTTGTACAGTGTACTGTACTTAAATTAAACATAACGTTTTATTTTCAGATGCTTCACACCGAAGCCGTTCTTCAACGGTCGAGTATTCGATCTTGACGCCAAATACTTCGTGTGCGGGATCGAAAGCAAACACGTGGGCGTCACCGTAGCGGCCGTCACATGCGTGCTGACTCTAACAGCTATAGTCTTCTGTATATTCGCAGTGCCCAAATACACTACGCGACTCGGTTACTACGGCAATATACAACTACCCACAGCCGAGTATACGGTTCTACCCGCGCACGTCACTATCGGAGATGATAGTTAGGGACGCGTTCCCAAAATGAGTTGTTCGACCGCGGCCTAGAACGGACTGACAGTGACCAGTGGCAGTGGCACGAAATCCGAACAAAAAAAAAACCTTATTGCCACGCATAAAGATTCATGCATAATATCAAAACACGTGAAAATTTTGAGGAGACTTTTAATGCTTTAACAAAAAAAATGTTGGATTATTTATAAGCAAATTTTAAGGTATATCAGCTATATTTTGTTATTTTTAAACAAACAAAATAAGCTACATAAGAGAGCTACAATGATCCTAAACTGTAAACACGACTTCCGTTTGTAAATTCTGGAAAATTATCTTTACTTTTTGCTTGCTATACTAAAAAAACAGAACTTTTCAAAATGTCTTAAAATATTTTACAGAACTAGAAGTACTCTATTTGTGACAATTGTTAGTTTTGTAGGATTTGGTCGCAAAATCGTCCTAAAAACAGCCAATTTATGTCAAATTTGTAAGCGCGCCCTTTTTTTGTGGTATTTTCTATGTGTTATTATCTGTGATTTATGATGTTTTTATTTGTTTGTTATGTATTTATTTAAAAATAAAGGTTATTTATACTTTGGTATCACTTTTTGTTATTTTTTAATAAAGCGTTATTTAAAATGTTGACAAATTTAGGTATTTTTGCTAAAAAAATTGTAATATTTGACAACAACAAGCAAAACGAAATAAAACGGTCTACTTAAAATCACTTTATATATTTATAAAATACAAAAGTGTACACTTTTACAAAAATCTTGTGCTAAAAACTCGATACGCGTCGCTTGTGCTGCCATATTGTATTACATAAACATTCAAAATCCTTCTTAGACTAGTACAGCAATACTATTATCAGAAAAACAATCATGTTACATCGAGAACGTATTTACACTCGTATTAATTATTTATTTAAAGTTTTTGTGGTATTTAAGGAGTGTTTGTTAATATTTGCCGATAGATGGCACTGTACGTCGGTAACTATCGTAGTAAAATACTATTTCAGTGAAATTCTTAAAAAGTTATAATGAATTTTACGCAATTAATATTTCACTAACGATAGTTAATAAATCAAATATTATTTTGATCATTGTACCCAATGTAACACTGTAACCAATTCTAGTTCATCATTCACAATTTACTTATTTTTTACTTACATTATCAGGCACAAGCATTTTACATAGGCATTTGAGCATTAAGATACGCTTCAGTCTGTGGCGTTGCCGCCTATGTATTTGTATAATCAAGAAAACAAAATTTAAATCACACAGGCAAGTCAAATCTAAAAAAGATTGAAATCATATTTTGAGGTTATTTTTATAAGATATTAGATGTTCAAAACCATGGTAAAAAACAATAATGATACAAAAAACTTGAAATCATAGGCAAGTAGCGACCATGATTTTTTTAAATATATCATCTAAGTATGAGAAATTCATTATCTATTTATTTTATATTTCCCTCATCACTAACCATTTATTGCACAAATATTTGTGCGAGAGTGGTCTACATTGTGTTAGCACTAATTAACTTAGCATAGTAAACATCTTGTATTATGAATATATTTTAAACACAGCTAGTACAAAATTGAGGCAGTAAATAATTTACCTACATTCAGCAAAAGTGATCTTCGATACATACATTCAATTAACGTACACAACACGATATGTTAATGATGATTATTGATTACATATTTAAGCACTATTTTTACAATCTTTGGTCACTTGAGCCCATAATGCTGTTTATTTCAATGTACACTTCTAAATGAATTTCAACCACATCTTTAATTTTGAAATTATGGTAAAGTTTGTTGATATTATCAATAATATTTAATCAAAACATTCGATTAATAAAATGTGAAATACTTGTCGAAAATAATATAAGAATGGATTTAAATATTCTTGTCGTTTAATAAATATTTAGAAAAATATAAATCCATTTTTTATGATTACATTTCGTGTATGCTTTTTAGCTTCATATTATGAATATAATATATTACCTAATCTAAATATTATTCTACAAATTACTATGATATATTTGTGATTAAATATTCTAAATATCTTAAGGCATTGTAGTATTCTAATATAGTCTAAATAATTATACTATTACAAAGTTGTAAAGCGATATAAAAAGCTTATAAGTACTTATGTCATGATATGAATATATATTATACAAAATAAATTTCCTATAACATTAGAACAAAATAAAAAACTTGAGATTCACAAATTACAGTCAGAAATATTCCTATTTTCTTACAAAAGTTTAAAGATATATTTAAATATAATTGTGTCATTTTAAAATAAGAATGTACCATTTAGTCATTCACTTTGAACTTAAAATTCAGGTAGGATAAGTAAACTTCTTAACGTTACTTAACAGAAATATAAGAGAAAACATACAACATGACAAAAAAATTACAAACACATATATTTATATTGTTATAAATGCAGTCTAGTCTTTTAGAAATGGCTGGTGACCTACAGAGCTGGCCTTGTAATTCAGACAATAGCTGCCTTACTGAGAATAACATCTCAAAAACATAAATGTCATTATTTAAAGAAGATATATGATTATAGTAAATTACACTGGTGTCATAAAAAATTTACTGATGATGTATAACTAGAATTATAATAATCTCAAATGAGTATATTTAATAAATATTTACAACTTAAATATGAAGGTACGTCAAACAGTACAGATCTAAATTATACCTAAATGTCATACCAACCTCTGATCCTCACCTGAGTATTCTTCTTGTCAGACAGATGTCTCCGAATTCAATCTCAAAATGAATCTATTGCTTTTCGGATCAACAACCTCTTCAGAGATACTGAATTTTGGCAACTGTTTTATGGAACATATCAGTGATACGTCCCCTTGCCGCAATTGGAACTCAATGTTATCAGCCAGTGGTCGAGCTAGGAGCTCCTCAGATATCAGCGACCAGCGCTGAACAGGTCTGGCCTCTTGTTCTGCAGCCAGCACAGGGCCTTCAACCAGGAAAGGCTCGAGGAAAGCCCGAGGTGATGCATCTTGGGATAAACAGCAAGCGAGGTGAGCTAGCACCTGAAAATATTTTAAAAAATTCGTAAACTTTCATTTAATTACATACATCACCACATAAAAAACATTTTAATTCCTAGACGGTCAGTACAAAAATCGAACGCAAACAACTCTCTTTTACTACTGTCTTGGATGGATTTATACAGATATACAGTATTTAAAAAAAATTGAAGTTTTTAAGCAAGTTTTTTATTTGTGATTTACATTCTATGGTCGCGGTAATTTTAAATAATTTCATCACAAATAGGTAACACTGACCGAGTCAGCGGAATGCCGCGGCTGCTGTCTCGTGGCCCGCAGGTACTTCTGCAGCGCGCGCGCCAGCGACGGGAACACCGCTTGGGCCGCCTCGCGCGGACCTAGAGCGCCACCTACAAATAAATAAATAAACTCTTTCATCGTCTGTTTTGATTTATGAATAATTTCTAGCAATTTTGCTAATGTTTTTTGGGCTAAAATAATCACTTTCAAAACTTCAATGTGACTGTTCTACTAAAGCGTGTTGCTGAGCACGTAGAATAATTTTCGTGTACATTAACTCTTCGCTACTTGTCTCTTTCACTCGAGCACGAATATATTGCTATCACGTTTACACAGGTAACGCGATAGAAGCGCGATGGCAATATGCGCGCGTTAAAGAGGCAAGTAGCGTTGAGTACACGAAATTCTAGGTGCTCCGCGACCGCACTTTATTTTACATACTGTCATGCTAGTGTAAACTTGCCACAATTCAAACTTCTACAAAATCTACTTTTTAAAAAATCTTCTCTTCTACAAACGACTGACTTCGTTTTAGAGCTGGTATTAAGTAAGCTGGTAAGTACGAGTTTCACTAGTACTTACCACCTGCATGTGACAGTCGCACGCGGCGCACGTGCGCGAACGCATCCTCAGCAGCGGTGTGGAGGCGCGCGCGCCGCTTGCGGACGCGCCGCTCGCGCTCTGCCTCCTCGTAGTAGCGCTCGTTGTGCGCAGAGCCTGAGTCCCGTCGCCGCGTGCTACCCGCACACGACCCACCGCCGCTCCTATAAATAGATTATCAGAAATAAATATACATATATAATAAATTAGCTTTTTGCCGCGGCATCGCCCAGCGTTAAATTGAGATTATAACAATATCTTTATAATTCTTATATACGTCAGAATAACCAATAGGCTATATTTTCGTTATTCTGATGTATAAAAGCTATATTATTGTAAAGTTTCATCATAAAAGAGTCATAAACATTCATGAAACCTCACATATGCTTCTAGATAATTGCTTGTTATTCTATAACTGGAAATATACAGGCAGCAGTAGCCACAGTTCTGATTGAGATGTAGCATGAGTGATACAGCCTTTTAAACCATTCAATTTGCATGATATTAAATCAATGATTAAAAATAAAAAAAAGGTATAAAATAATTATTATGAATTATCAATGACCACCAACACCCCCAATCATTGCACAGCTCAGCTCTTCTGGAGGCACAAAAATATTATCAATTGATAATTAAAATTATTATGAAAATGATAACTCTGTAATTGGTTGCATTATTTCTGCACTTGGCAGCATAACAACATTTAAGAGCCAATGCTAAAACGCAATAGGGCGAGTGTGCGGGTAGTGGAAGGCACGGGGGTAGCGGGAGGCGGCTCGCATTATAGAGGTGCAGAGATAATGTAACCAGGTAATACAACATTCACAGGTTATGCAAAATAAACATAAACAAACCTTATGAATATAATACTGACCTTGCTTGTCCTGATGATGCATTAGTATTAGAATCCACTTCATAGAACTTTATACTCGACTGGGCCTTTCTTTGAGATTTTGATATGGGGATCTTTTCCAAATATGGGTTATAAATAGTAAACTCAGTATAATACTTTTGCAAGACCCACACAGCTGCTCTTTGTATACTCAACTGACCGATTGCATATGATCTACTCTCGCCGTCAGGGCTTCTTACAATCTTTATATAATAAACTGGCTCTAAGTGTCGTATCTCTATCAATATTACGGCTGCATAATGTATAAATAGCAGACTATCTGCAAAACTAGATACATAAGACACCAGTGAACTATAATCCACAGCTTCTTCTCCCACTGCTAGGGCTTTGGTAGCTTCAGTTATTTGAACGAAGTAAAATAGCCAATATGAGAAGGTGCAGACTGCTAAAGTCACAAGCATCATCGCTCGGAACACGAATATTCTAGGAAAAATAGCGTTTCGTGGCCTCAAAAATATAGCCCAAACTCCTATTGCCAGTAACACTAATTTAAACGCTAATGATAATAATATGCCTTTGCATTCCGCTGTGCAGGCTAACAATTGTATTCTCTGGCTTGGTTGTATGGCTTGATTGTCAGTTAAGCCAGGAAAGAACCCTATTTTAGGTAACACTACCATCGCTAGTGGGCTTACGAAAGATACAAAACACAGGCCTAATGCTACAGTGGTCCCAAAGTATCTGGAACATCCTAAGCCGTTATCTGATTCCATAGGCCAGTTGCTGACATCCTCCATAGATTGGGACCCCTCTGACGTATTCCCAGTAACAGCAGTAGTATTTTCCCCCCAATTTTCATCTTGTGGTAATATTTGTACTTCAATGACCTCTTGCCCATCTCTCCCTTCTGGATTTATATTAACACTAGTTTGGAATGGTGCCATTGTATTATCAACACAGTCTTTTTTTTGTGATTTTGTACTTCTAAAATAAAAAGATTTACAAAATAAAAATATAATCCCTTTAATAAGTTTCGAGGTTTTATTTTTTGTTAGCTTGTAGAATTTCAAAGTTCCTACTAATGATTAGCTAAATAATTTACTTTGTTTTGTGTACTTAGTACAAATTAACCACCTAAAATAAAAACTAGGGTATGAATTATTATTGTAAACATTACAACAGTGTTCTAAATTTAAAGTTTAATCTTCGCGGTGGTAAAACCAACATACCGAGTGCTCCGATGTGTGTTGTGCCTATGTCTCGAGCTACGCCGGGAGCGCCCGCTTATCTCGGACCTCACAGATTCAGTCTCCATCGTTATAGCAGTTTACAGTCACGAGAGTCCCCCGCGCATTACCCATGAGTACTCTTTATGAACCTGGAATAATTCACCATGTAATCAAATCACGGAATCAGGGCAATTAAAGTGCCCGATGCCTCCACACAACAAGCACAGTTACAGAAGCATTCCACACGTTTACTCGGTTACTTGACTCTACGGTTCAATATAAGTTATTCAGTTACGAAAATTACCGTCGAATAATTGATATATAATCATTTTCCAATAAGAAATTTATGCGCCGTCGTATTTCGCATAAGCGAATTCATTAAAATTTAATTTTCAACAGCAAACGTCAAACATTCCAAGTTATAATTCGACAAAACCTTCTAAGCTAAATACTAGCTTCTAAATATTGACAGATTCAAGTTCTCTTTCGCACTAGCAACAATCTATCTATGTCTCTTTGTCAGAGGTCATTGACAAATCATCCGCATCACAATTTTACTCAGTAGGATTATGATCGTTCGAAAAGTATTTTTTTTTATATTGCTATGTCAATGCAAAAAAAAATTTTCATGTAAAATTATTTATGTTCTTATATTTTCGAGTGTGTAACTTACAATTGTGTTAGTTTTAATTTAATTGTGTGAGTTTTAATTTAAACGTTCAGTTCCAACCTCCGATAATTTTTTAGGACAATGGGCGCGGAATTCAAATATGTGGAACACTAGATTACAATAAGTGATGCTTGATAAGATAACGTACGTTTCTTGTAGATAATACATTAATCTATTCATTTTAGTGATGAAGTTGTTGTTTGTGTTAAATAATGGAAGAACCATATAATTCCAACCACTGTCCTCGTAAAAGTAGAGTGGAAGATCTCCATTTGGATCGTGTGGTGGCTTCGCAGCCAGAAATTGGTCCTACGCCTCCCGATGGTAGTTATGGATGGGTTATCGTCGTATCCGCGATCATTTACAATGTCACAGTGCCACCTTTGTTTTTTCTTTATGGTTTAATCATATTAAAATCTATAAGAGAAGAGGACCACGATGAAGGGGAGAAAATGAAGATTTGGGACGTAGACGTGGCCTTAGTGCCCGTGATAATGATCGTGATAAAACTTCTCCTAGAGTCCTGGTGCAGGGTAGTGGTGAAAATGTTCAACATGCCAAGGTTCACGGCGTTGGCTGGTCTCTGTATGACAGTAGCTGGAGTTCTGTTGTCCAGCTACTCGACCAGCCAGTACAGCAATGACCACATAATCAATATCTTTGCAGGAATATTTGTTGGTAAGAATTTTAATAGCCGTATTATTAGCCATATATTTTATGACTTATGAGTTATGAGTAATGCGATATGCAGGGTTGATAAAACTTGTTTATTAACGATACATTTTTGCAATATTATGTTTAAAATATTACTACCAAAGCCAAGTTTACCACATTTATGTAATAAACAATACTCGTACCCCATTACTTAATATATGTATTGTGTGGTCAATTTTTTTTATTCATTCAGCATAACCGAACTAATTTTGCCAAAGTTTTAACTTTTTATTGAGACATCCCTATTTTACACAATAGAGTAATATTGGATTTATAGCTGAGTGCTATTGCTGAGACAAATGATCACGTTTCTGCAATAAAACTACTTCTTATTTAGCATTATCAGTACCCGCAGTCATCTTCTTAATCAATTTTAAATACTTACTGCTCCAATTTCCGATGGCGCCAATACATAAGTATTACTTCCTCGTACCTAAGATAGCAAGTACCTATTTACTTAGATACGAGGAAGGTATTAGGTATTTCACCAGTAGTAGGTGAATTAAGTAGGTACCTAACTAGTCTTCGTTTACTCAGAAAGGGAAAAGACACTGGCTGTACGCTGAATCAATTAAGTATTTATGGGACTTTGGCGTTTACTGTTCATGTTTCTATCGTAATCTTATCGCCTTTAATATTACTCACATATTTCTAGAAAGCTTGTAATAACACAGGTTTCACAAATTATGAATTATGATACTTTAGCACTCATCAGTGAGTTTTGCTCAGACAAAATATAAAAATATAAATGAAGAATTTCGAGAACTCGGAATTGTGCCACTGCAGCAAACTGCTACACATTTTGCCAGTTGTAAATATGTTCTTAACGATGAAATTCCAACATGTAACTTTTAGGTTCAGGATATGCTTTAACGGCCCAGCAGACTGACGTAATCATCGGCCATTACTTTAGAGACAAGCTGATTCTCGTGCAAAGACTGATCCGAATGGCTCCCACCTTGGGCAACGTTATAGTGCCAATCATTATAGGCTACCTATGCACTGTATATAGCAGTGATATAGTAGTCATGATTTGTGGAGCTCTCCTGATGCAAAACTGCCTGTTCCTAGCTTCTTACACCCGTCCAGTTTACATAGAACGGGTAATACGGTCCACTTATAACATGATCAGAGCGGTGGAGGACGAAGATGAGGTGATCTTCTCAAGCCAAAACCCTCGACCGAGTCAAAGCAGTAAACCAACACCAGCAATCAACGTCGTCTCGATCGACGACGATGCCAACGACGTCGTCGTTTTCAAATCAAAGAAGGCAGCCAAAGAAATAGTGGACTCTGATGTAGAATACCGAGCGAACAGATTTTCGTCAGATTTCTCCACAATGGATACGATGAATCGGTTCTCGTCGGATTTCAGTACGATGTACGACGGTCCGTCGAGATTTTCGTCTGATTTCGATGCGCTCGACATCAACCGTGTCAGTGGTTATCAGGAGTTAGCGAGTATTGACAGAGAAGGTCAAAACCCCCGACCTCTATATAGGGGGACGACAGTAGATACGCCTTCCAGTCTTGTGTTTCCAACTGAAGTGACACCGGGGACAGCTAGACGTACGGCGTCTATGAAGAAAAACTTCATCACTTTCGCGAATATGTTGCTAGACATAAACTTCTACTTGTACACACTACTCCACTTTTGTACCACCTTCTCAATGCTGCTTCTTGGGGTGATCTATCCACCATTGATGTGGGAATTGAATCCAGACTTAAACATTTGGTCGGTAAGTCGATTTCAAATTATTTATGCGTAAAAATACTTACAGACTCTCTATAAAAGTCAACCTTCCTGAATAGTCGATTTTTCTTAATTTTCTCTGTAACAATCTAATAGTAATATATGAAAAGATTATATAATTAAAAATCTACTACTAATATAAAGAAGCTAAACTATTTTAACGCTTATTATACATATCCAATGCCTTGAGGGTAGTTATAAATTTATATTAATGCCTAAATTCATCACCAGGTGGCGACAATGACAGCTATCGCGCACGCCGGCGCCCTCTGCTTCATAGTGCTGTGCGTTGCTCTGCCCAAGACGATCAACGAGACTTCCAGACTGTACGCGGCCTTCTGTCTAATTGGCGCTATCGGCTTTTATGGTGAGTTTTGCTGCAAAATCTTCTCAGAATCAGAAAAGGTTAACATAACTAATAAACAGTTATCTTAACCTTTTATGCATAAACTTTTTTTTTTGTTATTAATAATTAAAAATACATTTCCAAACTATGACGTTTGAGGGCGAGATGCGCTCATTCCCTAAACAGATGCCACAATACAGTTATATGTTGACTTATACATTATAATCTTTACATACTATGCAAAACTTAACCACTACACTTGAATACAATATTTTATATTCATTTATTACACACAGCAAATTTAATTTTTTTGAATCTTTTATCTACATGTTCATATAGAATACACAGCAGTATATTCCACATAAACATTAAATGTAAATAAAATTATATCAAAAGTCTAGAAGTTGCCTTTGTAACTTTGTTTTAAGCGATCCTATGTTAATTTTTACATCCTATCTTAATATATCAATTTTAATAAACACTTTAGGTACCATATATTTTAAAGTCCTTTCACCATAATAATTGTTTATTAATTATTTATTTTTGTTATTATTATTATAAAAACCAAGCTAAAGTACATAGTAACAATAAAGAACCGTACATTTTGTCCGTGAACAGTATGATAATTTGGTAAGTTATGCCAAATTATGTTTGTTTTAGTTTAATTACAATAATGGTACATACCTATTTTTTAAGGTAAGAGAAGCTTTAAACTACCGGTGTGAGCTTAATAATTTCAGACTTCCTTACACCTTAAAACTACACAAACAAAATAACAAACTGGGTACATTCTAAAATATTTTTGTTCTTCCGCGATGATAAAGACCCCTAATTTACTTAGCTTTAATTATCAAGCACTTATTCTATAATTATATTTCAGGCATAACTCTATCCACGCACAAGAGTTTCCTGGTAGTGTGGTGCATGTTAGCCAGCTTAGCGACCGCAGCTTCAAGCGTCCTACAGCAACCCCTCTACAACTCTCTCAATGATTTCGACACCACTGCTACTATTACCAGTGCCAATACCATTGTAGCTGTCTTCCTCATGGTGTTTTCCATATCCTACAGCTACGAATACAAGACTTTATTCTTCGTAGCCAGCCTATTACAGACTGCAGCCGCTGGCATATTTTTCGCGACGTCTTTTAGAAGACGAATATAGTAATTAAGTAGTGTTCAAAAGGGTTGCAGCGCGGTCGCTTGTTAGAAGAGTGTTGGCTTTTTACCACTTTCCGTCCCAGTATTAACAAGACTGGTAATACACATTGATATAATAATAAAAGAGAGGAAATTACAATTTTGTAATTTCTTACAGTTAAATTAAGTTTAATTCTACTCTAGTGTCTACTGCCAGTATTAATCGTCAGACATTGAGTAGAAAAACAATTTAAATAACCCAAGTTCATAACCTAAATGTTATAGTTTATAACCTGTATGTATAGTTGAGTTCACGAAAGAAGACAACAAATGCCGGCCGTGTATAATATAATACGTAAACTCGCGTAGAAAAGACTTACTTCAGACAAAATAATATTTAAATGTTATTTAAAGAATTAATGTAATATTATAAATGCTGGTAGTAAAAGGGGACCAAAATATGCCTTCTAAAAAGTGGTCATCTTTCATGAACTGCTCTGTACATTAAATAAAATATATAAAAAATTCGTTGCTTACGAAAGACACGTGAATTTAAACTAGATCAGAAAATACTCTTTATATTAAAAAGGGGCCGGTAAGTCAAAAACAAATCATTGTATGTCTTATGTATTTAGAGATCAATTCCATTAACACAAAATATGGGATTAAAATAGATTAAGCATTTTGTCTGTATTAAACTATAGTTGTTATACGTAAGTTATTCATATCATTGGCATTTCTCGTTGGACACCTCAAGAAATGTCAATGAAATTTAAAACTAATCTAAGGTTATATTGTTGTATTTAAAATAAATATTTATATACAATTGTTCATAATTTCTATCATGTAGATATTATTATTTGAATTGACTGTGGTGCCGTGACCGCCAGATGGCGTTACTATGCAACTTATAAACAGTGTAGTTTTAATTCTTATACAAAACAGGATAATATTTAGGCTAGAAAACCTTCCCTTAACTGTTATTTTAGGTGTCGAATACTAGATAAAAGTATAACAAACAATGCATAAGATATCAAACTAAATAATTATCACTGTTTTATCATTGCATACAATAACATACCTTTAAATTATATTATAACAACGTAAATATAACAATTCACAATTAACTCAGTATTATAAGGAATGTATGCAATTTAAAAATAATACCTAACTTGTAGAATTAACATAAATAAAGTAAATCTTACTAACAAACTACTGTCACCCGCAGGTAGCTTAGTTCAGTCAATGATATAGATTATAGATTAAAATTTTACTTCGAGCCTTTGCCGGTTAAAAACAACAACCCCGTAAATAATAAATTGCTGCAATTCCACCCCAATATTAAATATAGCAACTAAAATATTGCTGTTCAGTGTTCACATTGATATCTAGACCTATTTTAATCTCAATTCATAAATAAAATATTAATTTTCAGTTTTAACTCAACTATTGTTATTTTCTACGTCAACTGTTATTTTAACTCAGTAAATCTACACTCTCACCGGTATCATTATTTTTGCTATTATCATTACTATTGTTATTCCAAGTTGGTAATAGAGATTCAAAAACTGACCAATCCTGTTTCACTGCCTGTTTACTTTGATTATTAGCCCATTTATTATTAAAATTACCAGTCGTATTACTAAAACTACTGCTTGGACTAATATAACTACTTGTACTTACATTTTGATTTAATAAACTACCTGTATTTGTGAAATTCGGATTTGCGAAATTTGTTGAAGGATTGACGTTAGTAGGACTAGTCCATCCAATGTTAGATGGTAGTGCCATTTGATTGCCAAAACTATTATTCATACCCATATTACTTGGGAAGCTTAAATTTTGACCTGTGTTTGGAGGATTACTCATTGGTGTGAAACTTAAGTTCGGACCGGTGTTTAAAGGGTTGTTCAAACTTAAATTTTGCCCAGTGTTTGGAGTAGCATACTGTGTTGGTTTAAGTGATAGCTGGCTTAGATTCGACTGTAGCAGTGAGCTGGTTAGGTCTACCGGTTTTGGGGCTTGAGGCGGTGGCGATAAGACCGGAGCTAACATGGAACCAGACTGTCGGGACATTTTCTTCACGGTCTCCTGTTGCTGTGCTATCCTGAAATTGATGTCATGATTTGTTAATGTCCAAATAGTTAAAGTAGATAGAGTTAGGAACATAAACTCGGGTAAAAGGGAAACAATACAGTAACATTAGTGCAATGTAATGTAAAACTAATAGTAGAAAAGAATAAAGACTAAATAATGTATTTGATTAAAAATTCGGCGTATATGAGTGTTTGTTCATAGCAATGACTTTTTGGTCAAAGCATATAACATCTTTATAAAGTTATTCATATAATTGTTTAGTACCTGGGTAACCGAGCTTTGCTCGGAGTTCTGATAAATAAAATAAAAAGAATAACAAAAATAGTTATCTGACCGGGATCCGAACCCATCACATTCCGAATTTTCGAACAAAGCAAAAATTATACATACGCATACCAAACTGCCAATCGAACTGACATAATAAAGTCGCAATTATTGATATATTGTTGCATGACATTTTCAGCTTTTTAAGCTTGTTATGTGCAGTTACACAGGGATAAGACCTAGTTAGATCGATTTTCTCCTCCAAAACTCCCTACTAAATCGCATAGTAATACTTGCAGCCGTTTTCGAGAAACCGATTATATATATACAAGATTGTCTCATTTAAAGTATAAGATTACCCAACTGCGCCAGAAGGTTGGTTATGTTATTCGAGTCACAAGTTCTTACTACCTTTATCATACTGAATCATCAGTTCTTGATAAGTTTATCTGATCAAACGAAACAATATTTATCTACAAACCTTTGTTTGTCTTCAATACTCAGGGATCCCTCGCCAATATTCGGTATGGACGGTTGAGGCTTTTCTACTGAATTGAATGATAAATCTTGCAAATGATCAATATCGGTCTTCACAGGTTTGTCAACGGGGGATGTGACTGTAGAAACTGATGCTGAAAATGAGTTCTCCATCATCCTGAAATTTCATAAATTTGTTTTTAGTCATTTAAATTTTATGTTAAAAGATTTACTAAACTTTGAATTTGTTTTAAAATAGTTATACGTACTATATTTATGACATTATTTAATAGCTTATTGTACACTTAAAAGAAATAACATTACAATTAACTGCAATGGATGCCAAAAGATAACAATAAGTTTTTTTTAAACAGTAGACCTATGTATTAAAAGACTATTTGAATACTAAAACCTAACACATAGTACACTAATTATTAAGTGATACAATGATTTCATCGAAATTTTCACCAATAAATAAGAAGATGAAAAAGTTATAATATTAAAAATATCTTACTTAGATTCGTTTTGTATAGAGTTGAGTTGTTCCAGCTTCGACCTGTGTTCTGTCTCTACTTTAGATATCATGTGCTTAACGAGAGTTATCAATGCATTGAACTGGTTTAGAGTCAGGCCATTCTCAACACACAGCGGAATCAAAAATGGTAGAACTTTTGTAGCCATAACTTCCTTTGTAATGCCAAGTTTTTTGTGACTCATTGCCAACTTGTATATGCCTATGAAAACATAAAAATTTAAATATAGTTACATATTTAAGCATTCTGAAGATAAAATTCATTTTGAGCAAAAGACTAGCGTTTAGCTCTTTATGAAGAAAAAATAATATTGTACATTGTATTGTAAAAACACAGGCTCAAAAATTTGTAACAAACCTAAGATTCCCATAAGCACTGCTGGCTCCCTTGATGGTATTTGAGGTAAAAACGGTATAACCTCATCTAACACCAACCATTTGTCCAAATGTTCCAGCAGCTTGCCCAAACACAGTAAACAGTTGACACGCACAGAAATAAAATTAGTGTTAATACAGAGTTTTTTAATCCGTGGCAACAGTGCATTTTTCATAGCCGGATAATCTATTAGTGACGCGAATGTAGGCAACACAGACAGACAAAGCTCCTGAATTTGTTGAGCGTCTGACTCTAATGCTCTGTATAGCATTGGTAAAATATCACTCTTAACCTCATCGGCAGGAGTAAGCTTGAGTAAAAGTTCCATCCTCTGCATAAATATTAAAAGAATTTGTATTGGTTCTTGTATGAGCATCACAGGTTTTAACACTGGTAAAATATATGTTACATATTCCTCTTTTGTAGAATTCTCAGCGATGAGTAAAACATTTGGCAGAACAAAAGGAACCATGGGTGGGTTGACAAAATCCTTTGTAAGGCATGGTAGAATTCGGTAAATACATATTCTGTGAGGCATAGTTTGTATAATCTGTGGCAGGCCTTTGTAAAATTGAGACTTTTGTAGGTTATCCCAGTGGAAAAGAGAGTCCAGGTAATTCAGAGTTTTAACACCAACGTCTTCAAAATATGGTATCTGTAAACCAGTAAATTACTTAAATATAGATAAACAAGTTTCAAAAACATCAAACAATTTTTAACACAAATGTACATTTCCCCCTTACTAATAAAAATATTTACACAATGCATAAGCTATACAATGTTTTGTCCTTGCCTGTCGAGCGACTTTTCCAACATTATCCATTCCACTTTCACAGACAAGGACAAAACATTGTATAGCTTTTCCATTATGTAAATAATTTTATTAGTAAGGTGTTAAGTATGTAATTTCAATGAGCTGAGAAAAAAAATTACCTTTAAAAATTGATGAGGATCAGGCCTTAGCTCTGGTGTAGCATTAAGCATCAGTTTAACATAGTCTCTTAGCCCATCAGTTACACATAACAACCGCGATGGGGCTAGGCTTTTCATTTCATTTGAAAACCTTTTGAACTTTGTATAATCATTGCCAATATTACCCAGAGTTTGATGTCCTGTGCTATGTAATGTGTATATAACCACACCCAGAGAGTAAATATCACTGGCAGGAGAGTGTGAAGCCGACAGCACATACTCAGGAGCCAGATAATCTAATGATGGCTGCGTCAAATAATGCATTGCCTGACAGTATTCCGTGAATGGCCAAAACGGTGAAGAATCGTTAGTGTTTTGATTCATTATACAAAAATCAAAACCAAATATTTTCCATGCACCCTGATGATTCACAACTATAGATTCTGGACATATGTTATGATGTAAAAGTTTTACACTGTTGTGTAAGAATGCTAGGCCTTCTGCAATCTGCACTAAGCCATATTTTATTTCCACTTCATATAGTTTATAGTTTACCAGAGTTTTAGGTGTTGGTTGAGGCATGTTCTCAGTGTTTCCCAGTATGTTTGCTAGACTAGCAAATACAGGCTCAGTGGCGAAGGCCAAACTCTCTCGACTCTCTTCTAAACTGTGCTGCACTGTCAAAATTTGTGGATGCTTTAGCTTAGTAAGTTGAACCACACCCCGTTTTAATATGTCTAGCATGATGTCCTTGTCTGCTTTCGACCATCTTTCCAGTTGTTTTTTTTCGAATACAAATATAGATGCCTCTTGTTTGGTAGACTTTTTGTAGCCCTTGTACACTTTCCACAACAAGCCTAAATGTACAAATAAAAGGTATTTGAGTACTATAAACAAAAATATAACACTTGACGTGTTATATTTTTGTTGCGATGGGTTAAAGTAAAAATAATTCTTACCTGGGCCTGCACTGGCTATATATTGTGTTGCCTCAAATTCACGAGTAACCGGATTTCCAGGCAGCACACCAGACAATTGAGACACTGTATTACTCACAGACGAGTAGAGCTTATTAAAAACCTCCATATTTATTCCTTAGACATCAAAAACATTACAATAAACCTCAGCAAAGAAATCGACAGAAACAGAAAGGAAATAGAAAATAGAAATACAAGTGACATTGACAATTGTTGACATAAATTGTCAAGCCTTTTTGTGTAAGCTAGGACCTTACACATACGACTTTGAGCTGAGGGAAGTAGGTATATAGGTTAATGTGAGGGCTGGAGAAATCTGGGACTGACCTTATTGTTGAGCTGGTGGTTCTGTATCTGGGCGGAGGTTTCTTCTCACTACACTACACAGCTGTTGAGCTGATTATCGATAGATTTATCGCGGTTCGCCGGCGAATTTGGTATTATATTAACGAGCACAAATAAATATGCGCACACGCGTTCGCGTTCACTAGGTTTCGGGATGAGCTGAAAATGCATCCGGCGCGGAAGGTGATCTAAATGCAAGTGTTCGTCACTCTCTGACAGCGCCCCCGAGTCGGTCGGCCATACATCACGTAGTGATGTCCTTTGTGTTTATTCTAAACGTCGCGCTAGTGTTGGCGCGAACATCCTGGGGGGCCCGCACAGGCGGCGAGCTGAGCCCCATCCTGAGCAGAATCCAGTGGGAGCCGGGCAATCTTGCCGACAGGCCTCCGCAGCTGGCCTTGAGTCGTGTCCAAGTCCACAACTCTGATGACTCCATCCTTCCCAGGTAGCAGACGTGAGATTCTTCCCATCTTCCATTGTAGAGGAGGCAAATTGTCCTCCTTGAGCAGAACCAGTTCTCCAATTTTGGGTGGAGAGGAAGAGGAAAGCCATTTGGAGCGGATTTGAAGGGTATGGAGGTAGGACTTGGTCCAAAGGTTCCAAAAGCGCTGAGAGAGTGATTGAATGAGCTGAAAGCATTTGAGCGGAGATATTACTCTTTCATCTAGAGTCAGCTCGGGGAGAGCTGTGAGCGGACGGCCAATGAGAAAGTGGCCAGCAGTAAGGGGCTGATAGTCCGTGGGATCGGACGAAAGTGGACTGATGGGCCGAGAGTTTAACACAGCTTCGATTCTAGTGAGCAGAGTTAAGAATTCCTCGAAAGTGAGGTGTTGCTCACCGATAACACGGTATAGAAGTTGCTTTGTGGATTTAACATTAATCTCATGGATACCTCCCATCCATGGGGCTTTAGGCGGATTGAGTAACCAAGTTATATTTTGAGTTGAGAGTTTATGAGAAATGGCGTCGTTATTGTCATTGAGAAATTGTTGTACCTCTAGTAGATGATTCCTAGCTCCTACATAATTTGTGCCACAATCCGAACGTATCAATACCGGAAGTCCGCGACGTGAGCAGAACCTTTGTAATGTTGCAATAAACGCTTCGGCAGTGAGCGATGAGACTGGTTCTAAGTGAACCGCCTTTGTAGGCAAACAAATATGCAAAAATATCCCTTAATTAACTTAGCATTACGTAATTGACTTGATTTGAGCAGAAACGGTCCGGCGAAATCTGTTGATACGTGACCAAATACGGGCTGAGGTATGACTCTATCAGCTGGCAGGTCAGCCATGATAGGTACTTCGGGCTGAGCGCGGCAACGGAAACATCGTATGCATTTAAACGTTCTGTGCCTTATAATGCGGCGGGCAGATAATATCCAAAATTGCTGACGTAAAATAGCATGTAGCGTGTCCGTGCCAGGGTGGCAGTGTATGCGATGATAGTCATCTATTATGAGGTCTACGAGCGGACTAGAACTAGGCAAAATGTATGGGTGTTGAGCATCGTATGTGAGTTCCGAACGAGTGAGTCTACCTCCTACTCTGAGGAGACCGTCCTGCGTAAAAGGCGACAGACGTTGTAGTCGTACTGTGCAGATTCTATCGGTTTGCAGGCGGTGAATATCTTCTGCGAATGCATTCTGCTGTACAGAGCGGATCCAGAAGAGTAATGCTTCTCTACGTTCACTTACAGTTAGAGGGCCTAGTTGTCGCGAGTTTGAATTTAGTTTACAGTTACGAATGAATCGCCTCATGTAGGCAGTGACACCAGTTAGATTATTTGGAGTGGGATCGTCCCAGTCCAATTTAGTTAACCATAACCTTTGAAGAAGTATTTTTGCGCGGAATATGACGGGTGTATCTGATAAGAAGGGAAGAGTCACCATGTAACGGCCTGAATCGTCACGAATGGTGGTTGAGCTGAATATGTGTTCACATTGCTCGTGTAGCGGGTTTGAATGAGCAGAACGAGGCTGGGGTTCTTCCGACTCCCAGAATCTTTCCAGGCTTTTGCAAATATCATGAGTAGAATGAGCAGAATGTGTAGAGTGAGCCGACTGAGTATAATGAGTATGAGTAACATGAGCAGAGCCAACTTGAGCTACAGGTGAATCGCATGAGTGCTCAACGAGTCCTATGAGTGCAAAATCAAAAATCGTGCCGAAGGCTATGGGCTTCCCCGGGCCCAAAGCAATCTTAGTACCATCCAAAACGTGACCCAAAACGTCTGAGCCTACTAATAGATTTTATAGTTTGCCTAAATATGGCCGCTTGCGACTTTGTAGGCATGTTTAAAAATACATGCGTGTAACTAAGTTAAATATTAAAAAGTAATAAGCGGAAAATACGCGCGCAATTAATTAAAACGCAGAAAATAGATTTTAATAATGTGCCGACAATGTATACAATTTTATCATAAAATGTGTACGAGTTAATTAACAAATGAGCTGACCGATCGCCTGATGCCAATATAGTACTAGTGTATGTTTGATGAGCGGAGATTAATGCGTTAGAAGTCGTCTGTAATATCATATTAATGTCCTGAAGTTTGAATATAAACAAATCTTAGCGGGCGCGTTAGAAACAAAACAACGCAATGAAAAACAATGCAAGTAGGTATGAGCAGTCTCAATCTCAACAGTGTGCCGACTTATTCAAAACAGCTGTAACGTAACACCTATAATATATTTGTATAAACACAGAACGTCGATAAGAATTCTTATTTAAAACAGCTGTAACGTAACACCTAATAATATTTTTGTATAGACACAGAACGTAGATAAGATATGAATTCAATGTGAAGGTCACTATTTATTCTATGAAGAATACCTAATTGAGAATGAATGTAACAGCTGTTGTTCGCACGGGCGCCGTGTAGGTACCTATTACCTACAGAATGCACAAAATCAAGTACCGAAGCGAGCCGACGATGTTTGTATGGGCACTTGAGATGTTATGCAACCCGTAACTATTAAAATAATGCTAAGTTAATTAATATTGTGTTTTAAAAATTGAGAATATGAAGATATAAACGTTATATATAGATAAAATACTTAGTAATGCAACGACGATTTACAATTCTGTTATGAGCCGAACGTAATTCACAATACGCACTAGTTATTACTTATTTTATATGCGAATCAAACATTAAAATATTTTGTATGTAATTAAGAGCTGAGAAAATCATATGAGATATTATTGGCACAAATTATGTATTAGGTACGTTAGGGAAGTTCTGGAATGTTCGAGTTCTTTGTTCGACAATAAGCCGACAACCTACCCACTATTTTTTTTTATTTTTTTTTTTTGGGTTTTTCCTATGAATTTATGGGCCGAAATATGCACAAAATAATTTAAATAATTAACATATAGGTTAATATCAAAGTACAGAATAGGGGTTTAATGTTAAATGTGCCGAATTGATAATGGGAATGGACTGTAACTTGGTTTTAAAATGGCGGGGCGGCCTGGCCAGAATTAATTGGACAAAATATAAATATTCGAGCTGATTTTATGTGCAGAATTGGGCGGAGTGGAACTGTAGGTGCTGGTTCTAATGAGGCCCAACGCCGGTAATAGGGAGAAGGGCTTCACGAAGGCTCGATGGACCAAGAAATGTGTAAGCTAGGACCTTACACATACGACTTTGAGCTGAGGGAAGTAGGTATATAGGTTAATGTGAGGGCTGGAGAAATCTGGGACTGACCTTATTGTTGAGCTGGTGGTTCTGTATCTGGGCGGAGGTTTCTTCTCACTACACTACACAGCTGTTGAGCTGATTATCGATAGATTTATCGCGGTTCGCCGGCGAATTTGGTATTATATTAACGAGCACAAATAAATATGCGCACACGCGTTCGCGTTCACTAGGTTTCGGGATGAGCTGAAAATGCATCCGGCGCGGAAGGTGATCTAAATGCAAGTGTTCGTCACTCTCTGACAGCGCCCCCGAGTCGGTCGGCCATACATCACGTAGTGATGTCCTTTGTGTTTATTCTAAACGTCGCGCTAGTGTTGGCGCGAACACTTTTTTTTATTATTTGAACTCTATTTACAGTACTACAGTTTTCTTGGAATAATGCTATCTATGGCTCTAAGTATTTTCTACACTAAAGTCCTTTCCTTGAAAAAAAACCCCTAGACGCAGCGCTGTGATCGCACGACAAATTTTTATGGGTACCTATTAGAATATCTTGATTCTGTTCTGCTTCACAAAACTCCTTTACCTTGAGTTTATTTTCTCGGGAAGCTTACGTAGTAACTAATTCTTAATCTGTGCGGGAAGCACTTTTACAACCTCAGGCATTGTAAATATCAGTTCAACAAGTTCCGCTAATAGGATTTTCGTCTATTCGATGTTAGATAACATGTTAATAGACAATATAGAATCCATTTTCGTATATCTAAAAAATAATAAAGATACAAACAATTAAAAATTACAATATAAAAGAGAGCGAAATATTATCGGCCTGTGACGTCACGAGTTCCACCCGCCATAATTTGTCACTACAAAATGTATGACGGTAGCAACTTGTGACGTAACAAATCGTTTTGCGAGAAAGAGATAGGCAATATTTTTTATTTGCTTATTTGCTAATAATATTTAATCGCGTAAATCTAAATACCTGTTTCTTTTAGATATATGTATCTTTAATCACCAATTAATAATAATTAATTTTAAAAAATGTGATATTCCACACTAGGCAACATGCCTATTTTCAAAAAATGATATATAGGCACCGACAGTACATAGATATCTAGCGGAATCACAAATATAATTTAATTATCTTAAGATTTCAGAGTTCAACATGGGTTTCAAATTCGAACAGGTGATTAAAATTTTTTGAGCATTCCAAAATATCCTTGTCGGAGCAGAATCAGTAAATATTTCGTATTCTAAGTTGAAGACGAAGAAGATTTGAAATGTCTATAGAATTGTTTTGTTTTCAAAATTCAATTTTAAGTAGGTAATCAGTTTTGAAAAATTAATAAAATTACAAGTAATAAAGGATCTTAAGGTCTTCCTAATTTTTGTGAAAACAAAAGGACGTGGAAACCAAGTGCTCTGGTTCACAATAAACGTAAAATGGGAGTTTTATAAATACACTTGAAATAAGAAAAACTGATCCAGACAAAGATTTCATTATATACGTCTATGGATCCAGACTTTAAATATTAATCATTATATCATAAAAATGGATCGTCTTTCAAATATTATCTCAGTTATTTTTGTGTTAATACCGATTTGCACGTCTGAAATCGATCCATATTCAAAGGAGCCATATAGACCTCTGAGCCCATTGGTTAAATGTACTTTTCTGCCTCTTGAATTCCTAGACTGCGACGAACCAGTAGACCATAAGGGCAACGAAACTGCAAAGAAGATAGTGAAGCACGGCTGCGTGAAGTTCGGAGGCGTGAAATACGATGACGTTGAGAAAACAAGAGTTCAATGTAAAGCATTGGATGGAATTGAATGCCACGGCCCCAGAAGTTTTCTCAAAGACGGGTTCCCATGTGTGCGGTATTCTGGGCATTATTTTACGACTACTCTGATCTACAGCATTCTGTTGGGCTTCATTGGAATGGACAGGTTTTGCTTGGGGCAGACCGGAACAGCTGTTGGTAAGCTCCTGACACTGGGCGGTCTTGGAATCTGGTGGATTGTTGATGTTGTGTTATTGATCACAAACAATTTACACCCTGAAGATGGAAGTAATTGGAATCCATATGTTTGAGTGTACAGTTTGAGGAAAATGGAGACTAGACAGCACTTTTATAATGTTTAGTAAAAGATCAGGGAATTAAGACTAAAACTAAATGTAGCAGACATTTATGAAGCTTTCACTGGAAGTTGAGTGTAAAATTCAGTGAATATTATGTATTTTGATGTAATTGTAATAATTTTATAACTTATTTCAAGAATAAACCAAAATATAATGTTTGTTTGACTGTGCTCAATTTATTGTAAATAAATATAAAATGAATAACTGAATGTGTATTTCATTACCCCTATTAAAATGTTAGCTGCTAACAGTTCGCAGCTTATCCTATTTCTTAAAATTCACAAAGTTAAAAAATAGATTAAAATTGTGACAAAAGCAAGAACCAGTTATAATTACTAACGCCTATGATATCAAATTATTCTGTACATAGAGCCAAGTTAATAATTTTTATAAAGATAATAACTTTTGCCTGCATAAATACAGTATTCCATGGATCCACTGTACTTTTTTGGGATAACACATAGCCTGTTTTAATCCAGCCTTAACTACTACCATAACAAATTTCATTAAAATGTGATCAGCAGTTTTTGCATGAGTCATAAACATCATCCATCCTCACAAACTTTCACATTTATAATAGTAGTAGTAGGATAATTACTTAGTGTTTACAATATATACTGCTGAATATCTTCTCAATATGACATTGCATTACTTAAATTATTTGAAATAAAAAAAAATCAAAAAAATTTAAAAGGTTTATTAACTTAAGCCACTAAAGCGGAGGCGGTGCTCGACTCATATTTCCAGTTGGGTGGGAGCACACTCTTGGTCTTGTAGTAACGGGCCAGCCGGTGTATTCTGGACTCTACAAGAATCAATCTGAATTTGCTGTCCTTGTCTTTCCTGTTGCGCTCCAAATGCTTGCGCATGGCGACAGCCTTTTTGATCAAATAGTACAAGTCCTCAGGTAGGTCAGGAGCAAGACCCATAGCCTTCATGATACGCAGGATTTTTTTGCCAGTGACAAATCTAACTTGTGCGACACCATAGGAATCCCTGAGCATGACACCTGAAATAATTAATAGCTTTGATAGTAAAAGTTGAACAATAAAAATAATAGATGAAAGAGGACAAGTAGGTTTCAAGTTCTTTAGTTTAGAATATATAATTTTCTCTAGATATGTTAAATCTTGATCTCTCTACTTACAGCGGGATCCCGTAATTTAGTGAAAAAGTTACAAAAAAATGTCCTTGAGAAAAAGTCCGCTGACTGGAGGTTTCCGTGCAGCTTGATTGTAGCCGAAGTAAGGATGTCATAAGAATGTTTTTTGTTTTGGTGAAGGGAACAATTACACATCTAACAATTACAGTTCATCAGATGTAACTTTGGTAAATATCCCGCCGGCTGGAAGTCAGTTAGAAAAGTTTATATTTCCATTTTTATACAGAACAAATTCTGTTCTCTTCAAGTCTCCCAGATATAGGATCCCGCTGGGTGTAAACACATAATATCTTTAGGGTAAATATTGGGTTTTTATTAGCAAAAGTACCTAAATCATAAATTACTGAGTATTAATTTAATCTTTAGGTTATGATTACTACTTGTGCGCGTGTAGTGTGCGTTTTTGAAGAGAGAATTAAGTTTTGTTTTCATTTTCACACATTTCTGTTTCTGAAGGAATCACATCAATATTTTCAGCTCTATCAACGCATTACCAAGATTAAACACATTTTAAATGTCTCTCATAGAAAAGAAGTTAGCCAGTAAAATAATTTTGTCTTAGATTTAATGACAGGATACGTACCGATTTGTGATGGGGTAAGACCCTTTTTGCCAAGTTTGAAAATTTGTTCCTTGACATCATCAGCGGTTAATTTTAACCAGGTAGGGACACTGCGGCGGTATGGCAACGCCGATTGTGAAATACCTTTACTGAAACACAAATTATCGCGTTAAAGTCTGAACCATGTGGTGAAGCGATAAGGTTATGCCGTAACACAAATTATTTCGGGAAGCGGTTCACTGATTAAATATCAGAAAATAATTACACCAGAATGCTTTAAAACTATGATACTGACCCAGGTGCGTGCATACGACCCATGGTTGCGGATTTTTAGAAAATCGCCGACCTGACAACGACAACAAGCAAATCCAAAAGATGGTGACAGGCGACCGGAAATAAAACCATCATTCTTTAGACCATCGATTAAAGAGTTGGTGAACGAATGCAACACCATAAGCAATCTTGTTTCGAATAGCTCCGACGTTGTGCATAAAATTATTATTTTAAATTTATCATACACACGTAATAAGTATGAATGTAATATATTTTTAATGAAAATATGTAGTAAACATGAAAAAACAAATAATAAAGCAATGTATAGTGCTAAATAGTTTAATAATCTGTGCTAGTTTTGACAATAATTTTAATAGTGACAGTTGTCAGATTTTACAAGATAACATTTCGCATTTGCAGGATCAGGCAAATTGGTTGGATTAAAAATATTCGTAAAAATGGCTGAGAAATATGGGGTTTCGGAGATCGAATACAATATTGCGAAAATCCAAGCCGCTAGGCGTGCTGAGATGCGACGTGAATACCTTAAACAAAGAACAAATCCTTGGAAACATGCCTCTGAGTCTGGACATGTTGTATGTGTTATTACATAATTTTGTAAATATTTATTAGTAATTCAATTATATCACTGTATTTATAACAAAAAAATAAATAATTTCAGTTCGACGAAGCTCATCAAAGGTACATTTCTATGCAAGTGACCCACCTCGAGCGTTTCAGGCCCAATAGGAGTAATTCAATATTTGGTATTTGTGCTATTGTCATACCCATGCTTAGCTACGGATGGTTGTGTGTAAGCGATAGGGCTGAACGAGAAGAAAGAATTCGAAACGGTGAACTCCGCTACAGAGACCGCTTATTCAAGCTCATTTAAATGTTATGTTCAACAAAAATGTAGTTTTTATTTGTAACAATAATATATCTGTGGAATAGTTCAATTTATTTTTTTAGTGTGTAAAGTTTAATTATAAATTATACCAACCCTATATCACCCGAATGTAACTGCCCAAAGGTAAGGTAAACTTATATATTGTTTATTTGCTGGAATGTCAAAAATCAAAATCTTAAAAACAGAACAGGCATAGGGATTTTAAGTGAGTGGTTTCTGTCAATATATTTTTGTTAATTTCATTCAATAACTAAAACAATATTGTCAACATACGGATATATAATAAAGGTAATGTAATGTAAATAAACAATCATTGTGAACTAAATATTTTATTAAATACAAAATAAATACTTCATATTCTTATAATACTATATAAATGACTTAGGACAATTTAAAACCATAAGTGATCCACAAATTCTACAACATACAGCCATATAAGCTTTCATGCAATGCAGCAAGATGTCTGGGCATCAATAATAATCGCTTATTGTAGGTAGTGCTAGAGTAATAAATCTATTCTTGAACAAAGTTATCGGTCATCCAAAGATTTGTCCCTCGCTATGACGGAGTCTTCAAACTTTACCATGTATGTGGTGCCTTTGTGCCAGTGAGCTGTTACTTTAGCCGGCTGCAAGAAAGTATCTTTCATTACAATTTGTAAGCTATAATATTTTAAATGATGCAATAAATAAAATTAAATACTTTTTGTAGTTGTTAAATGTTAGGCTTAAAGTATATTTTAATTTTTCTATTTCCAATAGTAAGTCATGATTTACATTTAAGAAATGCTAAGTAGGAGGCTCGGTCTGCTAACTTCTAGTTATGATTATAGCCTGTTGGCTCTAAATACAGGTATGTATTAACAAGGACAATCTATTCAAAAACAAAATATACTTACAAATCCACCTTTAGTTAATACAGCCTCTATAATACCAGCATTGAAAGATGCACAGTTCAATGAACCTTTATCTTTAGGGACACTAATAAATTTGTTTACCTGTGTAATAAAAAATAATTTATTAAAATCATGCTAGGATAGTACCCCAGTACACCTAAATTACGCTGATACCTTGTCACAAATAAAATGCAAAATACACCAAGATAAATAAATAAAAAGTGACACACAACAAAATAAAAACAAGAAAAATAACATAAATATTGGGTTTTCATTATTTCAAGGAGGGTTAGGTTAATATTTGCGCATTACAGCTTGTCTAAAAGATAAATTAAAGTATAAGTGACTTTTTTGTCTTATGCATAAAGTTAAAAGTGGCCTATGTTTGCGCGGTTGATTTTCTTTCTAGAATAAAGATTTCTTCTGTAAAATAATGTAATAATAATTTATTCTCGAAAACATGTTACTCACTAGGGCATCCTTCTCTATAATGTAGTAAGTCCTTTCATCATCATTAGCATGCTCCAACTTATCTGCCTCCTTTCCGTATAACACCTTAAATAGTTTTTTTTTAATTACTTTTAAGATGAATGGATCACAAAAATGTATTCAATACCATGCTATATTAATAGGAAAATCAAATAGCAATGAAATTATATTTACCTTCCAGAGTGTAGATTTAATAAATAACAACATGTTAAGTAATTTTATTTCTCTCTTGCTATTTTTTTCTCTAACAAAATATAAATCCAACAGTCTTGTGCCAACATCTTGACCTATCTCTGACAATCTAAAAAAATATAATTTGAATAATAGCTCCCCACACTGATTTCAGTGACGGTGGCCGGTTTAATTGAAACCAGGCCAGCTACACAGGAGTTATTTTATAGTGCCCAAGTGTGTGCGCAGTACACAAGAGCACTCTCTCTTCCTTTACTCTCGTAACCCAGTGGGACGAATAACCGACACGACTGGTGAGATATCAGGCGCAGGTCCGACTTTTTACATGCCCATCCGACGCATGGATCATCTTTCTTGTCAGACAATCAGGTGATCAGCCTGCATTGTCCTAACCAAACTTGGAAAGATTTTTTGTTGTTCCAATGCGGGAATCGAACCCACGACCTCCGAGTCGAGAGCCAAGCTCTAAACCACTAGACCACGGAGGCTGTTGAAATTCAAATAATTTGAATACTACATACATAAAGTAATGCTTGTAATGTATATGTATATTTACTACTAGAAAACATGTAAAAATTTTGTTGCTGTGGACAGAACATTGTTAAAAAGGTTATAATATATATATATAATTAAAATATAAATAAAACTTACTTATTTTGCAATTCATGTATGGAATGTGATTTATTCTGGCAGTATTGAACAATTTCTGAAAAAAGAAGGGCGTAGAGAGCGAGTGAAATTTCTCCTTTTCCTTTGCTCAACGGCTTGTCCAGAATTGACGATTTCGATCTACCAGAAGACATTATTTATTAATCCTTGAAAATAACTAGGTACTACTCTCAGTAGTAGTACATTACATCTATGACTACTACTAGATAAACAAGAAAGAATCTATGTTTTACTCAACAATTTTGTTCTTCTTCTTCTTTTTTAGTAAATTCTCTTTGAGTTTGACATTTGACCGCCGAATGATTAAATTTTTTTTAATTTATTGATATTTTTAAAATATGGCCGTACAGCATAAATCATTGCCATTGTCATGTTAATTATGGAGGAATTTAGAATTTTTATTTTTAACGTTTTGAACACAGTTTTTCTAAATCGTTATGTCTTAAGTACTGTAAGTGAGTAAGACGGCGCCAAAAACCTAGGTTTAACTTTTGACTGTCACCTTTCTTGGTCTGCACATATTAATGAAGTGAGCAAAAAACTTTATCACTCATTGCATGCTCTGAAGAGGTTGCAAAAATTTCTTCCTATTCCTGCGAAAGTCCTATTGGCACAATCTTTACTATTACCTCTTTTAGATTATGCTGATGCCTGTTATTTGGATGTAACGGAAGAGCTATTGAACAAACTAGAACGTCTACAAAATTCGTGCATTCGTTTTATTATATTCATTACGCAAATTCGACCATATATCTGAGGCCCGTTACAAATTACAATGGCTTCCTATCCGCCATCGTCGGAATATGCACGTTTTAACTTCACTCTTTAAAATACTAAAATTCTCTTCTTCCCCTTCTTATTTATCTGACCGTTTTACTTATACGGCTCCGAGTGAAAGGCCTACTCGCACATGGAATCCAAGGAAGGTGCTAGATACTCCGTGGTATAACACCATTTTTTACGGTAACTCTTACACCGTTAGAGCTGCCCAGCTGTGGAATGCTCTGCCTGAAGACGTGCAGCAGAGCCCAACAGTAGGCACGTTCAAAACAAGGCTGAAGAGACACTATATTATGTCATATCTATGAATATTATATATAATTAGTTTATGTAGGTTTATGTATGTATGTTTAGGTATGTATTTTTACTGTAAAATATAAGTTATTAAGTATTAGCATTAATTATTACTATTACTTATATAACATTCGATGTATTGTTCTTCGATGTTTCCTCTATTCTCTATACTATCTGTGTCCGTTTATATCTCTTATAATGTCCTGTCGTAGGTCTGCTGGCAGAGATCTCTTATAGAGATAAGCACACCTATGTACATTCATCACTGTGTTGTCTGAGTTTAATTGTAAAATTTGTGTAGGTACCTACATAAAGAATAAATAAATAAATAGTCAGTACAGTCGAATGAGTCACGTCAGTCGATTCAGTAAAATGGTAGACACTTTACTGAGACTTCCTAGTAAGTTTTGGAGAAAACACTTATTAACATGCTTTTTGAAATTGCCCACACTTGTCCATGTTATCGAATAATAATTACTATTTTTTCAATCTTTCCACATTAGGCGAACACAGAGCAAGCGCTATTTCAGCGAAATCGTGCCGAATTTCGACTCTCCCAACTCAAAAGCACAGTTGTATAATATAATCCATTAGGCAGCGATTGAAATTACTTCCTTCATTCCTTAATCCATGTGGTTTTCAATTATTAAACATGGTTTCATAAAAATTGAAAGTAATAAAAGATTTGGCTTGTTTAACAAAAACTTTAATTCATAAGCATATAATAACAGCACTACAGTGTACATCAGATTGTTATTAACACAAAATAAATAAACCAAATATTCACACATTTGTTGTGGGCATCGAAATTATTTTCTCTCATCATAAGCCTATTACAGTACCCAGCTAGAAGAATACATATCAACCATAGATGTATTATATAGTTATCAATTATATCAACCATCAATCTGTTTTCAATCATTAATGTGCATTCTTTTTAACCAGTTACTATACATTTTAATTAGTTGTTAGTTTACACTACATTGACATCATGTTCACTGCTGCTATTAACTTAGTATAAAAATATACCAACCTAGTTTATATGGTAGGCTCATAATCTAATAATATCTATTGATAGCTATAAACCATACAGTCTATTGTCTAATTTACTTGATCAGTTCGATTAGATCAATCAATTAAAATTTTTCCTGTGTGTTTACTTATGAATGACGTAAGTCGTACCCGTGTTTGACGCTTATTAGCGTAGTGTTGTCTAGACAGTAGTGTATACTAAATAACACTAAACATTGCGTTTAATCCTAAACCTTCATAAAACGTAGCCATTAGCATCCCAAAAAAATTCAATTCAATCATAAAATACTCTACTAATGAAACATAGTATCCGTTTTTATATATTTCGACTCCCATATATTTACAATATCTTTTAATTTTCCAGTTCAACTTTTATTTATGTTATGAGCTTATATAGTATAAGTATAAAATATTTTTAGTTGTTGCTGTCACCGCGTCATACTCTTTTTTGCCAAGCTGTACCCAATTTGCATTGTTGTATGTAGCTATTTATTTAAAAAAAAAGACCCTTAAATTTATTTAGTATGCCATGTGTGATGACAAAATCTATACTTTTATTAAACATGACCGAAGTTCAAGTCCCCAGAATAAAGTAAATTAGACCAATTAAGTGTAACTAGGTGACGACATATTGACCTGTGACACCACCTAACTGTGACAAGACAGACAGATTATCACTTCTTAGTTCTTATCAGCGTACATGCAGCTTATTATTCCAAATACGAATTTAAAGTAGATGCTACTTTTGTAGCATAGACAATTCCTTGTTTTTTTAATAATCTACACAATACTTGAAATAATAATCTTAATTAGAGAAATTGCTCAGAAGTTCTAGATCTTTGAATTTTAGATTTCTAATTCTATTGTAAAACGACAGATTGTGTTATTGAACTAGTTTTATACAATTCTATGTCAAAACTTATTATAGTAAAAAGTTGAATAAGCAAAATATTGAGTACTAAAATAAACCTTACATTGTTATGATCAACTATTTTCAAGCTAGTTTTAGTAACATTCGAAACATCTCGTTATATTGTAGTTATTAATGTGCGCATAATCTAAATTTCATATAGATACTTAACGTTAGTTATATATTACCATGCGTCAAAGGAAATTATAAAGAGAAAACACAATTTAAGTTTTTAATAATATTAAAAACGTAATCGTAAATTAGTGAAAAATATTAAACCTTCATCTGCTTCTTTACAATACTATAACCCTAGTCAACTATGAGGTGTTATTGTGTAGTTCATAATTCAGAAGTTGTTATATCCAAGGATTAGACCACAAGGTCATTATCTTGAAGACGGAAACAATATGTGTAGTTGTCTCTTGGTCATTTTAATAGCATTGATGCAATGATACAAATATTTTAATATCAGGGTCAGGAAAGACTGGTCGATCGACCGAAAAAACGCGCGAAATATCGTGCTATAGACTAGCTTATACATTTTTTTATAGCAAAATGAAATGTACTTGGCTAGGTGGGAAAAATTTGTGATGTCATGTATTATTCAGTGATATAGAAAATAGTTTTGTGGAATAATAGAATTCTCTATAGCGTGGAAAGAATGTAATAGTGTATATCAGAAAATAAAGGATACCTGAATATTTTTATCACATGTAACAAATTAAAGTTATTTAATTTTTTTCAAAATTGTTAGTAGTATTAAACCCTAAAAATAATATTAAATTAATATTACTGCAGGTACCATGTAAGCAATGGAAACATTCTTTAGTTTAAGACAACAATAAACCAAAGCAATTGTTAACCCATCTTTGGTTATAACTGATCGTAAGTAAAATGAGCAAAATGTACTATCAAACATGTTACCAATACCAAAAAATATTGTCAAATAATTTCCAATCCATACCATATTTTTTTTAATTTGAGTAATATTTATAGAATTGTAAATAGGTAATATATAGTAAAATAAAGTGATGGTACCATAATACAAAACATAATATAAATCTCAATACAAAATTTGAATATGAACAATGCAGTACAAAATAATAATTATTGTAAATAAAAAATAAATAAACAGTAACAAATTTGATTGGCACATTCCTTTGCAATTTATGTATGTAAATATAAAATTTTCAAGTCAATATAAATATTTAATTAATGTAATTAGTTTTTTAAATAATTTATTCATGACCATGGATACAGAGTCCTTCAGTCATAATTAATGTAAGTTATCTCAGGGTTGCCATTAATATGTCAGATTTAAACCATAGACAAATATTCTATGAAGTTACCTATACATAATTTTTCTGGTCTATATCATCTAATTTTATTCATTTTATTGTACCTGTTAAATTGCTGTTTGCAAAAATTTCATCATAACAACCTCTAATATTAACTGTTTCGACTTTAATGTCTAAGTTAATGTTTATATTAACTAATAATCAATTTGAATATAAATAAAATATGTTAAAGATTTATAGTAAATCTGATTACATATTATGTAGTTATACAACATCCCAAAAACTTGTCACTGTTGTGAAATAAAACCAATTTAGTATTAAATGAAGACAAAAAATGACATTGTTTTCTCCTTATCTTAAATCTTGCAAATGCCTTGCAAATTCATTACAAAATGTGAATAGGGACATTTTAGCCTTCCTGTGCCCTTACTTAATACACACTTAAGTCATATTATACACATTGAACATATTCTAACAGCAAGTAGACTGCACCGTCTCGGCTTCGAGTAGATTAAAGTCCATACCATTTGGTCTGTTGAAGCCTGTTTTGATACCGTCCCATCCATCCTCGACTTTGTATTCTCCTGACTGTATGCGGTTGTAGACTTCTTGAGCGACCAGTATAAAAGCTTGTTCAACGTTGTGACCAGATTTTGCAGATGTCTCAACGTGATGGAGACCTGAAACATTTTGTTTTGTATAAAATATAAAATAATAACAAGGAAAGATTTCTTTGCATTGACTAGGCTCCAAAACTACTGGACTGATTTTCATGAAATTTGTGATGAAGATGAAGTTACGATAAATTCAACTTGAATTGATGAAAAATGAAATTATTTTCCTTGAATTGATACTATTTAGGATTGCATATAATATATTTAAATTGTACCTACACATAGAATACAGATTATATTTTTATAAAAGTACTCAAATAAATTGCTTTTAATTAATCATTACATACTATAGTGTGTACTGTATGATAGAAAGTGAATTATTAATGCAAAACCAAACAATTGACTTAACCTTGTTGAAAATTTAAATGTAATCAAGTAGAAACTTTTAATTTGCCCAATAATCAATTTCAATTTATTACAAGATATAACAAGACTATTTAAAATATGCCTGTCATTGGGACAACATTGAAATTAGCATTTCCAATTACTAACATGTGCACAAATAATATAATAATGAAAAGAAAATATTTACCATTTTCCTCTGCGAACATTCTGGCCTCCTCACATGGCACTTCTCTTCTCGCACCATTCTTATTATCAGTACCCACAAGGTCCACTTTGCAGCCGACCAGGGCAAATACTGGTCTATGTGGCTCAATATGTCTCTTAGCTTCCATCATCCAAAGAGGTATATGCTCAAAGCTCGATCGGTTGCACACATCGTACACCAGTAGCGCACCCACCGAGTTCCTATAGTACGACTTAGTTATGGATCTAAATCTCTCCTGCCCCGCCGTATCCCACAATTGCAATTTGATTCTAGTTCCATCTTGCACTTCGATTATACGAGCGAAAAAGTCGACGCCGACCGTCGGATCGGAAAGCTAAAATTAAGACGTAATATTTACCTATTCCACAAAAATGTTATACAACAACAAAAACAATAGATTTACCTCCGCGAATTTTCCATCAGTGAAATATTTCAGGAGCGAACTCTTTCCGACCGTGCTGTCGCCGATTAGGATAAGCCTAAATTGGTAATCAAATATTGGATCTACCATTTTCACCATATAAAATTCAGAACAACAAAGGATTCGTCAATTTGGACTCAAATGATTACACTAGAATTCCTTAATATGATCGAGAGACGAGAAATTGACATTTGACATCTACTAGTGAAGCCCGCGGAAGACAATTCGATAGTCGATTTAGTTTCTAGATTTAAAAAAAATCGGTCCACAGACGGCGGGGTAATCGTTGAACTTACAAATAATTATTAATAACCGATCGTATAACCGCCTCTTTTTTGGAAGTCGGATAAAAACATTACTAAATAATATGTTAGAGCGTTTCTCATTATCCGATACGATCAGGGGGTCTAAAAAGGCCACTTCAGGTGTTTCATAATAAGTTTCATACATTTTTTCCATACAAAAATCTTGAAATTTTAAAATGGCTACATGATAAAACATAAATTTTGATAGTTCTCAATAGAAATGCGTAAAATGGCGCACTTAATATGAGTTGAAAAAAATATATGAATCATAATATTTTTGGACGCCCAGACAACGAAATTCGATATCCGATAGTCAAGGGCGAGCAAAAGGCGTGAAACTTATACTTGACTTCCACATTCCACGTATTATATTTCATAATAGCTGTCCCGACACGCGTTGTTCTGTCCCACCTATAAGTATAATAATTTCTCTGCAATTTTTCTAAAATTTCTCACCGTATAAACCTTACCTGAACTGATACGATTATTTTAAGACCAAAATTAGCCAAATCGGTCCAGCTACTCTCGAGTTTTAGCGACCCATTCAAATTGCAATCCATTTTTATATTTAAAGAAGATTTCGGATAATATAGTATACAAAGTTCCTTAGAGTTTGTACTACAACCTATGTCCGGAACGCCGCCGGTGAAAATTCAGAGCACTGAAAATAGAACTATGCGCTAATACAGTTGAAAATTGAAGTTTTGAGTGTTGAGCTGTCATAATATACAACATAGATATTTGACTCGACACTTGTGTGTTCGATTTTCAGCTCTATTGTATTAGCGCAGAGTTCTATTTTCAATGCTCTGAATTTTTACTAGCATTCCGGATTACAGATCATATAGTCCCAGCCTAAGTCCAAAGTCTAAATAAATCGACGAAGCAGTCAGTGAGTAAAGTCAGTCGATTCAATAAAATTTTAGATGCTTTACTAAAATTTCCTAGGGAGTTTTGTAGCAGAAAACACAAAACAGTACGCTTTTTGAAGTTGTGCCACTTGCCCATACTTATGTGCGTTAGCGACCTTTTCATTTAATAGTTATTATTCTACCGATTTTACACAATATAAACCGAAATAACACAATTTTATAGAGGATTAGCTTTTGCCCGTGGCTCCGCTATCCATCCATTTTCACAAACTTTTACATTTATAATATGTATATATTTATAATATGTACATTACGGTGGTTCTCGTTAGTATTGGGTTTTTTTTTCGAATTTTGAGTTCTAATAGGAGGGGATCGTTGCATATTATTGATGTGAAAATATATGCAATTTTTCAGTTTTTTCAGAACTCCTGCCTCCGCACAGACCTCAAATTTTTATCATACAAAAAAAATCTTGTACTTGGGCAAAACATAAGAATTTCATAAGAAAAATATTTATGTAGAAGTTATTTACGTAAGTTAGGTAATTAAAATTAAACGTTTTTATAATAAACATATTTATTAAGTTAAAATTACCAAAACAAAATAAAATTCTAAGAATGAAAAATACCAAATGATGTTACTTTATTTAGCACGAAAAACCCTTTTTAGTCAAATTTCGGCATTATGTTCGTTGACTCTAATTTCGCTTTTATTGCACACAAACGGGCTTTGATTGTGCACTAAGTTGAAGCTACAGTTGATATTTTTCGTTTTTGCCCGTTCAACGGCTTGAGTATGACAGAGACGCCTTAGAAACAGCAGCTCGGCCTCACCTCCAGTCGACGACGACGTGCTGGATTTCTTGATCGGACAAGTTTCTTAAAATAGGTGGATAGTATAGCTGTTAGAGTTTCCTGCCAATTTATCAAGTCATATATGAGGAAGCATTGAAATTTATACGGGGTACTTCGAATAGTCTTGGCACTGGGGTCTGAGGCATGCTGCGTGCCTTTAATATGCGCCGGGCTGCTAATTCTGTAATGTGGTTCCTGTCATCAATAATCTTGAATGACAGGATCAACAATTTTTTAAATCTTCTGGCAGGTATCTGGAGGCTTTAATTATATTATAAAGATGGCGTGAACCATTTTCGCATAATTTCGCATACTTGATTTAAAACCAAGATGGTGCATAAACTTTTATGATAAATGCAGCCAGAGTTTTCAAATTTTCCGATGGTGTCTCAGTTGCAACGTACAAATGTAAGATACAGTTCTGATATTTTCTCTAATTTGGTTCTTTTGTGGTTTCCAATTGCAAATTAAATTCATGTCTTGTCCAGTAGTAATATTTCATTACATCTTGATATGTAGGACATTTAAATACACTCCTAGATCTTTGCATACTTTCCACAAAAAGGAAAACCTAAAATTCGATAAATAATAATCGTGCGGCCGATGCGTTCTAAAAACAAAAGTGCAGTGCGTGATGGCGGACGATGCGACAAATGCGGCTAAGCTCCTGCAATCCTTCCCCGTGTTTAAAACACAAGGTTAAGCGTTATTATTACTTTATTTATAAAACAGACCATAATAGTGTAATTACTCGCTAAAATAAAAAGTCAGCTAATTTAATTTCACAGTAATGTAGCATCAAAGACTCTAAAATCATCGTTTTTTAAATAATCGATGACGTTGCGGAGGCAGTCACTGTCAATCAAATCAAATAATATTTTACATACTTATTATAAATCCAAAAACCTTAGAGCATCCAATCAAATGGAGACGGAATGATAGATAATTTCTATGCGAAAAAGTCTGCCACTTTTGGCTGACATAATCATATGATGAAGAGCCTTTACATAAAGAATAATAAAAAAATTACTGCGGACGAGGAGCGCACACAAATAGTGATTACACATTAATGCATTATATATCACGTCGTTACGCACGCACACGAAAATATTGTCAAACACAAACATAAACTATACGCAATGTACAAACACACAAAGGAAATAGTGTACGATAAATGTCATTTTTATTCAAGCAACGCTAGAGCTAACACTATGCTGAGCTGAGTTCGACGAATAATAATAGGGTACTTTCCATGGAAAACAAAATAGTACAAAATGTGATGAATATAAAAAATTATACAGAAATAAACATAAATATATTTATTTTAAGTGATTTTTGTCGTAAATCTTTATTTGTTTAAATAAATTGATTGATTTAATTAAAATTGATTGAGAAGATGCAATATGTGATTAATTATGGCCTTTATAGTCGTATTGATTTTATGTATAAATAGTTGTGTTGCGTTATAGCATGTAGATGTACCATGAAATAGAGATTTACTTACATTGAAGTGATTTTCACAAATATACAAGCAACTTTTAGTTGTAAATAATTTAGGATATCTTTTTGCTAGTTTCAACTTCCAACCAAACTTTCCTCAATTCCATATCTTCCGGCACTATAATTAACAACTTTTCTGGAGTTCTATTGCCATTATTTTTACAATTTTATACCACACACGAATAAAAATCATTCTTGCCACAATGTAGGTACTAATTACTATTTGAGTTTAGAGCATAAAAACTGACTTCCAAAGTAAAAATGCACAAGAAAGTATGAAATAAAACTTATTTTATGAATAACTAGCTTTTGCCCGCGGTTCCGCTCGCGTAATTATATTATCGGGTATTCCACGGGAATACTATACTATTTCGGGATAAAAAGTAGCCTAAATTTTAATTTCATTAAAAACCGTTCAGTAGTTTTTGCGTGAAAGAGTAACAAACATCCATCCATCCATTCTCACAAACTTTCACATTTATAATAGTAGTAGGATTCCTCTTTTAAATTCGGCTAAACTTTTAACCATTTCCTAGTAGCTCTCCATCTACTTAAAAACTGTGTTTATTATAATGAGTGCGTCACAAACCTTATAAGCTATTATATCATTTCTAAGGGGCATTACAGACGGCGAGGATACTATAATATTTTATGTTAAAATGAAATATCGATTGCTATACAGTTTGTATGAACTATCACAAACGGCATTTTACATTATACATATACATACATTTTCATATTACGTACTATAATATGAAATAAATATCCAGGCATTTTATGATAAAAATTATATTATCTTCGACGTCTGTAACGTACTTTAGTCGGATTTTTTTTTTAAATAAGTTAAACCAAAAATTTCTTAAAATCTTTATTTAAGACGTATTTAAAAAAATTATGTAAGTACAAAAATAATTATTTTAGAAACACAAGTTTTCTTTTGTGACAAATAATTAAAACTGATTATTGTTTTACTAAAATATTAAATTAACAATTTCTCTTAGTATGCTATAGTAAATACCTATTAAAATATCTCCTCTTGTTATCAGTTTGTACTATAAAACATGAAGCTTAGAAATGCTGTGAGCAAATTGTTCTCGTACGTTCACAAGTACACAAGTACTGAAGTCCACGAAACACGATTTGCACAACTTTGAATCCAGACATCCGGAATCATTGTCTCCTTAGGAAATCTGAAATACTAATAATCAGACATACTGATAAAGTCAATATCGGTATTTTTTGTGATGTCACAGCCCTCATTTTTCTGCAGTGTGGCTATTTTATAAATTAAAAGTGCATAATTTCAGGATAAGTGGATAACCACACATATTTGATTGTAATTAAGAATAACGAATTGGAACAAAAGTTTGATAATATTTAATTTAATAATTATTTTTGAATAATTTGCAAATTTTAAATGAGTTTAGTGACATAATATTATGACTAAAAACAAAATTGCAAATAGTATAATAATTAATTAAGTATATTTCTTCATTTTGAAACATTAATAACATAACGAATATGAAACAGAAGTTTTTATAAATGAAGACTTTTAAATATTACCTTAAGTTAGGATTTTGTACGATTCAGAGGCAACACTTATTGGCCGAGAATTTGTTTTGGATTTTTGCTTATTTAATGCATTATTTGTTACTATTTAGACAAAATAATACTTAAACATGGAAAGTAACGTTATCCTTTTATTTATCAGAAGTTTCCGATCTATTTTTACAGTAAAAAACACAGCGATTCGGCATTTTTAGCTCCGGTTCGTCCCGCCTCACTGTGATTTGCCGAATACATCAATAACGCGCGGCAACTAGTTATAAATAACCGGTATGACCGGCGGTCTCGTAACTCTCGTAAATTTTTCGAGCCACCCTAATGTACATTTTAATATTATTAAAATAGTAGTAGGTCATACAAAAGGCCGGCAACGCACCTGCAGCTCTTCTGATGTTGCGATCCATGGGCGACGGTAGTTGCTTACCATCAGGTAACCCGTTTGCTCGCTTGCCCCCTTATTTAATAAAAAAAAAAAAAAACAACAACGCTACTCTTTTCATCCCGCATAAGGCATCCAACCAAATAAGAACCAAATGCTCAACGACACCTGCTAAAACTCCACATTCCTTTTCTTTCCTAGCACAGCCTACCATAGACAAGCACACGTCTCAGTAGTAGACAGTAGTACCTACATAAATCATCTATGAGCAGACGCATGCGCAAAAGTCATGTCAATAGACATCTGTCATTCATCATTCATGACATAGACAATTTAGCTTCAATTTTTGTTTGTGCGGTGGCATTTCTCTGTACAAATTAGAACTTATTTATAATAATAATGCAGTTTTATTGAAGATACCTATCGAGTAAATGTAAACTACATTTCAATGTAAAGTATACTTATCGGTACTATGCCAATTGCCACAATTATAACCTGTGGATTTGACATGAACAGTTTAGGCGGCGCGGCGTTGATTTTTTATGAATTATGATCTGGTACATGAAAATCATGAACTGATTCTATAAACAGTTGCTTGTTGAATGCTCATAAAACTTAATGAATAATATACGAAACATTTCCTGCAAACAAGTGATACGTTATGAATTTCAATCAAGGATTAAAAATGAAAGATAATGATGAAATTAAAACAAAATCCACCCCTGTCGGTATGTATAAAGCTTTGTATTTTTTTATACTAAAATATGTTAAACTTCTTTAAAAAAGAAACATGTTGTTGTAGCTATGGTGGCGCCGGAATTGAAACAAAACACAGATGTCGATACCGAAATTTCCAAGACCTGTGCAGTTCTAGGGTGTGAGGAGTCCAAAAATTTAAATCCAGATTCATTTTTCCCGTAAGTATTCAAATAAACTTAAATTTCTTTTCAATTACTTAATTAAACATTTAGGAGTCAATACACTACGATTTCTACACATGAATATAATTCCTAAATATAATTTTAATCAGTAAATTGTCCACCAGCAACTGTTTTAAAAGCATAACAGTTTCTTTTTTTAGCAAAAAGCTTATAGTAAAAAACAGATTACAAATGCTAATTATGAGATTAATGTTGTCTTCAATCATTAAAAGAAAATGACTTGTTTACGATGGTGTCTTATTATTTCAAATTAAAACTTGTCTTATTCTTTATCCCTTATTCAGATTTCCGGATGATGATAATCTTAGACAGATATGGACGGACTTGACTGGTCGGATGAATTGGACGCCAACTGACTTCTCGTACATATGTGTGCAACATTTTTCTGTTGACTGCTTCGAGTGTAATGCTGACAATAATGTAGTTTTGGTCAGCAAAGCTGTCCCTTCACTGAAATTACCTAAACATGTTTTAGAGGTAAGCTCTTTTGAAATATTTCATTGTGTATATTACATTTATCATTAACTAGCTGTCCCGGCACATGTTGTTCTGTATAAACTATGGGTTTGGATAAAATACACCTACAACTACACCTTCACCACTATCTACAACTACCACCTACACCTACACCTTCACCACTATCTACAACTAACACCTGCACCTACACCTTCACCACTATCTACAACTACCACCTGCACCTACACCTTCACCACTATCTACAACTACCACCTGCACCACTATCTACTATCTACAACTACCACCTACACCTTCACCACTATCTACAACTACCACCTACACCTTCACCACTATCGACAACTCCCACCTGCACCTACACCTTCACCACTATCTACAACTACCACCTACACCTACACCTTCACCACTATCTACAACTACCACCTACACCTACACCTTCACCACTATCAACAACTCCCTACACCTACACCTTCACCACTATCTACAACTCCCACCTACACCTACACCTTCACCACTATCTACAACTACCCCCTACACCTACAAACTACACCAATTTTCCCACACTAACTGTTCATTGTACACAGTGAACAGTTAGTGAGACAAAATTTCTCTGCAATTTTTCCAATATTATTCACCATTTAAACCTTCCCTGAACTTCCACAATTATTTCAAGGCCAGAATAATCCAAATTGGTCTGGCAATTCTTGAGTTTAAGCAAGATATTGGAATTGCAATCCATTTTTATATATTAGACTATTACATATTAAATTTGGCGTTTTGTAAAGGAGAAACAAAAGTTGATTTTTTGAAACAATATATTTATTTAATCAAAGTATAAACCATTGCTATCTATGCACTTTTGCCATCTCATAGGTAGTTCATTGATTCCTTTACTAAAAAAAAACATTTGGATAGGAATCAATAAAATCTTTGAAGGCGCTTTGGATTGCCCCATCGGAGTGAATTTTTTCCCTTGCAAGAAGTTGTCCAAAGTTCGAAAAAATGGCAATCTGTTGGAGCAAGGTCCGGGAAGTATGGTGGTCTTAGAAATTAAAATTGAAGCTCCTCTAATTTGGTAGCCGTCTGTTGTGTGGGGTCTAGCGTTGTCCTGAAGCAGCAGTGGCCTAGATCGAATGACCTACCACAGTTGTTTAGCAGCTAGCTTTTCCATCATGATTTGCAGTTGCTGGCAACAGAAATCTGCTGTAATCTTCTGGCCAAATTTAAGAAAGCTATAGTGAACGACACCGGCACTAGTCCACCAAACGGTCACAAGTAACTTTTTTTGAGTCATTTTTCGCTTGAGGCAGGCTTTGGCTGGTTCGCCAGGGTTCAGCCATTGCGATGATAGTTTCTGATTATCGTACGGGATCCACTATTCATCACAGGTAATGATTCTATTTAAAATCCCTTCATTGTTGTGCCGGTTGAGTAATGTAACGCAGCAGTCGAAGCGCATTTGTCGGTTTGCTGCACTCAATTCATGAGGTACCCATCTTTCAAGCTTTTTCACCTTCCCAATTTGCTTCAAGTGGATTAAAACAGTTTTATCACTAACGCCGCAGCCTGCAGCTAACTCGGACGCGGTTTGCGAAGGATCCGCTTCCACAATAGACTTCAATTCTTCATTATCAACTTTGGTCTACGGCCGTCCACGGGGCTTGATCTGCATGTCGAAATTTCCAGAACGAAAACGTTGGAACCAAAAACGCACTGTGTTTTCTTTTGCGACACCCCCACCATACACATTAATCCTTCGAGCCGTTTCTGCAGCACTGGTGCCGCGGTGGAACTCGTACTCGAAAATAATACGATATTTCAAGTTTTCCATTTTGTAAACAGAGTGACGCAAAGAAAAAACCAAAAGAGGAAAAAACAAATGAATAACGGTTTTCGAAACACAAATGCAAGACTAAATAGCGGTATAAATTTGAAATTGGAATTTCTAACCAAAGAAGATATATTATGTATTTGAATTCAAAGTGGCCAGTACGACAAAACGCCAATTTCATAAGTTTATGAGATTGTGGCAAATATTGTTTTCATATATTTTTTAACTCCTGCTTTTGCTAGCAATCTGTCTTGTTGATATTGAACTAGTCATTATGAAATTTCTCTTTGCACTTGCAGGCATGTATGGTTTGTATCCATTGATATGTCCATGTAATCACTTATTATAATTTGTTTACAGAAGATCTTGTGGGCTCTTTAACATTTTAAATGTTTGATTTGTTTTACAACAATTTTTTTCAATTGTATCATGGTCAGTGAATAAAGGCTTTATTTATATTTTATTTTCAACATTTTTTTTATTTATTCTTTAACGTAGTTGATTTTCATGTCATTCTTGAGTTGAGTATGAACATTTTAGATTGGAATCGGTGCAGGATTTCTATATTAGATGTAGATGCTGTACACCACAAAACCTCCGAGATAGGTACAGATGGGTTTCATTATAGCATTTAAACAATAAAAGTACTTCCTTTCATAAATCAGAGGTTTCTTGAGTGAGCCCGATATGAATGGGATTTGAGTTACGTGCATCTTGGTCTTTAGTTTTCGATATCAGAGATTCGAGATACTGAAAAAAGTAGAATTTAGCTTGTTTAAATGTTTTATTTTGATTTTCTGATGCATTTTGTTTTGTAGTTTTTGTTTTGTTTAAGTATTCATTTTGGTTTCCGTGAGTAGGGTCGATATAGTAACTAATTATAAGCAAATAAAAAATGTTGTCTTCCCATCAATCTTTCTCGCAAAACGATATCACGATTTGTGATATCACAATCTGCTACCGCCATACATGGTTTAAACTTTAATGACAAAATATGTGTGGCGGTACCAAATCGTGACGTCATAAACCGATATATCGCTCTCTTTTTTATTCTAAATTTAAATTGTTTGTACAGTTTGGCAAATAAGTTTATCATAATTTAGCCATTATAGTTTGGCATGACATTTATACTACGTATTCTATTATAATTCTAATCTATTAAGCATAAAAGTTGATACAATTGAAAAAGTTTTTAGTACCAGCACTTTTTTGCCAAGCTGTATCTTCGTAATTTTTTTTAAGATTTACAAAAATGAATTTTAGATATTGTCATGTTGTCTAACATCAAATGGACGAAAATATTTTTTTGTCAGTATACCTATATAATATAGCTATGCGACGCCCCCGCGATGCGACTCCGCACCTCCGTTCATGTACAAACTTTTATGCTGTTACCCGTTCAGCACCACAGGACAAGATACCGTTTTCTTTGTGTTAAATCTTAAAATGAAAACTATAGATCTCGGAGATATATAGTTTTTAATAATCTTTACATTTTAGACAACCTCAGACAGACATGTTGTAAAATATTTACAATTAAATTAAATTTTTTGTATTTCAGGTTGAATATATCGAAGATGAGGCCTTTGATAATGATACAGAGGAAGAAGACGAAGAGGAGATGGAGTGTGAACGGCTCGAAGATTTCGATGATATTATGGCCGAGGCAAATGTTTCTGTTCAGTCTGAACAGAAACTAACCAACGGCCCTAAGAGCAATAGAGAGGTAGCGCGAAACAGAAGTCAACCTGACAAGGTGGAAACTCTCAGGCTCTTCACGGAAGTACAGAAAATGCAAAAGACAGCTGTAGTTCTTAAAGATAAATTAAAATCAACCATGAGAATTTACCGACGCCAGAGTAGAGCCCTGTTGAAATTGAAAGATGTAATTAAGATCAAGAGGGCTATTTTGAAACAAAAACAAAAGAAGAAATCGAGAATTTTATTGTCCTTACAAGAGAAAATCCAGGAGGACACCAACGGATTAGTGTTAGCCATGCCAACAAAGCATACGGACGACTTGAAAAACTTTGCCCTCAGCATATACAAGTACTCACCACAAGCATACATATACATTAGGAATAGTCTTAGGACCTTGTTGCCGAGCACAGACGTACTGGAAACCTGGATCGCCGCTGGTTGTGAACCCAAGAACATGCTAACTAAGAGTAACATGGTAAAAGTGGTTTCGGAACTGACGGAAACGGATCTTATATGTAGAGTGACTTTACAATAACATCTTAAGTGTTAAGAACTTTTCCAATTATTAAGAAATATTTTAATTAAATATATGTTGTTTTATTAGCAAAATAAATATAGTTTAGATTTTTGAGAGATATTATAAAATTTTTATTCTGAAAATTTATCAAGCCATGGAAGCATATGTTATGGTACAATTTTTCTTTTCTAAGTTAACACCCGTTTCCAAGTTATAACAAGAAGTTTTAATTTATAAATATTAGAAAATAAAGGAATACTTAAATTTACTTTAAACACTGCATCAAACAAAAACAAGTGAACGAAATGACATGCACTGTAAAATAGAATTCAATAAAAGAAATGGTGTTTATTTTTTTTAATAATACAAATATGTTTATTTTATACTGGATTGATTTGATATGAGGGATATTATTCATGAAATATTATGTTTAGTATAAAGATTGTTCCCAAACAAAATTGACATAATATTAATATGTATTCAGTATTCGTTTCAAAAATACATGTGACCTTAAATTTTGACGTGATTATTTTATAAAAGAATTTACGTTGATTCATAGTTGCGCGGGCGATACCTAATTATTTTAGAATGAGTTGAGACTTGAGTGATGCTTTCAACTTTGATTTTCTCGTACATTACACAATCAAAATACATACACAAATAAGACACTGGTTATTTCGCTGAGAAACAAAACTTGCCGTAACATAATATTTAACGAGACTTAGCAATTCACAGAAGCTTCAATTGCTATAGATATTTTATATTGTATGAAATAATTCAATTATACCTCACTGCTCAGATTTAACACGAACAGCGGCGCCGCAATAAGAAGTTAGGTGCAGGTCGCTATCTTAAAAATGCAGCGTCCCAGCGCATCGCGTTTCGGTGTGAACTGACACTAACCAGGGTTCCGTAATGGTCTAAGACCCCCTGCAAAAAGACACGATCGTGAAGTATCTACACGTCAAACGCCACTTTATTTAAGATTATAAAGACGTCAATATAGTTTCGCTGGGCTGCCAGTTCCACTGTATAGTGTACCTAGTCTTGCCATAAATACTGAAACAAAAAAACACTAACACTAACTAACAATAACATTGATTGCTTTTACAGTGTGTTAGTTTAATACATAAATGTAAAACAATTTAAAATATAATAAGCTTATTCGAAGTGGTCACCATTGGCTGCAATACAGTCCTTTAAACGTTGAGGCCAGTTATCAATAGAAGCACGCACTCTTTCCATGGGAAAATTCTTCACTGCCAATCGTACGGATTGTTTTAGGGACTCCATTATCATAGCGTTTAGAGCAAGCCGTACTCTCTAAAACTGACCATAAATCATAATCCAGCTGATTAAGATCGGGACTAGACGACGGTCAGTCTTCAGCTCTGATGAAGTCCGAATCGTTCCGAAGTCGAAGACCGAGCTTTATGACCCGGCGCCGAGTCTTGTTAGAAGGACCATTCTTGGTTATTGAACATGGTGTTGCTAAGGGGCTTCACTACCTTCTCAAGAATGGTATCTTGATGCACTTGTGCCGATGTTTTGATACCTTTTTCACAAAAGTATGGCTCAGTCACTCCTTCATAGCTAATACCCCACCAAACCATCACTGAAGTCGGATAGTGCCCACGTTGCACTCTGTCGACTAATTGGGAAGCTTCCTTACAGCTTTGAGCATAAATACGGTCATTTTGTTTTTAAAATGTTGCTCAATTGTAAAAAAAATCTCATCCGTAAACAAAATTTTTCTTTGACCTCCCCTTGCGTACCGCTTCAGAAGTTATTTCGATTTGCAAGTCCTAAGTCATATTTTAAAATACGCGACATGGTTCTAGGTGCTATCTTCATCTCTCGAGATAAAATCTTTTGATTTCGGACAGGATTTCTTCGAATTATTTCCCTTACTGCTTTGACCACCTTTTTCGTACGAACACTACGTGGACGGCCAGATATATTTCTGTCACAAACAGAGGAGCTGTCATTCTACTTATTAATAGCCCGGTACATAAACATTTTACTAATACCAAGCGTATGGAGAGTTTTAAAAATTACATTTGGCTCCATACCTACTTTGTGTAATGCAATCACAGCGATTCGGTTCTCTTTATCACCCCACTCTATTTTAATATCGCAAAATGTTGTTCAATGTATTGGCGCCAAAATGAGAAAATACAATGAACAATTATATAAAAATGACATAGGTATTCCAAATTCAAATGTAATATTTTGTTTCTTTTTAATTGTACAGTATTTATGGCCAGACTAAGTATACGTTATTTAGATACATCATACATGCGTAGAGAACTCAATCCAACTGCCTCTCCTATAGTGGCCACGTCCTCATGGCAGCCAGGTCTGAAGAAGTAATATAGGTATTGAAGATATAATACACATCATAATATATATTGTTTAAAAAATAATCCTCTTTTTATAACACTTTTATTAGTTTCACCTGTATGTTTGCTTGCTTGCTTGCTTGCTTGCTTGTTTGTTTGTAACCGACTCCTTTGGGCTCGATTTTGTCCTACTTTGAACGACCAGATTTAATTCAAACTTTGCACACCTGTTAAAGACCGATGACAATGCAATAATTCGATTAAAATACCCGATTATCCTGATTAAATTCGCCAGGATTCATCAATTTCTTTCCGCATCCTTTGCATGAGAGTAAGAGAGAACTAGTGCGCGAACTACACATGCGTGCAGTTCCAGGCTAACTCTTTGGAAAATCGTACTAAAAAGCAAAAAATAAATTATAGTTTAAAAAAACTAAAATTCACGCTGTTATATAAAATCTAATTAAAAAATAAAAAATAAAATTTAATAAATTTGGATTAAGAATAGTGTAAATGAAAAATAAATGTTTATTATTGTAAAAAAGCGTGGGGTGCAGTGTCTTCACCTGTACGTTTGTTTGTATGTAACCGACTCTAGTGGATTTGATTTTGATCCACTTCAAACGGTCAGATTTCGTTTAAAGTGATTTTTACATTTGGCTCCATACCTACTTTGTGTAATGCAATCACAGCGATTCGGTTCTCTTTATCACCCCACTCCATTTTAATATCGCAAAATATTGTTCAATGTATTGGCGCCAAAATGAGAAAATACAATAAACAATCATATAAAAATGACAGATTCCAAATTCAAATGTAATGTTTTGTTTATTTTTAATTGTAACAGTATTTATGGCCAGACTAAGTATACGTTATTAAGATACATCATACATGCGTAGAGAACTCAATCCATCTGCCTCTCCTATAGTGGCCACGTCCTCATGGCAGCCAGGTCTGAAGAAGTAATATAGGTATTGAAGCGATAATACACATCATATATATTGTATAAAAGATAATCCTCGTTTTATTCTGTACGTGTAAAACACCGGCTGCCTGGTAAAAAATGGTATACGATTTCTCTAATAATTCGTTTAGAGCCCCCAATTCTCCTATTTTCTATAATATAATCTAGGTTCGGTCGACGCATTGACTCATTCGCATACGCGTTTAATGCGTGCGCGCCTAGCGCGGTGGGACAGCCTGAAAACCCAAACGAGATTTAAAAACTGTTAATAATTACGACAATAATAATTATTGTTCCCACTAGCTCCCTGTGTCCAATCGGTAACGTTAACGCCATCTACCGTAAATATCTCAAAGCTCGTATGTAAATAGCTGTTTACACTAGATCTCGTTTTTTATATTTAACACTAGATGGCTCTTAATCATTATAGAGACGAGCGGGTGACAAACTCGACTCAATCCGGATTCCGGTTCAGTATCGTGATTTCTTGTGGTTGATCGGTTGTGTTGTTGCTAAATTTTTATTGACACCGCGCGTGTACGAAAATAATATCCATCTGTTTGCATATTGCGATATATTTTTGAAATGTTACCTCCAAAATATTGTTCGTAATGTGTTCGATTTACGTGCCATACGACCTAACATAGCGGCATTGTTAATTTTGTGTTCGCAAAGTGTTCGTGTGGTTTGTTTTCGTATCCGTATATTGTGAATGGATTTATTATAACCCGATTATGAAGGCGTGCTCGTCGTAAAAGGTTTGTTTGATTTATTTGATCGTTGTTTTAACTAGCTACCGATTGAATCTCAATAGAGGCACCATATGACATATATGGCAAATTATAACTACGTCTTGTCGTTAGCCAGTCGCCAGTAACTGGACTTTCGCAATCTATATTCCTTAAGCGTAAGTAGCATTCCTTTAAAGTAAACCACAGCACCATAGAATCACGACATTCAATCGCATGGAATATCTACACCTACATTTGTATCATTGAGTGTCAATTTGTATTTCGAACCGACCATAAACAGTAAACATTTAATTGATGTTGATTCGAAATTCAAATCATGTTGTGGCGACATTTTCTTTCATTTCTCTTTTGACTCGGAATGGCCAGGACCAATTTCTACTGATTACAATAAATTAAAAGAAAGCGGTGAAGTTTATTGATTTCTTTTATTGTGTGTGTTAGCTATAGAATATTATGATATTATGTTACTATGCCAGAGTAAATATGGTAGCCTACGAGTTTGATTGCTCAACACTCCGTTGTTATAATGTTTTTGTGTAACCGCTTTTGGTGTGTCTGAACTTAACCACTTGTTTATTTTGTTTCATTTGAGTAATGTTTAACTGTAAGCAGCGAATATCGCGAACAAAATTCACCGTTAGTTAACTTTTCATCACGACAATCTTAGGCGTAAGTCGTAACAATAAGTAGATACCTACTTTACTCACAGCATGACATGTTTATTTAATAAAAACAGACCAAAGTGAACAGTCTCTGCTCTTTTTGGCTAAATAGCGGATGTAGACCAAGGCTTCTCATGTCCACAATTGAAAAGGAAGCGTATGATTTAGGAGTTTTATGCCCGTTTTCACCAACTGCACCCTAATTTTAGGGGTACCCAACGGTCATTAAGGCACCACTTAGGACAAATCGTTTACACCAATGCATAAGTGTCGCCTAAGTCCTTAGGTGGCCCCCTATTTTTAGGGAGTCGATTTTTCACCACTTACCCGTAAGCAATTTTTGGAAATTTTAGGCGTGTTGAAGTTCGGGAATTATATTCTGATAGCTTGTTTTGCAAAAAACCGGTTATTTTAAAAAATACGACGATACAGACTACTTCGTCCGACATAGGTTATCAAAACAAAACATGTAGTTTTTTCTAAAGTATTGTATAAATTCTTCTTGAGTATACAGACAACCGTTATAATATTTTAATTTACATTTAGGTACAGTATGACCACGATCTCTGTCATTTTCATAGAAAAAACGATGATTGACGAGATACATCAGCAATGTGGTCTTACTGAAGTTATACCCACACTCATGGAATATTATATAAGTTCTAGATTATTATACCTGTTTCTACCTATTTGTCAAGCATCAATGTGTGTAATTCATCTGGCATTTACTTGTAGCCGCGTTATTAAGAGATTTCCGAAATCACCGTAAAAACTATTTTGATCACTGTGTAATTTGAAAAAACTTTTTTCCAACGTCATTGGTTATATATATTGCACACACGTTAAAATACAATCACCTGGAAAGTCAAATCCATCTAAATTAACTTTAAGTTTTAAAATCACCACTCACTACATACTATAAAACAAAGTAGCTTTTTCTGTCTGTCCCTATGTATGCTTAGATCTTTAAAACTACGCAACGGATTTTGATGCGGGTTTTTTATTAGATAGGGTGATTCAAGAGGAAGGTTTATCGTTTATATCATGCATGATATAGTAGAGAAACAACGATAATTTTAGAGGTATCCAAAGTCGTAAATAAACACATTTTTTTTCGCTTACGTTGCAAACGCTGGCTGTACCCTACGAGATAGATCAAAATAATGTACTACATGTATTGTACACCTTAAAAATGTCTACAAAAAAGTCCGCGATGGTATATCTCTTAGGGATAACCCACAATAACCATTTTTTATCCCTTAATTTTTACGAGAAATAATGGCTTATTTACGAAGCGATTTTAAGCAATACAGCATTAATCCTTATCCAATTAAGTAAGGTACTTAATTGGATACATTGTACATTTAATATAGATCAATATGGCCCTTTGCAGCATGTAATTTAAATGAATATTTTCGAAGATATTACAGATATAAATGCAGGGACATAGATAGCGGTTTACTTATTAAAAATAGCAGCCCGTGCCCAGTTCATACTTATTATTGTGTATGGTATTTTCAGAAGATATTTAGACGGATACAGTATGATCCTTATCAAATTAAATAGTAGTTTAGTAGCCCTTTAAACCATACAGTTTAAATTAATATCGTATATTTAGAACATATCGTAAAATTTATTTTCAAGCGCGAAAAATATATATCGAGCGGTCTCGCACGTCGCGTCGAGGTGATAGGGTTTTTACCCATTGGGCACGAAACCCTAAAAACATTTTCAATATTGTATCCAGAAGTATATTGCAGTGAGTAGAGTTATTTGCAGAAGAAGATTTTTCTCCAAGACCACTATTCCACGCGGGCGAAGTAGCGGGCAAAAGCTAGTTATTTATAAAACTGTCAATTAAAAGTTCCCTAAATAGGTGTCGCCTAGCGTGGTGAAAATTAAACTATGTAGGTGTCGAATAGGCTACTTTTTATTTATGTCCTACACGCTTCATAATTTTTCCATTACAGAAAAAATGTTACATTATTTTGAAACCTAAACACCTACAAAAAAATATTTTAAAAATGCACTTGTTAAAACCGCCGAAAACCTTATTCGCCATGTTGGTTGATAGATTATCTATGCTGTGTCGTCATACTAATACTATTAATTGTAATCTGTGCTATAGTCCGCTCAGACAAAATAGCGGGGTGATGTTCTGTTTGACGTTTTGACATAAACAACTTTATAAGATGTCATGAACTATTTATTTAGAGAAACACGTTCCGTTTCACTACTACGTATGTGTTTAGTGTGTTTGTGACGTCACATCCTTGCCGGAAGTTACTTTGAGGTGTTTTCATCAGTAGAAATTGATAAACAATTGATAAACAGATTGATAAATAAAAGTGATTTAAAAATATGTATTTTTGTTTTTAAATCTTAAGCTTTTAATTTATGATGTCGCTAGAAGACGTTTTCCTAAGCCTATTACTAAAGGAAATACTCCTTCAATGTGTGAAATTAAATATGAATCAAGCCTATTTAAGGGATCACCTTTCTAAAGTGTCACTTACGTAGGAACCGTATGTTGGTTAAAACAGGCATTATGATGACGTTCCAATATTCACCAATTAAAGATTGTCTAAAAATCATCACGCGTCATCTTCCGGTCGTCTTTCTGTCTAGGCTGCATAGTTTTTGAAAACGCTCAATGTAACTGTTCGACTCACAGCAGTTCAAAACTTGATTAGGAAAATAAATGCATAAAGAAAGTAAAAAAATAAACATTTTCTAATCTCCAATTCATTGTCTCCCCATTCTTTCACAACTTTCCAACTCTCATTTGTCATCCTAATTGCAACGTTCAGGAAATTTCCCTGTTATCATGAACCCGGAATGGTTATTTCTTAAGTTTAATGAATTACGTAATGTTGTCAACCTGTGTTTGTAAATAAACTGGTTTTGAATTATTGACATCCTCGACTGCGGCTATAAAACGAATTGAATGAGTCACCCGGACGCCACCCGTTGCTCTCTGACCTTCATTACATCTTAACATGTCACGAACTAATCATCATCAACCTCAAATAGTCATTCTATAGTCAAGCAGAAACAACATACAGTATATCTAACCTAAGTCGGTTTCCATATTCCAGAGGTTTTGTCAGGATCTTCACTCTACAGCCCTGCATTTTAGCCCGATTATGAGATACTCCTTCCACACTCTCACCACACTCATAAAATTCGTTATCGCTTTAATTCGGTTTAAGGTAAGCTATATTCCGTTCACGCGTAGCATAACCATACAGAAGAATAGACGGAGTTTTTGCCGGGGAATTCAATGGGTGACGTTGTGGATTTTGTAATTCCTCATAAATTTGTGTTATTTCGGTTCTTAATGTGTAATATTAATATTGGTAGAATATTAACCATTAAGTATGGGCAATTAATGGGCAAGTGGTACAACTTCTAAAAACGTGCTATTTTGTATTTCCCTCCAAAACACCCTAGGAACTTTCAGTAAAGCTTCTACCACTTTACTGAATCGAATGACATGACAATACGGTGTTCTTCTTCTTCTTCTTCTTCTTTTGGCATAGCCTCCCCTGTAATAGGAGCAATACGGTGTTGATAATTGAAACGAAAGTTCTATTTCCCGCCTTTTTAACTTGACACTGGCAAATGGTTATAAGTCGATGCCATATATTAAAAAAAAGAAGAATAGACAAAATGACAGATTAATAAATGAAAGTTGTCATTTTGCCCACATTATCTGTCAGTAGTAAATATGTCTATTCTTGTCTAGGCAAAATGTATTTCTTTGGTGGTCATGCTAAACTTGCTTGGGGGACTATGAGCGACTGAGTTGAACAACGGAGAAAGTTCGGGTCGTCCATTCAGCCGATTTTAGTCCTCAGCGGCATTGTTTTAGTTCATAATAGTGTTTGGAAAGTGTGATAAAAGTTTAGGTGAGCCTACCTACGGGTGACACTTAAAAGTTTTCCAAACCACAAATAGCGCATTTGCTTTTAAACGATGGAAATGGACAACAGTGCTGTTTCTAGCCAATATTCCACAACCAATGTAGAAAAAACTGGGTTATACAGTCCATCCAGCTGTGAATTACTTCAAATTTGGTACTTTGCGCTCCTAATCCTAACCTTGATTACAAATTTTTATTAGTGAAATTCCATTTATTACATTTTTCGGTAAAGTTGAGACGAGACAAGACAAACTCTGATTTTCTTGCCCCAAATTGGGTGCCACAGAAATGCTCTCGTTGCGATAAAAGTTACGGTAAGATTTTATGAGTGTGCATAACATACCGCGACAATTGTCGCCATAATCACTAGCGATTACATTATAACATAAAGCCCAAGTATCATGTAGAAGTCCCCCTCATACCGCAGTAATTAGGCGTCCCCCGTTACACCGTTACGAACGTTGTTGACCTAAATAATTCATTTTATGGCACCCGGAGAGCCGTGATAAACGCTTAGACACGTTTAATTTTTTTTTTCGTCGCCCAAGTGAATCACAAGAGTTTATTGTTTTAGTCGTGCCTAATTTTGGCACCGTTTATTTTTTTTTTGGCTTTAATAGGTTTCGGTGACTCTCTCGGTAACTTCTTGTACAGTGTGTAGGTAGATTATTAAATGAATACGAAGCAGGCGTACCACTAAGGGACTACCGTAGAAATTGTTTGTGTGTATCGAAGGTTAAGTAAAGTAACAGATTTCTTCTACAATATGTCATTTTGTCTGTTCTTCCATCGTTGGTCATGCAGCGCTAGATGTTATACAACGGTGGTAGAACAGCCACTTTAATTCTTGGCCACGTCGGCCGATGAGCTTGATGGGCGCTATGAAGGGTTCGCTAGTAATCACTTTAGCGAACGTATGCTATCATCACAACCTATTTGCTTGGCGATAGCTTTTTGCATAGCGGAGATCTTGGTAGCGTTTCTTTAACGCGATTATAATGTTACCTATCTCAGCGCTACCTATTATCAAAAGATAGATGTAACGCGTGTTAACCTATGTTTCTTCTAATCCGGAGGCTGATCAAAAATTTATTCATTATTGAAATTGTACGAAGTATGTAGCCATTCAAAAGACGTATTGCTAAATCATACGAAAACGTGAGAAATCAAAATTCGGCCAACTTTTTCACTTCCACTTTGGATATTAAAATATTCGCAATTTTACAATAGGGTCAAGATATACTTAGAAGAAGAGTCCTCAATAAGGGAAAAGATAAATTTATCTTTTCTATTTGGGACTCTTTTAGTTATCAGGAGAAGCGAAGATTGGAAATAAATTGGTTCCAATTCAGGTGGAAAAATAAATTACAAGCAGCGGAACATCCGTAGATTGGCCAGCTAGATAATTCTCCAATATGTTTTGGAGCCGCCTCAGAGTGTCGGATTTGGCACCGTCTGCTATCAGAGTTTACAGATTCAATTCTAATGTAATGCCTTTGTGTTAATATTCAATAGGAAGGATTTGAGCATGATTAGGGCAGACGTTGAAGATCCACTTGTAATGGAGTAACGGGTACATATTATGGAGATTTAGGAAAAAGGAAAATGATATAACCTGAAAAATCGTGTATATTTTGATATTTCTTCTTTTTATAGACTGCTGTGTGATACGGACTTTCTACAATTACTATAACAAAGAGAGAAGGGCTTAGAACCCTGAAGAATTTGATCTGATTGCAACAGGTAACTCTACATAACAGAGCACAATACAAGAAATGTCAAAATAACATAATGTTGCCACAATAAAAAAGGCTATTATGTAATTTGTTTCTACATTGTGTTTCACAGGTCAGTGGTTCCGCAAACGAGTGGGAACGAACTGGTCGTCTGGTCTGTGAGGTTGAGAAATAAACCTTATTTATAATGTGCTTGACTTAAAATGCTATGACGAGATTTTTCGCAAGTTATGTTTTGTTATCTCTTTATAATAATACAAATTTTCGATATTCTGATAAAGTCCATTATTATTAACTTCTTTTTCATGATAAGTACATTATTTTTACTGCCTTTGTTTCTATGGGTGTTCAGTATTAACTATATTTTGCACGAGCAATTTTTTAGTTTTAACACAGAGTAGAAAAAACAGCTTTCGTAGAACGATCTAACGCCCAAAATTAATGACGTATAGTGGCGAACCAATTAGCGCCACAATCCTGAATCACGCTATCGAAGTTTCTGTACTTCGGCGCTATATTATATAAGGTTTAGTAAAATCAACTACGGATATTTTGGGCATACGATCTACTGTTTATGTAAAAACGCCTAGGCGGAAAAATAATTTAAAAAATTTGATAAAGAAAATAGTGATTAAAGTTATGTTACGTCTGTTGCGGCGCTACGGAGGCATTTGACCTCACACATCTGACTGAATTGTTATTAGTTAGGCAGACTTTGCTTTCGCTTTAAAGTCAGCTGTTTCAGCGCCTTAGAGAGCGCAATGAAATTTTATATAAACACCGCCATATTTAGCGGAACACAAAAAGAAGGTCCATAATTAAAAAAATATGGTTTTATTTTAAAATCTACTTACTACACTTCTTTTGTTATTTAAAGTTTCATTTGTTTTACCTAAAATGAGATCATATTAAGAACAGATTTTGCGAGTAAAGGCTATTTGTGAAAAATGGTACATTTTTGAACTTTTCATGTAACTGGGAAAAGTGAAAATTAATATTAAAATAACAATTAATTATATTACAAAATATGGTGATTAATATCGCGTATTTCCTCCACGTGCTCTTATTAAAGTTTCTACCCGTCTAGGCATACTGAGAATGATGTTATCGATGGTCTCCTGAGATAGTCTCCGCCATTGCTCAACTAGGGCGATTCGCAGTTCACCCACGTTGGCAGGAGCTGGAATTCTGGACTTAACTTTTCTTTTCAGCAAGTCCCAAACGTGCTCTATTGGGTTCATATCCAGTGATCTCGCCGGCCACTCCATAACAGTGATATTCATATCATTAAGATAAGCTTGAGTTACCCGAGCGGTATGCGGCCGAGCATTATCCTGCATAAAAACAAAATCGTCACCGATATATATGGGGCATACGGTACGACATTTTCTTCTAAAACTTCTCTGATATAGCGGTCTGCAGTCAGACTCCCTCTGTCGATCACTACCAAGTCTGTGCGAGCTCCCAAACAAATGCCCGCCCAAACCATTATTGATCCACCACCGTATGCAACTGTAGTTTCAAAATTTGTCTGAATGTATCGTTCTCCTTTGCGTCTGTATATTATTTGCCTGCCGTCAATTTGATTTAAGAGAATTATGCACTCATCACTTAACAATACCTTACTCCATTGGTCCGCGTTCCAAAGTCGATATTCCTGAGCAAAAGTTAACCTGTTTCTACGATGATTTACCTCGAGCCTTGGAGCCTTGGCGGGCACAAATGAACCCAAACCAGCTTCTTCGAACCTTCTTCGTACCGTACGCTCACTTACGGTTACGCCCCGCACTGCTTCTAACTCATGTCGGGCTTGGACGGCCGTCAAACGGGGGTTCCTACATACACGAAGCCGAATGAAACGATCATCCCTACTCGAAGTCCGTCTTTTTCTGCCTTGTCCTGCTCTTCTCATATAAGTACCGGTCTCCCTGAACCGTTGGATACTGCGATGAATCGTTGAAACTGGTCGACGAAGATCTCTGGATATCACTCTGTAGGTTTGACCATTTCTTCGCATTTCGAGTGCCCTGGCAATCTCCGTTGGGGCTAAGTCAGGCATAATTCAGTCCTCAACTCCAAAAAGATACGCGATTAAAAAAAACTAACAAAAACAAAAACAAAAACTCAGAAGGAAGAAATACTCGAAGTTCGCTCCAGATAAGGTGTATTTGAATAAAATTAAAACAATTGCGTAAAATGTGATGTTCAGTTGTTTTCTTAATTTGAAAATATTTCTTTTTAAATTAAATGACGTATAAACCAGCTAGCAACCTTATATGATACTGATATCAAACCTTTATTTTATGTTCCGCTAAATATGCCGGTGTGTGTAGTATACTATATTTTTTATTCGAAATTTTTAAATTATTTTCTGCCTAAATGTCATTACATAAGAAGTAGATCATGTGCCCAAAATATTCGTAATTGATTTTACCAGACCATATATACATATGTATGTATACAACAGCTGAAATTACTGTAAGAGGGTTTCGGCCTGACCGAGCATACCATCTCGCTCGGTCGGAGATCTCCCTTTAGGGCTGTCAACTATTTCCACAATATCTAAAATCTTAGATTGACTTCAATATTAGATTCTACGTAAAGTCAATCATAGGATCGTTGAAATGTATTGAAATCTTGATCTCAGATAGCTAAAATGAGATTAAGATTGATTATTAATTTCAGGCGTAAATCGATCCAAATTTGAAAAATTTGACGTTCCCTTCAACGGCCCACAATTTTTCCACTCAATCGTGGCACACCGTATGCTTGTAGTAGTGCAATCAAATCGAAAGCTACCTATGTAGCTGTTTATTTGTTCGTCTTTCTTTAATCTGTTGTTTTACTAGAAGAAAAATTTGGCTACTCATGACAGGATCATACCTACCTAACATGAGAAAAATAATTATATCAGAAACATTGGTAACTATGGATACGTTATATCCTTACAAAACTGTTTTAAATTTTTGTGCCGCGACACACATTGACATTTTTTATTATTGTTACATTTCACTCACACAGCACACACATTCACATGCTTAACTCAATAGCAAAAAAAAAGTTGACTAGTGTTTGTCGCTACCAATTATGCGTATTATTAAATAACCGCGATTATTCAAGTTTGGAATCTCTGCCATAGTACATTTTACATTAGCTAGGTTACGTTACGATAGAAGGTACAAAATGCGTATAAATTCTATTCGTTCATAGTTATTTACCTTTAACATGTCGTTACAAAATGTTTTGGGTAATCGGTAGTTTGACAACCATTTTATGTACGATTAATCAAGATAATAATGGCGTGAATGCCTACTATTATTTAGATAAAAACTGCACATTCAGTTTTTTTTTAATTAATGTCCTAAACATGAATCGAAACCTGGTATTTAAAAACACATTTGTATTATTGCGCTTTGATAGTATTGATAGTGTGGTACTAATTCCGCAAAGTAATAACGGAAAATTATTTAACAAAATACTCCTTTTGAACCAAGCTTTGTGTAAATATAACGTCAAAAAAGCAAAAAAGTTCGTTAAAAGTCAGTTTATTTTCCATAATTTGTTCCTCATTAGGAAAACTTACTATCAATCTCTATTTATGTAAAGTAGGGCTTGCAAATATTCGAAAATTTTGATATTCACATATTCGATTTTTTGGGCACTATTCTCATTATAGAATTGTAGAAAAATGTTTTTTGACGATTGGCGATTTACACGAAAATCAACAAATTCTTTATAACAAATAGGCTTTAAAATCTAGTTGCGTAGAAATTTTAACAATCAAAATATAAAATAAAACAAAGAAAATTTAATAAACGGTAACACTGTAGAAAAAAATAATAAATGAATTTTTACTCTTTCACTTTGTATAAAAAAAAATAAGTGAACAGTCTGTAATTCTGTACAACTTACGACATTCGCTTCTGTACTATTATCTAATCCATGGCAGAAATGCATGCATCCTTATTTGGTTCACAAAAAAGTATATATATTGACATTGATTTCATTTTCTCTTACGTCATAAACTGTCAAGTATTTTCTTGCAATTATTAATTTATTTTATTGCAATTATAATTATTATTTATTTAAGAAAATACTTTACTGATTGTAAAGTTACGTTTCGAATGAAATTACTTGACTTTTATTCACTTTTTTTGTTATGCTTTTTACAATCTTTATAGACACACGATGACATTTTGGGCAAGGTGCACGGAATGCGTACTAACCAAAAACTGTCCCACTAGGACAGTTTCGAGTCTTCACTTTTAACGCGCTCATACCATATCTACCTCTTTTTAATATAATACATATGATCAGAAAGAAGTTGTCGCAAAGAGGAAGTATTTTTAAATTAAATTTCTACAAAGTTTGTCAAATGCTTAAAAAGGAATTATCCGGAATAAAATTAATAACAAAGTTTTTATTTCCCTCGGAGGTATTTGGTATTTAATCGCGTTTCTACTGTGCTTCAAAAGTTTTTCTTTTGTTTTTAAATCAGTCTTGTCGGATGTTTCAAAGAGACAGAGGGTTCCGGTTGTATCCTCAGTAAAAGGATTCCTCGTTTCATATTTCATAAAAGAAAGATTCTGATATTTATGAACATTTTTGGCTAGAAATAAAGTGTTTTCTGTTCTATGTAAATCAATTGCTGTTCAACAGTACTGAGATTTTTTTAGAAAAGTGAATATTATTTAATTAAAATGTGTCTTTACTAATTACTAATTGTGAATGTTTATTTTATAACCTATATGTATAATAATATATCAGTGGGTAATGTCCGGTTTCTGACGTTTGTTGTCGGTAGTTTATATTAGTATTCCTGTACCCTCCATATTGAGTATATGGAGGGTACAGGAAAGGAGGGCCATGTCCATACATGAAAAAGTATCCGTAAATAAGCGTTAAATAACAGTTCCAAAACTGGCCATATTGGCGCTAGAGTGATAATTGGGTGTGATATTGTTGTTAAGTTAGCAATAACAGATGGAGTGAAGTTAGTTGAGTTTAGTTATTTAAACTCAACCATTTCTTATTGCCAACTTCATATCACACCCAATTATGACTCAGAGACAATTATGGCTCTACCCTCCATAATATTCAATAGCGCTTGTGATTGGATGACGCAAACGCGATATTGAATATATAAACTCCAGACAAAAAATCTCAGAAACCTATATATTCTACAAATATTATAAATGTGAAAGTTTGTGAGAATGGATGGATGTTTGTTACTCTTTCACGCAAAAACTACTGAACGGAAAGAGGTGAAATTTGGTATGGTAGTAGTTTAGGCTCTAGATTAAAACATTTTCATCCCGAAAAAGTACAATGTTCCCGAGGGATACTATATATATATATATGGATTTGTTTAGCTGTATCTTTGGTTGTAGTTGAATGTTACAACTTACAGCTAAACAGATATAAAAATATGTTTGTCTCTTTGTGCGTTTCTAAACTACTACTGAACGGAAAGAGGTGAAATTTGGTATGGTAGTAGTTTAGGCTCTAGATTAAAACATTTTCATCCCGAAAAAGTACAATGTTCCCGAGGGATACTATATATATATATATATGGATTTGTTTAGCTGTATCTTTGGTTGTAGTTGAATGTTACAACTTACAGCTAAACAGATATAAAAATATGTTTGTCTCTTTGTGCGTTTCTGAAAATGCTTAGTTGTCATCTCCAGTCACGTAACAGAAGACCTTCGTTTTGTCGCTTTGTACTTCACAGATGCAGGTGTATTAAATAAAGCCCTGTGAACGAGAGCGACATTTTGCAAACTTGACACGACCCACTTTTGTAACAAAAGCGTCAATTACACGCGTCCGAATTACAGAAAACTCAAAGGCTTTCCACCAAGAATCGGTGTGAAGGCGTTTTCATAATAACATTGAAGATTGCAGCTATGTTTTAACTATAGCTGCCAGTAGCGAAGGCTGGTTCTCCTTCATAGGGAAGCCCTAGCCTGTATAATAGGTAGGGATTTGGATGAGGGTATTCTAGGTAGTGGTAAGTGAAGCCGATAGGAAAGGAGTTACAGGAACCCCACCCCACTGATAGCTGCAGCAGTTTTATTTGAGAACGTTTGGAAAGCATGAATACTCCAAACGAGATGAAATTTGCAAAGCACTAACCCCAAGTGAGAAACAAAATAAAAATGTTTAAGTAACCTCCGAATTGTCAAGCAGTGAGCGAGCTGATAACAAGAACATGGTTACAATAGATCCACTTCGATCGCAGTGTCGCCAGAACTCAATCATGATCCGTCTTTGAAATATTAAAAAAAATGAGAAGGTAACTTTCTAAATGTAATTTAAACACGTTGTTAAAATTTTTACTTCTCCAGTTCTATGCCTTGACAAAATTCGTTGACAAAACGTCTAACATATCGGCTGCTTAGAAAAGGTCACAATTAATCAGATGGAAAGAAACACAATGGAAAATTCTGGAACATGCAACCTGCACCAAGTCGTAAACTGTGCAGACAGACGTCTGCATTGTTGCAGTGGCTCCTGATAAATCGCTTCTAAGTATAGCTTTACGTTACGAGGGCATTTCCGTGACTCGTGATATTCTATTCTACATTTCTCGGATAGCAAGGGCTTCGATTTTTTGATGGCAGCAGATTGAATCAATGCAGCAGTGAGCAAATACACAATTACCCGGGTAGGACTTTGGGTAGTTCAATTTAGTGGCTGCGACAATTGTGTATGCCGATACAAAATGTCTGGTTCAAGTAGTCCCATCCCGTAGACTTTAGTAGTTTGTTGTCCTATTGGCATTACCACCAGGCACCAACCCTCGACTTGCATGTACTAATGTGAATTCTCATCACACTTACCCACATTGTATGAGTTGTTCACATATGTTTAGTAGCATCGTCTCCAAGCCTAGTAGACCTGCATAATGCATATTTCAAGACGCTACTATATTTTTTAGCCAATATGGAAAATAGGATTAGTAGTTGGAACTTGGAACCTCGTCCGCTGCGGCTAGACGCTCGCGTGTATATAATGATATACCTTGCTGTTACCTACTTCCTACTGCTTGCAAAAGGTAATTAAGATAATCGATTATTGTAATCGTTTCTACGATTGAGTAATTCGTAACGGATTGTGTTCCCTTATTGTTTAGTTATGGTTTTTATTTGATATTATATAGGACAAACTAAACAGATATTGGCAAGTTTATTTAGTACTTATCCTCTTTCATGGAAATACTTCTCGTTGTGTTGTGACTTGTATAATGTTGGTTGATTTTGCTAATTGAGTCTTAAAATATTACAGTTTCGATGCAGCCTCGATAATATTATCGAGGCTCCATCTGGTCTGGTCTGGTCTGGTCTGGTCTCTCCAAAATGATATTCTCATAAATGTTTTTTTTTGTTCAAACTTCCAAAATCCGTTTATGATATTAAGACTATTTATATTATAATATCTATCTATTTATATTTATATTATAATATATATCTATTTATATTTATATTATAATATATATCTATTTATATTATAATTAATTGAAAGTCAATTGAAAGTCTAAGTGAAATACGTGGCTTAATACAATATACTTATGTACCCACCCACTTTGGCTACTTTTTCCTGAAAATTGATACCGCGAGACAGACAGATTTTAGTATCGAACAAGTCCCGGGCAACATCTAGTTTATTCCTAGTTAGGCCGGAATCCGGTAGGCCGGGGAAAATTCAGAGCATTTAAAATAGAACTCTGCCGTAATACAATAAAGTTGAAAATGGTAGAGTCGAGTGTCGAGCTGTCATATATGACATTGACATTTGACTTGACACGTGTGTTGGATTTTCAGCTCTATTGTTCTAGCGAAGAATTCTGTTTTCAATGCTTTGAATTTTCCCTGGCCGTCCAGATTCCGGATCATATAGGCCCAGCCATAAGTCTTAAAACCGAAATACAACGAACATCCAACTACGAAAGAGAACATTAATTTTATGGGGACTTTTGAGTATAAAACCCGAGCGCAGAAAGCGTCGACGACAAAGTGACAAATGAAATAAACTGTCGTTTGACGACTAACGTATTCACACCACGCCACGTTAACTTTGTCGTACGTTATCGGTTTTGCAGCAATTTAATAAAACTGCTCTTTTTATTACATACTGTTGTAGTCTATATCTAATATTAGGTCATTACATATGAAATTGGCGTTTTGTAAAGGAGGTACACATAAAGTCCATTTTTTTTTAAACATAATACATATATTTATTTAATCAAAATATATACTATTCCTATCTATGCACTTTTGCCATCTCATATGTAGTTCATTGATTCCTTTACTTAAAAAAACCATTCGAACAGGAATCAATAAAATCTTTGAAGGCGCTTTGGACTGCCCCATCGGAGTTGAATTTTCTCCTGTGCAAGAAGTTATCTAAATTTCGAAAAAAATGGTAATCTGTTGGAGCAAGGTCCGGGGAGTATGGTGGATGTCTTAGACATTCCAATTGAAGCTCCTCTATTTGGAAGCCGTCTGTTGTCCAGTGTGTGGTCTAGCGTTGTCCTGAAGCAGCAGTGGCCTAGACCGAATGAACAACCTCGGTTGTTTAGCAGCTAGATTTTCCATCATGATTGCTGGCAATAGACATCTGCCGTAATAGTCTGGCCAGATTTAAGAAAGCTGTACTGAACGACACCGGCACTAGTCCACCAAGCGCTCACAAGTAACTTTTTTGAGTCAATTTTCGCTTGGGGCAGGCTTTGGCTGGTTCGCCAGGGTTCAGCCATTGCGATGAGCGTTTTAGATTATTGTACATGATCCACTTTTCATCACAGGTAATGATTCGATTCAAAATACCTTCATTATTGTCCCGGTTGAGTAATGTAACGCAGCAGTCGACGCGTATTTGTCGGTTTACTGCACTCAATTCATGAGGTACCCATCTTTCAACCTTTTTCACCTTCCCAATTTGCTTCAAGTGGATTACGACAGTGCCAGTACGACAAAACACCAATTTCATATTATGTAAGGACCTAATATAAAGAGGAAAAGTTTATTTGTTTGTTTGCATTGAATAGACTGAGAAACTACTGGAGCGATTTTGATGAAATTTAGCACAGATGTAGAGAAGAACGGGGAAGGACATACAGACAGCTACTTTTTAGTAATAATAATAAACATTTATTCAACAATTACACTCACATTTTTTATCACGGATTCCGCTGAATTTCCTTTTGCACGCACGATGTCGCGGGCAACATCTCATCATCATCATCATCAGTCACATAAAAATTAACATTAAGTAAAAGCTTATTTATAGTGAGAACTCAAAGAGGACAAGCACACACACACACGTATATTTATAAACTCACAAAAAACATAGTACAAGCTACTGCACCGCGCAAACGCATCTGTCATACATAGTAACAGTAACGCGTAATCTTAAAAAAGCAACATTAGTGGGGTCATATCGTTTAACCCAATTACTACTTTAATTCAACGTAATAGGGTTTAATTTGGTGCAAACATCACAACGCCCCTATGTTACGTCTAAGGAAGTTGTTAAAGGCTAGAAGGAATTTTTATGTTTCATTATTTAGTGTTTTGTTTGTTTTTGGTGAGTTCTTTTAATCTACAAGTTAAAATGTTGCGCCACTCTCGTCCATAAATTCACTAGTACTTACTTTGTCAATACTAATATTATAAAGAGGAAAGATTTGTTTGTTTGCTTGCATCGAATAAGGTCCGAAACTACTGGACCGATTTTGATGAAGTTTGACACAGATATAGAGTAGACCACGGGGAAAGACATGTACATGCTACTTGTTGTTCTGACACATCTTTTCTTTCGCTCATTCTTATTTCGCTTCAAGCACATTCTTACAGGCTTGTTGTTTTCGTTTTTAGAGTTCTGTACCCAAATGGTATGAACGGAACTCTATTTCCAAGACTCCAGTGTCCGTCTGTCCGTCTGTCTGCCACGAGGCTTTACAGCCTGCCTCGTGAACCGTGATAGCTAGACAGTTGATATAGATGATGCATTTCTGTTGTTGTTATAACAAATACAGAATTAAATAAATATTTAAGTGAGGCTCCCATACAACAAACGTGTTTTTTTGTAGTTTTGTACGGAACACTTCGTGCGCGAGTCCAACTCGCACTTGGCGGGTTCTTTATTTCTGTAGTATTCCTAGTGCATAATATGTAACTGATCGGGCGCGTAAGACACAAGTTAGAGGATATCCTGACGAGCCCTCGTCGGTAGCCACTAGCCAGTCACATCCCGTGTGCGGTCTGTTATCTCGTGTCAATGTCAACATTGTACTTCGCAGAACCACAATCACAACTCACAAGACGAACTGTATTTAAAACTTCAGATAAATATCGCACAAGAAATTTGAACGCATTCGTTAAATAATACATATTCATATTTTAACACCTACCTCTAAGTAATCTCCATAAATTATTCAAATTTCTAACACCTCCTGGTGTAAAATTACTGTGCATATTGAATAATATTAATAAGTATTGAAATAATTCCCAGACATGAATGACAACAGTACATAGATTTGTTTAAGACGTTACTCACAAGTAAAAGCCGCATTTCTCTATCTTCTCCAAATCCGGTTCAAACCCTCGAGTACATTCGAGTCCATAAATTTCAGTTGCTTCCCATTCTCTAAATAAAAAAAGAAATCTCCCTTCAATAAATGAAAATAAACTCGGACTGCGGTAATCGATAGATTGTTTACCAAAATAACCGATTCCCCAGCGGACGCGATCAATTTTTCACTGGCGGTATTGCGCGGAAACATAGGAAAATATACTGTTTCCACAACGCTGGCGGCCATAATAAAATGGATGAAAATAATTGAATAACGATAGTGATAATACTGCACCTTCGAACTTTGGTGGAATTTTGTTGTGGGCTAGACAACATATTTTTTTTTATTGCATAAACAAAGCTATATATGTATTCTATTAAAAATTATAGTTTAAAAAAACTAAAAAAACACGCTTTTATAGAAAATCTAACTAAAAATAAAAAATAAAATTTAATAAATTTGGATTAAGAATAGTGCAAATGAAAAATAAATGTTTATTATTGTAAAAAAGCGTGGGGTGCAGTGTCTTCACCTGTACGTTTGTTTGTATGTAATGATTTCGTTTAAAGTGATTTTTAAGATATTATCAAAGTGTCCTTCTCATATCTGCCAATAAAATGTTTATAACTATTGACACTATGCACCCCACGCTTTTTTACAATAATAAATATTTATTTTTCGTTTACACTGTTCTTAATCCAAATTTATTAAATTTTATTTTTTATTTTTTAGTTAGATTTTCTATAAAAGCGTGTTTTTTTAGTTTTTTAAACTATAATTTATTTTTTGCTTTTTAGTACGATTTGCCAAAGAGTAAGAACTGCACGCATGCGTAGTTCGCGCACTAGTTCTATCTTTCTTACTCTCATGCAAAGGATGTGGAAAGAAATTGATGAATCCTGGCGAATTTAATCAGGATAATCGGATATTTTAATCGAATTATTGCATTGTCATCGGTCTTTGACAGGTGTGCAAAGTTTGAATTAAATCTGATCGTTCAAAGTAGGACAAAATCGAGCCCAAAGGAGTCGGTTACAAACAAACAAACAAGCAAGCAAACAAGCAAGCAAACATACATACAGGTGAAACTAATAAAAGCGTTATAAAAAGAGGTGCATAAATGAATAGTACTCTTAACTATGACTAACTTCTCAAAAGAAATAGTATACTAAAAATCAATATTTACATAGGTAGGTACAGCGATTTGTTAACAAAATTTCGTACCCAAGTCTCGTGAAAACGCTCCATACAAAGGTACCCTGTGAGTTGTGACGTCGGGATTAGGTACACATTTGTATATATTTTTCTATTCTTTTTTTAAGTGATGGCTTTAGGCACGAGGAGAGTATTTTTAGATTTTAAATGATGAATGAAGTTTCACTTCTGCCACGTGTACTCTGTACCTACTGAACACGTCATGTGCTTTTTAATAATTATAATAATAAACACACCGGCATATTTAGCGGAACATAAAATAAAGGTTTGATATCAGTATCATATAAGGTTGCTGGCTGGTTTATACGTCATTTAATTAAAAAAGAAATATTTTCAAATTAAGAAAACAACTGAACTTCACATTTTATGCAATTGTTTTAATTTTATTCAAATACACCTTATCTGGAGCGAACTTCGAGCATTTCTTCCTTCTGAGTTTGATTTAAAATTTAGCATGCGCCATGCGGCTTAGCATGGCGTTCCGGAGAAATAAATTAATGAAGTAATAATTTATCCAAATAGTTCGTTGCAAAATAGTTCTTAATCTATCGTAACAAGGTCGTCAATACAAGTCAACATTTCTAAACAGCCATATTTTTAAAATGGCTGCCGGGAAATCTGTCAAAAACGTCAATATCTGTCAATCTGTCAATATATTCAAGTAAATGACTGAACGTAAAGAAACTATTTGTCTAGGAGCGCCATGATATTTGACATTGAAATAAGAAAACGTTTCTACTTTAGCTGTCAAAAGAGGCCTTTTTTGAGCTCATGCTCGAGAAGAAAAGAAATGTTGTTTCTCATAACGACGATGCATCAACCTTACTGCCTTACGATAAGAGCTATTTTGCTCCGAATGGTATTAATGTTTCTTCAATCTGTAATTTTGTCGATTCTTCGGTGTTTCTAGGGTGCGCATGCTAAGCCTGCACAGTTCTTTTTATTTGCAAAAATAGACAGGCTATAAAGGGTAAGAAAACCACACAACAAATTGTAATTACTACTTGGATTAGGAGTCGTATCAACTCAAGTATTCCTCTGTTCATTACTATGTCTTCAAATAATCGACCTTGTCACAAGGGCATAGAGTGTATAATTACTCGATCTTGTTTCTTATTAAAGAAACCGCAACTTACAAACCCTCGTGTTTTATTCGCGTGTATACCACCTGGCGACACATGAAGTTTGTCTTCACAAAGCCTTGATTAAAATCGGTCACAAACAAGTTAGTTTAGAAATTAGTTCGTTTATTTTATTTATTTAAACTGTTATTTACTCGGTAGAACAGTGCCTGATTTTATATATCAATAAAACGAAACGGAAGACGTATTTTAATACGGCATCGACTGGTGACTGGTGAGCGATTAATGCGAGTGATGGTGAGCGAGTAACGCGGCGTCAGCTATGGTACGGTAACGCTACTATATTAAATTCTATTCACGTAAAGAAGTCGGTGAAATGTCAAAATTGACCAAAGAATAAGCCGTGTTCACATTAACCAATTATATTAATTATTTTGACATAATAATGTACGCATGATTTGCTGACCTTTAGCCTAGGTAGGTTTAGGTCCTAGAACCTAGATAGTTACTAACCTATCCAGTTAGATATTATGTCCAACTTTGATAAAGAGGTCAAACATCTAATCCAGCTCGGCTGGGCAGCGTTCGGGAAACTGATGAACATATTATCATAAAAAATCCCTTAGTGCCTGAAGATAAAAGTCTTCGAGCAGTGTGTGTTACCGGTGATGACACATGGAGCCGAAACGTGGTCATTCACAACGAGACTTACCCATAAGCTTCGTGTCGCTCAAAGAGCTGTGGAGAGGGCTATGCTCGGAGTCTCCTCACGTGATAGAATCAGAAATAAGGAAATCCGTAGCAGAACTAAAGTTACCGACATAGCCCAGGGCATTAGCAAGCTAAAGTGGCAATGGACTGGACATATGGCCCCTAGAACCGATCGCCGCTGGGGCTGAAAGGTTCTCGAGTGGAGACCACGAACTTGACGTCGCAGCGTAGGACAGCCTCCCACTAGGTGGACAGACGACCTGAGAAAGTCGCAGGGGGTCGATACATACAGGCCGCGAGCGACCGGTGGCACTGGAAATCGAAAAAGTTGTGGTCGTTTAGAAATCGAGTAATTTGAGAGAATATTATTTATGTAAGCTGTTTGTAGGGCATTATCTTTAGTTTCAGTAGACGTCACCAGGCTGAAGCGAACGAACCTAGGTATTTACTGACTTCTTAACGCGAATTGACTATAGTTACTACTCACTATCACAAGAGTCGGAATGAGCGGTAAAGACAAGAACTAAGTAAATCCGTTAATTCAGACCATAAGGCAACTTTAACTCTAACAAAATATATTAAGCCTTAAGTCTTAAGTAACTCTGTTCGTGCCCTGTTTTGTTTGTTTGAGAAATTTGAGAATATCGTCTTCATTTTATCAAAAATTTTACCTTATTTCGGGATTTCTGCTAAATCAATTTAATCCTCATTGTAAGGCGATACAGTGCTAAGCGTAAGCGTATCCAATAAATAATAATCGTATCCTGAAGGGATAGTCCGTACCTTAGGGGCTCTGTAATCCCTTGACCCAGGGTCTGCCCTCCGGGATATTATCAAGTCGACTTCATGTGAAATGGTTATTGTACAACTTTGAATGTGTGATGAAGATAAAATTATTTTGTCAGAAAATATTCAACTGTTTTGATATTTATAACATTTCAATTAATACAAAAGTTTGCACGTTTAATTTACGCTTTGGCAATTCATAAGTTTTCTAAAGGAGACTTTTATACTTTCTAATTATATATGGCTCACGTGTAGTCAAAAATTAATAATGTAATAAATAAGCAACAGGTTACCCCTCATATTTAAGTAGATACTTAAATATCCAGGGGTCGGGCTTACCCAGCATGCCATCGCTAATTACGATGACGAAGTTAAAAAAATCAATTATCAGTGGTCAATACCATACATTATTGTTTTCTAACTACGTCATCGTAATTAGCTAAAATAACTAAAGAAGAATCTTCACATGAATAAAAGTATTATTTAGAAAATTAAGTCTTAGTAAGTAATTGTTATTAATAAAATGTGCATGTTTCTTAGAATAGATTATGTAGTAAGTAAATAAAGGCTATTTATAGCCTGTAGCCTGTAGGTACTACACAATATAATTTATAGGAATATCCAATAGAAATATTGAATTTAAATTTTGAATTTAGGAATTTATCAAGTATTCTTATTCTCAAGCCTTCTCATTTATAATAATTATAGACTGAAAATACATGTGAACTTGCAAGATTACTCAACTCGTACTCAGTACCAACTTATATCGAAGTAAAAGTAATATTTACTTTTAACAATGACCCGGGAACTTCCAGGCCCTTTGAACGTCTAATTAATTTACTTTCTGCTCCTTCTTAAATGACTGTAGCACAATGAACCTTCTGGAATGGATTTCATTTAGATTTTCATTCAGAAGTTGTCTCTGAAATTTCGAAAATCAGACCTTGTTTTTGGGGTTGATTTAGAAAGTTTTGTGATAGGTATGTTTGCTTTATGTAAAACTACTCGTAATTACAAGAAATTAGATTAAAACCGGCTAGGTGTGAGTCGGACACGAAGGGTTCCGTATAAAACGGCAATTTTTAAATTTTTTTTTTAGTATATATCTCTATTTTGTTATAGCGGCAACAGAAATACTATCACGGTTCATGAGGTACAGCCTAGAGACAGACAGACAGACAGACGTATGGACAGTGGAGTCTAAGGCCCGTATTAATAAACCGTTCTCAAACACGTTCTCAAGACCTTTCTTGGCTGAGACTTTCAAGTAACGATCTTGAGCTTCTCAAGATGGTCTTTAATTCATAGTATGATCTCAATAACGTTATCAACTGATACGTTCTTGAGATCATGCTTACTCAACTTTTAAGCGTCAATCTACACGGCAAAGAACGAATGAAATAACATTTCGTTTACATTTCCACAAAGAAGGGATTTATTGATTATACATTTTATTTCCAATATTTCTTTTTAAAATGTAATATTTAATAATATAAATACCAAAAAAGTTTAGTCTGTATTTTTTTAATATTGAAAAAAACTGATTTTCATTAATTTTCACGTAGATATTATTTATTATTCTCTAACATATTAATATCCATATTTTTATAACAACTACGTAAAACGGAATGCGGATCATTGCCATTCGAAAAAAAGTTCTTCTTCTTCTTTAAAATGGCCCCTTAGTGATTGTTGTGGCTGGCCAATGTCAGAGTGTGTTGAAGAAACTCAGCCTTATGAGTGGGTTTTATGAATAAAATTAAAAACAAGGGCACGGTGTACTGGATGAAGTCTCTTGAATAATCTAAAACCTAGAACAAACACAAACATTTAAGGTTAGTACCAGATTTTTATTTTGTTATATTATGTAGGTACATAAAGTTTCAAAAAAGGAGTATTTACAAAACACAGAACAGATTTAAGGTCGATAGAGCGAGGAATTGTAGGAGGAAGGGAATCATATAATGAGGATTGTTTTTTGGACAGCGAAAAAAAAGTTCTGTTGTCAAATGTCAAATCAAGTCACTTTTGTTTTGATTTTTATCTTTGGTATTGAGTGCTATTAATATAAATCTAATAGGTAATTCGTTTCATGTAAATAGATAAATAAATTCGAAAATATTTCTATAAATACTCGACACTGGTGACAAAGAAGAAGTTTTAACAAGCGTCTTTTTATAACTTTATTTTGTGTTGAGTATGTAGTGTAAATTCTGAGTTTGTTTAGTTGTAAGTATTTAGATTTTAATTTACATAATTGTAACACAACCAAAAACACAAATAATATTGTACTATATCCGAAGCCGTACTCAAGTCAATGTTTGACTGTACTCACGAAACCGCGTCTCAAGTAACAGTTTAACAGCAATGACAGCGTACTTGATTCGCACTCACATGTTACGCCGTACCTACAGCTGTACTTAAGTACGATCTATTAATTAAAACAACATCTTAAGTACTTTCTTGACAATTGTCTTAGCGATAAGAATACTTTATTAATACGGGCCTTAGTAATGGGGTTCCGTTTTTACCCGTTGGGTAAGGCTACGTAAAGGTTGCGGTAACGCAACTCTAAGGCTGGAACTATATTATCCGAAATCCGGTAGGCCGGGTAAAATTCGAAGTGTCGAGTGTCGAGATGTCATATATATTATGACATTGACATTTAACTCGACACCTGTGTGTTCGATTTTCATCTCTATTGTATTAGCGCAGAGTTCTATTTTCAATGCTCTGATTTTTTCCGGCCTACCGGATTCGAGATATAGTCCCAGCCTTAGAGACGAGCGAGCCTTACAATTTACATTGTGGTTTAATATTATGTTGTGTATCTGGCATCTCACCTCGGATTACCGAGGTGCTTATTAAAGCATCACAATTTTCTAGCATCCTGTAACACTCCGTCCCATTTTCTCTGTCACTCCTACAGAAATAACAACAAAACGAAAAGAATGATCCTAATATTAATACTAATATTATAAAGACGAAAGATTCGATTGTTTGATTGCAATGAATAGGGCCCGAGACTACTGGACCGTTTTTGGATGAAATTTGGCACATACATAGAGTAAACCACGGGGAAGGACATAGGTTACTTTTTATCGCGGTTTGCATGGGTCCTGCGGGATTACCTTTTGCGCTTATGAAGTCGCCGGCAACACCTAGTCTTTTAAAAAATAGAAGGCAAACGTGCAAACGGGTCTCCTGGTGGACAACGATTTCCGTCGCCCATGGACACCCGCAACCACAGAGGAGTCGAAAGTGGGTTGCGTTGCCGGCCTTTCGAAAAGGAATACGATTTGAAATCCTTAAGAAAAAAGCGTATTCTTAGTGGTTTTACACCTCCTGATTTTACACATCAAAAACAAACATCCATTAGATATACAGATTTAATTACAAAACATAATGTAATGTTTACAAGATGGCGCTACTGACAGACAAACGAGGCACTTACGTTTATTTACGTTGGCCCGATGAAACATTTATTCGGTTTAGCCTAAACTAGATAGTTCCCGCGACTTCGTACGCGCAAAAGAAAAATCTGGAACCGTACATTTTCCTGCGATAAAATGTCTAGACCCATGTCCTCTCCCGTGGTCGACTCTAGATCTGTGCCAAATTTCAACAAAAATCGGTCCTTTAGTTTCGAAGGCTTATAAGCTTTCTTATTATTTTAAGATTTCATTATTTATTATTCTGTGTACATAAATTATTAAATAAATAAATAAATAAGGGCTTGTTTCACAATCTTTTAATAAGTGTCGGATATATAGCTTATTCAGAAGTTTTGTTGTATCGAGTTGCTTACTTTGTATCGAGTGACAGAGACAACACATGCAAATAAGCTAGATATCTGACACTTATCAGTAGATTGTGAGGCCCTATGGATTTAAACTATAGATAGGTACTTAATACTTACACTATCCCATGCATAAAATGAATTCTCATTTTTGGTTGCGTACTTACTCATGATGATGATATAATTTGTAAATGGCGTCCTTTTTTAATTACAAATTACAGCTTGGAAAAATGTCAGTTATTAAATAACTCGGGCGAGCGCGGGTGGCCGGTATATTTTTCACAACTACCCTGCGCGAAATTACAAATTGCTCTGTTTGCTTTGAATGACGTCTGGCTGCCATGTTTTCACACCAGACGGATTTAAGGCCCGCATATGTGACAAAACATACAATTTTAATAATATTTTAAGGTAAGCCTTTTTACGTTAAAATGTAAGTAAGATGGGTAACTCTATTCCTATAAATAAGAGCGGCTATACTTTCGCCACTTTAAAAGAAATCTTATGAGATTCTACACGTAGAGTAGATTCTACACTACTAAGGGTCGAATACCGAAACGTTTCTAAAAAAAAAGGAACCTCCTGGTTCAGAGGCAGGTGTTGTGCCGTGAATTCGCTACTCAAGTTGTAGATTTTAATTACAAGCTAACGAAGTAGACAAAGGTGAACAGACTTATTGTCTGCTCGGTGTGTGAGACGCGAGTAAAAACAAATCCCCTATGATCCTATTACTTCATTTTTCAAATAATTGAGTGAACCATTCGAACGATTCAATTGTAATGAAAACAATGGACTCAACAATCGCTCTATTGCAGAAGTGTGGACTGTAGAGGCGGCGCGGCGCCCCCAACAATACGGGGGCGCTGGAGTCCCCTCAGCACACGAAACTACACCCTAGTCTAATTGAATAAGGTGCAAAGTCGTCAAGTATCCCTCACAACCTGTGACCTTTCACGTGTGGATAGCGACTGACAGCTCCGTCAGTAATCAGGTCACGTTCCTTTTTCGAAACGCGGTTGAAGGCGTAGATGGCGTCTCAGACGTGAATGAGGAATTTTATGCTCTATGGCGCACGGGTCTATTCATAGACAATTTACTGCCCACGAACAATATTTTTTGTTTCATCACGACTGATATATGACAAAAATTTATACCCAGCCGTTTTTGTGGGTATCAACTTCAAAAGAACAAAAAGTGTGACTTTTTTGTGCTGATAACAATATAAATGGAGATAAAACTCATGCGTGACTGGAATAGAGTTTGATTTAAATATTATTACCATACATATAATTTTGAATACCTAATTTAAAAAAATACTAAAAAACTTTATCCCCATAAAAAATGCTTAATGAGATTCTAGCCATGTCTGGCAAAGTGAGGCCAGTCCATTTGTCTATGACGTCGTCCTTAGTCATAGTCTTGTCTATTTACGGACTACCCAGACCGCACCTGTTGCTGAAAAAAAAACTAATTTAGGCCAAGACATGACGTCGCTAATGCTTTTTTGCAGCCAACTCCGGAGTTAATGGCTTCCCTATGACTAAAAATAACTTTATAGATCAATACGGAAATAAAAAGGAACATATTTTGAGTAATGAGTTAGGGATTAATGCCCATTTCTAACAGTCGACTTGATATGTTTTTATTTTCTTTTAAATAGCAGGCCCAATGTAGTTTGCGCGATGATTTGGACTTGTTTGATTCACAGGCACTTACTGTTGATGATCTGGACTTGTGGAAAATAGGAGAAAACTTTATTTAGAAAAAAACTACCGGTAAGAACTTAAGCCCGGCTTAAAAGTACCTAGATAATAAAATTATTAATATACATAAATATAATATTTATAAAACTAGGACTAGACCACGAATACCTACTACCGCAACGTATCTGCAATCTAATTTAACTTACCAGAGCGCGAGTGAGTTTCATTATGAAATATTTTGTATTGAGCGCCATTGTTTCATACCTCTGTTGTTGGAAACTGCAGCGAGTAATGCGTTTTTAATAACGAAAGATTGCGATTGGAGCAAAAAAACGTTTACTTTTTGATTAAAATTAAAGTTTCGGTTTTATTAGCAAAAATTTCAAAGAAATTTAAACGGCACAGTGCTTCGTTCATATGCAAACAAAGGACGTAAATATTTGTTTGACAAAATGTATACTATATTGTGTAATATGTTGTGTACTGCGAGTAAATTACGTATTTTCTGTGTGTAATGAAATAAATTTGCATTGTAATGAAACATGGCCTTCGCCAAATGGAAATATCAAACGAAAGTAAAGACTGTAGTACATTTTTTTTGACGTGACGTCTTATAATTCGATGGAGGCGGCTGCACGCACGAAAAAACATGACTCATGCCGTTACCGGCGTTACCTCGCTCTGAGGCGTTCCATTTTCTTATGACGTTGTCACGTTCAACTATCGTCAGTAAACCGACATAACAGACAACCGATTTTTTTTATCGAAAGTAGAAATGCAAAATATTTATTAAATTCTATTTCAAATAACAAATATGTTAGGTACACTAGTTCAGTACAGCAGTTTGATAGTCCTCATTATTATTTCGTTTTAAATCTTACTTGTTACTATATTATAAATGTGAAAGGAGTGTTAGGATAGATGGATGTTTGTTATTATTTGACGCTAAAACTACTGAACGGAATTTGAAGAAATTTGGTATTGTAGTAGATTTAGCTCTGTATTAACACATAGGCTACATTTAATCCCAAAAAAGTACAGTGTTCCCGTGGGATACTGTATTAAACGCGGGCGGAGCCGAAACGCGGAAAAGTTAGTAAGGAATACGGATGCATATCGACTTGAAATAGTAAAATGATCAAATATGGCAATCCTTAAAAAAATGTATTTCCTAGACTATACAATATTATAAGGTAATTAATCAATAGGTACCAGTCTATTATCCAAGAGAAGTTAAAAACAACAAAAATTGGTTATACTCTGAACCTGTAAGCCGCAACAAGTCTGCCATCAGCGCTCAGTAACATCGACGTAAACTATCGAAGCACCGACATTTAATACTTCCCTCCCGGAGATTCTGAAACTCCGCAGCCCCGACATGACTGATCACCGAGTAGGAACGAACAACTATTTATGAAGTTACATTATAGACTAGTTTATTTTTCAGCCACGACTATATATAACTAAACAACGAGTTGTTAGTTATATAAATATCTATTAGGCACTAAATCTTAATTTGTTTTTAAATTAATCAGATATCTATAGATGCCGTAGACCGTAACTGGAACTGGGTAGCTAGATAGCCAAAGTCAAATTCAAATCTGTATTTTGTGAGACCTTTACATCGAAAATAAACATTTAAAGTAACCCCCGAATCGTAAAGCAGTGAGCGAGATGATGATGATGAATTATAGCTAAGAACACTCTCGATCATGTCAGCTTTCAAACAAAAAAAAAACTAGATCAAAACCGGTTCATCCGTTTGGGGAATACGATACCTCGTACACGGAGACACACAGACAGATAGACAGACTACAGACAGACAGACACGACAAAAAGAGGGTCTTTTTACGTCGGGGGTTAAAATGAAGTCGACTTCCTTTCCTTAGATGTTTTATACTACTCAACAGATTTTAATGCGGGTTTCAGCAGTAGATAGATTGATTCAAGAGGATGGTTTATATGTACTGGACGTCGACTGGTCGAAATTCACCCATAATAGTTCCTATAATTTTTAAGTTTCAACGTTCTTTTGCCTCTGAGATAATGAGGTGGTTTGTCATTTGGAAAGTAGATATTCCTTTTGTTTTTATTAACTTTTCCATTGGGTATATCAATCGCTGCCAACACTGCCTCTGGTCCGTGGGACATAAATATCCCGTTATTGCCAATTAATCCTGGGACAATCGTTCCACGTCGACAATTAACCCGTAACTTGGCGAAAGTTTAAGCCGTAATTTGAATAGCTGGGGGATCGCGTAGATCGCTGATATACCCTTTTTAGGGTTCCGTAGTTCACGGTCCTTTATAGTTTCGTCAAAAATAACTAACTAATATAACTAAATTATATGTATGTATATAAAATATTGGTACAATTTACGGAACCTCCTCGTGCGCGAGTCCAACTCTCACTTAGCCGGTTTTAGATACATTGAATAGGCAAAAATTGAATCCAGGAATGAAACAAGTGTTATTAAATAATAGGTCTTTACCTATGAAATTGCCGTTCTGTAGTACTGGCCATTTCAAATCAAAATAATTTTTGTTTGGCTAAGAATTCTAATTTCAAATTAATTTTATTTTAAAAACATGGAATTCTTTTTCCAAAAGTAGTCATTTGTTTATTGATTAGTGTTACATTTTCATCGCATTTCAATCTTTGTCGTCATCATGGATACGTTAAAAATTCGAGTAATTATGGAATATGAGTACTGTCGTGGCAGCAAAGCGGTACAAGCGCTAACACTACAAACCAACGCACCACCTGTTATTGGTTTGCTCGCTTCCGTTCTGGAAATTTCGACCTGAAAAATGAACCTCGCGGTCGTCCGAAGACTTTGGTCGACAATGACGAATTAAAGGCGATTGTGGAAGCTGATGATACACAATCTACGGCTGAATTAGCAGCAGCTTTCGAAGTTAGCGTAAAAACAATATTGGTCCATTTGCGTCAAATTGGCAAGGTAAAAAAGCTTGACAAATGGGTGCCCCACGAACTCAATGATCGCCAGCGCGAAGTACGCGTCGAGACGTGCCTTGCACTGCTCAACAGACACACAAATGAAGGAATTTTGAACCGCATTGTTACCTGCGATGAAAAATGAATTCTGTTTCATAACCGCAAGTTGCTTGGATCCTGGTTAAACACCTAAACAATGCCCTAAACGAAAACTTACCCCTAGAAAAGTGATGGTCACTGTTTGGTGGTCTAGTGCCGGTGTGATTCATCACAGCTTCTTACCAAACGGGGTGAGCATTACTGCAGATGTGTACTGTGAAGAACTGAACACAATGATGGAGAAGCTGGCACATCTCCAACCAGCATTGGTCAATCGCTCGTCTCCGCTGCTCCTGCACGACAACGCGCGACCTCATACTGCACAGCAGACGGTCTCCAAGTTGCAAGAACTGGGGTTGGAAGCTCTCCGTCATTCGCCCTACTCAACAGACCTTGCGCCTACAGACTACTACTTTTTCCAGAATTTGGATAACTTCTTGGCGGGAAAAAAATTCAATACCCGAGAGGCAGTATAAAATGCCTTTGAAGAATTTGTTGCCTCCCGTCCAGCTGATTTCTTTAAGAAGGGCATAAATAAACTGCCACAGCGTTGGCAAAGATGCATTGATTACATGGGTGATTACTTCGATTAATACAAATAAAAAATACATGAAAAAAAATTCGTTTAAATTTTTTCATAAAGTAAAGACCTAATATAACTTGGAATTTATTATTCCTAGCTGATCATCGAGCTGTCGCGCTCTCGGCAACCCGGCAACCCGGCAACCCGGCAACACGGCAACACGCATGCGACTCCTCTGGTGTACGTGTGCGCTGCGCAGAATGCGCTTGCATGACGTGATCATATTAAATTAAATTGTAGAAGCTAATGATAATTATTATATTAATTGTATGTATAATTACTCTGATTTCTATATAATAATATCATTTTGTGTTTAATGTGTTAACTGTATGTTTAGTATTTTCAATGTAAGAAATGGATATGCAATTTTAGCTTTTAACAATGTTTGTTCCTTGTTGGTGTATCTATTAAATAAATAAATGGCAGATTAAAAAACAAAAATGTATGTTATACAATTATTTGAAAGCTAAGGATGGCCTATGCGCGTACATTTGACGGCAAAATATTCATACAAAAAAATAGTTATGCCATCTTGATTTCAGAACATTTTTTCAATTAAATGTGGACTGAATTGCGCAAAGCAAATGTCAAACCTCGAGTGCCTTTGGGGCAGCTCCAATTGTAAGTATATGATTTAAGCTTTAAACACGCTAAAATACTAATGCTTTACATCTAAATACATTGAAGAATATCGTAACTCAATAAGGAGAAACGAAAGGTAGCGTATATTAAATAATATGGGGTTTGCTGCCGTTATATTTTAGAAAAGGATAGGAGTAAAAAAATCCTTATATTTAAAATGTACTAAAAGGATGTAGTTAATGCTCCACCATGCTCCACGTTTGTAATGTAAATTTTATAACATTTGATAGGACAGTAAATAGACATTTTGTTTTAATATAACATCGAATGTAAAAAGTCCCTGTTCCGAGACGAAATAACAAACGATCCACTCGAGACAAAAATTTGAGAGTAAAATTATCATGCATGACAAATTATGCCTTTGATCACAATATTCCCTTTATTTTTCACAAATACTTGTAAAACATAACATACTTACTTGGGAAAATACATAAAATCCAACGGTACTTAGTAACTATTGGATTTTTACCACATCCTTGTTTACATATTAGGTATATATGTAACCTAACAAGAGTATGTTTTTACTGTTGGGATTTTCAAGTAAATGATAATAATTGAGATATTATTATATTTTTCATGTCCTTTTGTAAAATTACCCCGTTATCAAAAATTTGTAATCACACAGCTCCTCCTTATTGCAACCTCAAGGAGAGTTTGAAGAGAAGAAACAATGCCGCAACATTCGTAATAATATTATGATGATGTAAACATACCTAACCTAGGTACTCCGTACTACTAATAAAATAATATTATGGTTAGGTACCTGGGAGACCGAGTTAGCTCGGTGTTCGGAGAGCAGAAACCCTCTGCTTACAAAATTTCATGGAAATAGATGTAGCGGTTTTCGAGATTCTGATTATATATACCAGAATTGCTCGTTTCACGTGTAAAATAATAACACACGGTGGTACTGACTACTCAGTAGATGGTCGAAAACATATTACCAATTTGTATTTAATTTTCGTTTTTTCCTTGCCCCAGTCCGTTAGATCGGCACCTTGATAAGAATCCCCTACGAGTTAAACTACTACATAAGCGTTTCACGTGGGAACTGATGCAAAAAAGTGACGAGTGCTAGGGGATCGCTGACTTTTTATCGACTTGGTAATTGTTAATGGTGTATATTATAATTTATAGCTGGGTTCATTGAATGAGCTAGACTAGACGTTTCCTATGGCCTGTGCAGGCGTTACCCACCTATTTTTACAGGTAGGTGACGCCTTTTAATCTAGTAAAAACCAATCAGCCATAGCAGGGTGTCCTGCAGCACTTTTAAATTGTTTTGTTAGAAATATATGTATATCTATATAGATATTCCTATTTTGAAAATAAATATAAATATTGCTGAGGTATATATATATATATATATATATATATATATGCATTATAAATAGCAAATAATACGTTATATAATGTGTTGCAGTGAATCCATTTATTTACTGAAGTAATTTATGAAAATATGACAAAAAGGAATACCAATATAAAACGTAGTGGATCTAGTCGTCAACGACGCAAAAATATATCAATCTGCCGTATTCTGAACTATAATTGTTGTACGAAGAAAAACTAGATTCTGAATCTAGAATTATCTCGTATCGCGCCGTAAAAAAAGGTTGGAAATCCCTGGTCTATAATAACTATTAGTCGATTTTTTTTAAACATAATATATTTATTTAATCAAAATATATACTATTGCTATCTATGCACTTTTGCCATCTCATAGGTAGTTCATTGATTCCTTTACTAAAAAAAACCATTCGGGCAGGAATCAATATAATCATTGAAGGCGCTTTGGACTGCCCCATCGGAGTTTAATTTTTTCCCTTACAAAAAGTTATCCTAATTTCGAAAAAATGGTAATCTGTTGGACCAAGGTAGGGGAGTACGGTGGATATCTTAGACATTCCAATTGAAGCTCCTCTAATTTGGTAGCCGTCTGTTGTGCAGTGTGTGGTTTAGCGTTGTCCTGAAGCAGCAGTGGCCTAGAGCGAATGACCAACCTCGGTTGTTTAGCAGCTAGCTTTTCCATCATGATTTGCAGTTGCTGGCAATATACATCTGCCATAATCGTCTAGCCAGATTTAAGAAAGCTGTAATGAGCGACACCTTTTTTTTAGTCATTTTTCGCTTTGGGCAGGCTTTGGCTGGTTCGCCAGGGTTCAGTCATTGCGATGAGCGTTTCAGATTATCGTACACAAGTGGTGTACGATAATCGGAAATGCTCATCACAGGTAATGATTCTATTTAAAATCCCTTAATTATTGTGCCGGTTGAGTAATGTAACGCAGCAATCGACGCGCGTTTGTCGGTTTGGTGCACTCAATTCATGAGGTACCCACCCACCTTTCAAGCTTTTTCGCCTACCAAATTTGCTTCAAGTGGATTAAAACAGTTTTATCACTAACACCGCAGCCTGCAGCTAACTCGGACGTGGTTTGCTATAGATCCGCTTCCACAATAGCCTTCAATTCTTCATTATCAATTTTGGTCTCCGGCCGTCCACGGGGCTTGTTCGGCAGGTCGAAATTTCCAGAACGAAAACGTTGGAACAAAAAACGCACTGTATTTTCTTTTGCGACACCGCCGCCATACACATTATTAATCCTTCGAGCCGTTTCTGCAGCACTGGTGCCACGGTGGAACTCGAAAATAATACGATATTTCAAGTTTTCCATTTTAAACAGAATGACGGAAAGAAAAAAAAATCGGTTGTCTGTAAAGTCGGTTTACTGACGATAGTTGAACGTGACAACGTTATGTTTATAGTGCGCGCGGAACTAATTGGCCGCGCCTTAGGTAGGCGTGTTGCCGCCGCGAAGTCCGGCGCCGAACTGAGTAATAACATCAAGCGCATAATAATAATAATAATAACATATAATAATAATAATAATAACAACAACAACAACAATAATAATAATAATGAGGTAACGGCAATGCGAGGTAACGCATGAGTCATGTTTTTTCGTGCGTTCAACCGGCTCCATCGATTTATAAGATGTTATCACGTCAAAAACCAAAAGAGGGAAAAACAAATGGATTACGGTTTTCGAAACACAAATGCATGAGTACCTAAATAGCGGTATAAATTTGAAATTCCTAACCAAAGAAGATATATTTGAGATCAAAATGGCCAGTACGACAAAAACGCCAATTTCATGTGTAAGGACCTAATACTTAGATGATAATGAAATTCCAGATGTCGATTTTTCGAACTTTCGCGTGTTTACTCGTGAAAGTTGTGTGATATTGAGTTGGGGACAGGACAGGGGTCGAGTGTCTCGTCCGTGACCCTATGAAAATAGACGGGATTTTCTACTAATACCATAGACTAGCTTTTGCCCGCGGATCCGCCCGCGCATACACACATAAGTACAGTATCCCACGGAAGAATCGTAGTTTTTTTGCGATAAAAAGTAGCAATGTGTCAATCCAGAGCTTAGGCTCTGGATTAACACTAGTACAACCAAACCAAATTTCATCAAAATCCGTGCAGTAGTTTTTGCGTGAAAGAGCCACAAACTCGTAAATCTCCGTATCACAAAATCCTAGCTACTAGTAGTAGCTAGGATACTCGTAGTAGGATTCTAAAGGATGAATATATATTTTGTTATTATTAAACGCCTTAACTGTGAAACAAAGCACAGGAATTGTTACAGCCTGGCTTTCGTATTTCGGTGGGTAAAATGTACAGTTTCCGGAGGATATATGCTTGGTACCGCAAACTTGCAGCAAAAACTAGAACTAATCTAGTAGAAAATAATATTAAATTTCAATACATTCCGTAGTTATTTTAATTACTTTTAAAGCTTCCTTTGTTCCAGTTAAAACCTACGAACACGCTTTACCTAATTATTCAAGTTAAAATTTAACGTGAACGTTTACATTTGCTCGTATAAAAATAAGTTTAAGCGATAAAGTTACAAACCGCAGTAAATTGGTTACTTGTTGGAGTGCCGAGTGCCACGAGCGGCGTATATACAATCGAAACTGTTATTTTTAACTGAAAAGTTGAAATTTTGCCATTCCCAATGCCATACTTTTCTTGTACCAATCATAACAAACGTTTTGCGCTTGATTCACAGTCATAACTTATATTAAGGCTCGGACTGTATTGTCCGGAATTCGTAAGGCCGCGCACAATTCAGAGCACTGAAAATAGAACTCTGCGCTAATACAATAGAGCTGAAAACCGAATCGAAATATGACAGCTCGACACTTCGATTTTCAAGTCTATTGTGCAAACGCAGAGTTCTATTTTCAGTGCTCTGATTTTTCCTGGGCCCGCCGGATTCCGGATCATATAGTCGCAGCCTTATTCGCATACTACGTTTTAGAACTTATTCCTGCTTTTTAATTCCTGTATATTAATCTGTACAAATAATCTATACATATAAATACAATAAAAGTGAATGAATCAAGTGTCTGTTTGTAATTTTAATTCAACGACTTTTCACTTCGTGCATATGAAAGTATATATATACAGTACCTACTTACAATAATAAATCCATTTTTAACATTTTTGTCTGACCGTCTGTCTGATTGTTCCGGCTAATATTTTAAACGACTGGACCGATTTTCACGAGACTTTCACTGGCAGATAGCTGATAATATTATAAGGTATAACATAGGCTACTTTATTTTAGGGTTCCGTTTAAAAAAATAGAGTTCCGTTCCGTTAGTTCCACGCATACGAAGTTGCGGGCACCAGCTAGTTTTTTAATATAATTTGTAAACGTAACCTGCTATTGTAATGATTTTGCGACTATTTCACACCAACTATTTGCAGACACATTTTCCAAACAATATTCCTCGTCGAAAGTGTTGGAAGTTGAAACATGATAAAGGCGATAGAAAATCTGAATGATTAAATGCCCATTCATCAGTTATGCCGAAGTGGGGCGCGACCTCTCGATGTCACTTCTACACCATTCTGAATATTTATTGAGTAGAATAGGAGTGGAAGAGTTTACTAGATTACAAATTTTTATGGTAGGTAGCAGTGGCGTAGGCTGGTTCTATTTTATAAAAGTTAATAGGGAAGCCCTAGCCTGTATAATAGGTAGGGATTTGGATGAGGTTCTTCAAAAGGTAAGTGGTAAGTGAAGCCGATAGGAATGGAGTTATAGGAGCCACGCTGGTAGGTAGATCGGCAAACAGCCAGACGACAGTTTGCCTGACGCTAAGTGATTATCGCAGTATTAATGCCCATGGACGTGAATTCGGCCCTTCCCCACGCTGCAGTCACAAGGCAAGCGATATAACAAGCCGGTTTCCATGAGACCGTAGTATCGCTCCGGCTTATATGTTTACTTGGATATTATTGAAGTGAAACTAGAAAGCGGCGTTGAGAGTGAAATTTCACATGCCTCCCCTCCACGTCACGACACGATTTTGGATATAATGCTATCGATATAACGCCATATGTCGGATGCTACTTATACTGCTTACATAATAAAGTAACTTAAGTACGGCTCAATTCACAGATGACGCTTGGCGTAAAAATGTTGATTTTTATACTCTTTTTGCATTGATGTGCTTTAGGCACGATGAGAGTATTTTTGGATTTTAAATGATGAATGAAGTTTCACTTCTGCCACGTCTACTCTGTACATGTCATGTTCAAAAAATTGTTCATTCACTAGAGCTCCCACGTTTTAACATAAACATTATTTAAATCGTTCGAATTCAATCACTATTTCATCAAGCTTTTAGTCTTCAATTATGCGCTAATGCCTAGGGTTACATAAAACAGTAGCGTCTAATACGTTTACCCACTGTGACCCCATTAGCCGCGTGTGACGTCACACCTGTGACACTGTGACACGCGTGACACTGTGACGCGGCGGTAGTCGCTCGGGCCAATGGCTTACAGTGGCAGAGGATATCCGAACCGATTTCCCGACTTGATAGGATTCTTGTGACCCGCATTTGTAATGTGTGAATAAGTTATTGGGATATTGACGCATATATTTTACTGTTGTCGCCTTTTATCCTGTAAACGGGAGAATTTAATTTCTATTATAGTTATCACTAGCTTTTGCCCGAAGCTTCGCCCGCGTGGGAGAGTGTTCGTAACAAAAAACTTCTTTAGCAAATAAACCTACTGCAATATAGTAATAGCACCGAGTAAAAATATATACTTATAATAAATTTTCACAGGTACTTTTTGATTTTAATATATCTCCTAGATAACGATTAGGTAATATTGTATCCGTCTAAATAGCTTCTGAAAATAACACATTATTTGTGATCGTTTTTTGAAACTTAGAATGGGTATAGTAACCCATCCTTAAAAGATAGACATATCTATGCCATCGCGAAATTTTTTTTAGACACCACCGACTTCAAAAATATCAAGATTTAGTAGAGAAATAGTTAAAAAAAAATCCGAATTGAAAAGGGGAATTATTTGGAAAATAAGTTTTATTTCATACTTTTTTGTGCATTTTTACTTTGGAAGTCGGTTTTCATTTTTTGTTTAAAAATAATGTTTTTTCCCTTTTTACTTAGTTATATTTATATATTTATTTTTATTAACACATTTTAAGAAATTTATGAATACAAAAAAAAACCTCTGGCATTCTCACTCTCGCGAAAAACCAAACAAGCAATTTTATGCCGGTTTTCTGAGAGGCCGTGGTATTTCTCCAAATAAGCATTACCGATCTGTGGACCAAATAAACAATCAGCAGGGATGATAATGATTACACACTATATTATTAAATAATAATTATTATCAATTGTAGGAGTCGGCTGAAAAAATGTAGCAGTCAGTAATAAATATAATTAAGTATAATATAATTTTGGCTATTGCAAAATTTCAAATACATTGATATCGGTGTACTAAACTATGAGAAGTACCTATGTCACCATAATAAAATCGGTATCGTAAGAAGATGGTGGTGATGATGATGATTACTGTAAGTGGCATATATGCTTGCAGTTACTTAAATAATGCCGAAATTTCTAAACGTGTATCTTTAAAGACTGAGGAGTTCTGTTCAGTGCTTTTGGATCTAGATCCAAATCCAGATCTAGGGTACACCTTGGCACAAAATTTTACTTACTTTTTATAAATAATTTATGTCGAAATTACTATAATTTATGTCCTTATAAATTTGTGGAGTTATCTCGATTTCTCATGGATGCCATCATCAGACCTTGGTGACTAAGGGACCGATTTCGAATTATATTCATTACAACAACAAAAGAATTTTGAAAATGCTTCGACAACCGGCAGAGTTAATGTTCACTATGAGAAGTGTATATTATTAATATCATAAAATGATGGTGTACGGTGTGATTAAGACGGTGTTATAATGATTACTTTGATTGACATAGTGGCATATGCTTTCAGTTCTTTAAACAACGCCGAAATCCCCAAACATATATCTATGACGACTTAGGAGTTCTGTTCAGTACTTTTGGATCCCGGTATACCTTGGTACAAAATCTTTATTTTTGGTAGCATATGCCTAGACTTCTTCAGAAAAAGTCAAAATCACTGTATGTGTCCATATAAATTTAGAGGAGTCCCCTCGATTCCTCAACATTAGGTCACCACATTGGTGTCAAAAATACCAATTGGGGATTATACCCTTTACGGGAAAAAAAGATTTTTGAAAATAGATCCACAGGCGGCGGAATAATCGTTGAACATACAATTTTTTTATAAACAGTCGAACGTATAACCGCCTCCTTTTTGGAAGTCAGTTATTTAAATTTTAAGCGGAGAGGAGTAACCAAAACGCATTAGTAAAAACAGCATTCAAATCTGTTAAGCCGTTGACTTCGTACGCGCAAAAACGAATATCACGGGAACCGTACATTTTCCGCAATAAAAAGTAGCTTATGTGTTAATCCAGAGTCAAAATTACTACCATACCAAATTTCATCAAAATCCGTTCAGTACATTCTGAGATTAGCGCGTACAAACGTACAGACAGACAGACAAACAAAAAAAATTCTAAAAATCATTGTTTTGGGATTTATGTCGTGCATAAAGTCCCCCTGTAATAGTTTTTCTCATATATCTCCATGTACAGACAGCTACCAGTTACGATTTTATTATATGTATAGTTTTCGCTTATCGTCAATAAATAGTAACATGACAAACAGAGTTATGTTGACCTGCGAAACATTTCTGTACAAACTTAGACTGGGGACTCCGAATCTGGAAGGCTGGAGAAAATGAAGAACGCTGAAAGTAGAACTCTACGTTAAAACAATGGAGCTGAAAATCGAACACTAGTTGTCAAAGGTCCAAAAAAGTCAAAGGTACAAAATTCATACAAAAAAACCTAGAATCGACACCAATGAAATGGTTGCCAATGGGTTCACTTTAAATCCTATTGTCCGGATTCCGGACAGTATAGTCCCAGCTTTAGGCCTTTTCATCCGTTTTTGGATGGTTTATACAGGACTCTCTGATCGAAGTAACCCCTCTTGAAATACTGTAGGGCCTGGGACAGTCGGTTTTAAATGTTTTGCCCAAGCCCATACGACATTGTCACAACGCAGTCAGCCCAATCCAGAGGAATGACTTGTCAATACGCCTGGGGCCAACCATGTGCGGATTTCCTCACGATGTTTTCCTTTACCGCAAGAGCGTACTAATCATGTACTTGAGATCTGAAAAAGTATCATTGGTACACGCCAAAACCTGGTAATCGAACCTGCACTCTCTCGATTGCGAATCAAACGGTCTACCCACTAACCACGGAGCTCTCCTGAACCATATGGCAGTAAATACCAACTCTTACCGCAAATTACATAACTTAATATTCGACATTATCATAAATTTACTTTCATAAAAATATGTACGTTAAAAGCGTAACTAATTAAAGTCGATGTAGTTATGACGAATGTTTTATATTGTACCATTACTTTCTCCGAGGCAGAAAAACGTTACTTGTTGTTCATAATGAAATTGAATTAATTGGTTGTTATAAAAACAGCCCTTTTTGTACCAAGTTATATATTTATTATAAAACACACTTACTATATTATAATATAACTAGCATTTGCCCGCGGCTTCGCCCGCGTGAAATTGGTTTTTAAACGATATCTTTATAATGATTTAAAACTTTCATCCTTTGTTTTACCCTCTTAGGGATTGAATTTTTTTTTTTCATTAAATAAGGGGCCAAACGAGCAAACGGGTCACCTGATGGTAAGCAACTACCGTCGCCCATGGACACTCGCAACATCAGAAGAGCTGCAGGTGCGTTGCCGGCCTTTTAAGAGGGAATACGCTCTCTTCTTGAAGGTTTGCAGGTCGTATAGGTCCGGAAATACTGCTGGTGACAGTTCGTTCCAGAGTTTTACAGTGCGCGGCAGAAAGTTACGCGAAAAGCGCACGGTGGAAGACTGCCACTCATAAGGTGATGAGGATGGTATGTTTTTCGCGTGGGACGATGGCGAAAAGTTGCAGGTGGTATGATTCCGAACAATTCCTCAGAGCACTCCCCGTGATACAACCGATAGAGGATGCAGAGTAAAGCTACATCTCGGCGTAATTCCAAGGGGTCCAGGCTGTTTGAAACACTATGGCAGTCAACAATTCGAGCGGCCCTTCGTTGGATACGATCCAGAGGGAGCAGTTGGTATTTTGGCGCCCCTGCCCAGAGATGAGAACAATATTCCATATGAGGCCGAACCTGCGCCTTGTAGAGTTGTAGGCGTTGGTCCGGACTGAAGTACTGTCTCGCTCTGTTAAGAACACCAAGCTTCTTCGAGGCTAACTTGGCCTTACCCTCTAGATGATATCGGAACTGGACTTCGCTCGATATGTTGACGCCAAGTATCTCAATGCTAGGGGAGATGGTTAAAGATGTGCCCTCGAAACGAGGATATACGACCATTGGAGACTTTTTAGTGGTGAACGCGCAGACATATATTAGAAAATGCTGAAATACGTAACGTATTATTTTTTTCCGTGCTCAATAGAATACGAAATATGCAAATATGTCTAAGGAATAAAAAGTTTCATACAAACTTTTATCCTCTATTTAACCTCAATGGGGGTTGAATTTTGAAAAATCCTTCCTTAGTGGATGCTTTCGTCAAATGAGAAATACAAGTGCAAAATTGTGCGTTGATACATCAGTCAATCAGCTTTGCCTTTTATAATATACTAGCTTTTTCCCGCGGCTTCGCCCGCGTGTGTGCTCTTGAAGAAAAAACTTCTTCAGCAAATAACTATTCATTAAAATTACACGCTGTAAAGAGCCATATTGATCTATATTAAATACATAATGTATTTAAGGTACTTTATTGGACAAGGATTAATGCTGTATTGCTTAAAATCGCTTCGTAAATAAGCCATTATTTCTCGTAAAAAGTAAAGGATAAAAAATGGTTATTGTGGGTTATCCCTAAGAGATAGACAAATACCATCGCGGACTTTTTTGTAGACCTTTCTAAAGTGTACAATACTGTAGTAGGTACATTATTTTGATCTGTCTTTCGGGTTCAGCCAGAGTTTGCAATGTAAGCGCAAGAACATTAGAAACCTCTAAAATTATCAGTGTTTCTCTAATATACTATGCATGTTATATACATATAATCCTTCCTCTTGAATCACTCTATGTATTAAAAAAAACCCGCATCAAAATCTGAATCTGTTTTAAAGATCTAAGCATACATAGGGACGGACAGAAAAAGCGACTTTGTTTTTTACTATGTAGTGTTAGATAGATAAAAGATAAAATAATAGGTAGTGTGTGAGGGTACTGCAGGCAAAAGCATGGATGGGAGTTTAAAAGACAGGCAACTTACAACACTACTCTGATATGTTACAACTTACGGGGTGTCCCTGGGAGGCGGTAGTCCCTACCATCAGATGATCCTATGATCGTTTGCCGGTCTAACACCATAAAAATTATATTCATGTAGTTTTTCGCTTGTCGCTACGTTCTGTTAGACTGTCCTATTTGAAGAAAAATTAAAATTTAAATCATCAAATAGGACAGTCTACGATGTCAATGCCATGTGTTTAAGAGCCAATAAGGGCTTCTTTGTCGGCGATACCCTTAAGATCGCTTCGACATTTTGCGGACGTACTACGGAGCGGAGTTTCGAAGGTCAAAAGGGAAGCTCTAGAGCCTAGGGCCTATGCCGTTAGTCTTTGTGACTGAAATGTGATTTTGTTACTTACTAGCTTTTGGGCCCAGTCTACATTCGAACTTTGGGAGTCCCTTATGCCCTTTGGGATGCTTTTGTTTTAACAAATATTTGCACGCTCTGTGGGATCCGTTCAGCATTATGTAATAGTTAGTTTTTTAAAAGATCAGTTTGAAACGGGTTTAATTTCTGAGTAAATTTATTTCTTTGATGTAGCTAAGATGTGAAGTTTTTATCCGTTTTAGTCTCTGTTAGAAACCTTGACATTTTTAATGTTTCTACTGTATTTGCAATTTTTTTCACGAACGAGACAGACTAAGCAAATACGATGGGTGTGAACGAGAGAGGTGATATTGATATTAATAGCCAGTCGCCGTAAAATGCGGCCGCCCACGAGCCTCGAACGCCCACGAGGCACATTTTATATAATTGTCATCTACTTCTGTGTATTGCTGTATCCGGAATTGCCAAAGTTACCCTTTGGAACACCTGAAATTCGGATTACGAGAGCTGAATATGTTTGGTTTCTTGGCAGTCGGAAATTGTTTGCGTATGAGAATAGGTTTACGTAGCCATACTTCGTGTTTAGGGAAGGAGAGGGGGTCTTCAAAGTACTACGCTCGGTGACAGGGGTTTTAGGTTTTTGTCACGTAGCCAACATCTAGGATTACCGTGTTGGATCTGCAGGCTGGACCGTGAGTACGGCGCTTTACCGAGCATTCTTTGTAACTTTCTGTTACTTATCAAAAAAAATTTTTAATCTGTGTAACCTACATAGTTATGATACACTAGATGTTGCCATCGACTTCGTACGCGCCAATCTCGCGGGTATCTCGCGGGAACGGTGCAAAGGCTGCTTTTCTATCTATGTCCTTCCCCATGGTCTACTCTATATCGTGCCAAATTTCATCAAAATCGGTCGAGTAGTTTCGGATCCTATTCGATGCAAACAAACAAACATACAAACAAACAAATTTATCCTCATTCTAATATTAGTATAGACTACGTGAAAAGGAGGGGGCATAATATACAATAGATAGTCAACGAGGGGGGACGGGAGTAAAAAATCGGTAAAAAGGTAGGCATGGGTAAGTTCCCATACCTACATCAAACTTCAAATACTAGCAAAGTATCTCTTCCGATATAAGGAGGACAAGATGACAAGACTGTACCACGGTAGCCTAAAACAGCTTGGCAATTTGCATACACGCAGGTTTCCATACGATGCAATATTTCTCTTTAGTCTTCACTCATCAGCCTACCTAGTTACACTCACAACCTGCCACCTTTTGAGTGCTACCCACTAATATGCCACGGCCACTAACCGTAGTGTGGCTGAAATAAAATATATAACATTATGATATAATATCACGGGCTACAGCAATACGATTGTCAGCTCACAAGTCCCAGCTAAACCCGCCAATGCAATCGCCAATAATCGCCGTCTTAGATCCGCAGACTTGTTGATGGGAAGCCTTAGTGGTGAGGGGAGATATGACCCCCCAACACGACAGCAAACACCCCCCGGTGTTTGACCCCCCACAGCAGAGAGCTAATCCGATTTACCTACAAGATTTTATTTTTATTGACATTTTATGAGCTTATGGTTTAGTTGCTATGTACTATCAGGGAATCTAATTCATAAGCAGGTTAACCGTTGTCATAATTTTTTCGTATTATTATAATATACCTAATGTCTAATGATATCAAACTGACATATGTCATTGATAATATTATCATTGACAAAAATTGTATTGTGATTTGTGACTTCATGTCATTATTGTATTAGAAATAAATTATGAAACACTCTACCTGTTTATGAATTAGATCCCTGATAGTACTTACAATTTGAAAATCTCGTTTTTTTAATTAGTTCGGCAATAGAGTGGATCGTGTTGTCGGCCTTTTATTAATGCAAATATTATGTCTCAGTCCCTCTCTTAATTCAGACCAGTTGGCAGTTATACATAGTTTTCTGTGAGCCTGGTATATATATAAATTATTACTTAATTTTTTTAAAACCCTAATTGTTATGATTATTAATACATAATTTAATCCTTATTTAATGTTTTAGGTTTCGTCCAAATTATCTTAAAGTTATTACAATGACATACATATAATAACAATTAACCTCTACTTAACCCTCATAACAATTAGGCCTTTCTAGAACGTTCCATTTGCCATTACCTTCGAAACCCATATTTCTGCTACTTTTGATAGCGCCATCAATATTAATTTAGCGATTTGATCACATTATACCCTTTCTTAAAATAGAATTAATATTTGAGAACCGCTGGCGGGTTGTTGTGCACATTTTGAGAATCATTAAACCGGCTTTTATCTTGTTGGCAGTAGCAAAATAATATAATTTGCTACGTTTTACCTGCTTGAAAATTTTACGCCCTTTTTATGGCGATAAAAAGGAGGCAAAATTATGTTATGGCAGGGTGAGTGGTTTAAAATTTGCTTTTAAATGTCTACTGAATAAACTCCATTGATAAATATCGGGGAACACCATTTCGTCAATATCCTCCTACTATTATAAATGTGAAAGTTTGTGAGGATGGATGGATGGATGTTTGTTACGCTTTCACACATATACTACTGAACGAATTTTGATGAAATTTAGTATGGTAGTAGTTTAGGCTCTGGAATATGGATTAACAAATAGGCTACTTTTTATCCCGAAAAAGTACATTGTTCCCGTGTGATACTGAGCTCTATCAGGCTAGCAAGGCGAATTCAGCAAAATTGCAAAAAAAAACCTGAATTTGTAGCTAAATAGTTGCTAATTAGTTGCCATAATCGCCGTTTTGGCAACTAATTAGCAACTATTTAGCTACAAATTCAAGTTTTTTTTTTGCAGTTTTGCTGAATTCGCCTTGCTAGCCTGATAGAGCTGTGATACTGTATTTAGGCGGGCGGCGCCGATGGTACATATTTCAGAACTTAAATTCGGTAGAAAGCAAAGTAGTAGAATCTAAGGATTTTCTTAGTATTGCCACCACCACAATTTTCGACACCCTACAGCTATATATAATTTCATCATAATCTTAGCTAGACCAATATTTAAACTGCATATAAAATGAAAAGCTAGACCATTATTTAAACAGTCGAATACATAGTTAATACCGGCGCTGCCTGTGGCCCGTGTTAATTTCCGACCACCTTCACGAATTAGCCGGTATCTAGACTGCAGCTGCAGCCAGTTAATAAAAATACTGGCAATTCTCTACCTATTTCAATATAACTAAATAAAATACTAGCAAAATTCAACTTCAATATGTAAGTTTGAATTTCGGACGTTTTAATTTACTTTATAGTTATTTTAGGCTTTGAGTTCTGAAGTTTTATCCCTTGAAAAGTTCGAGGTGGCTTCGTGATAAGCAAAAAAGATGCTTAGTATTTGGTGCCGTACACGGAACAACAGTAAGCCAATCCGAAATAGGCGAGCGTGGAGTGCTGGAGTTTCAGGGTCGGCTCACACCGTGAGGCAACGCAAAAAATCCAGCGGCGCATCGCGTCTCGTTGTGAACCGACGCTAATTATCACATTGAGGATAAATCAAAGATGATTTAATCTTCAGATACCTCCGTTTAGCTTGCCGTGACATGACATGATATAACATTGCATGACATTGGCACAAATTGCCATTAATGGCTGTTTTTCCCCTTACCGGCCCGGCCCCGACACGGCCACGGCACACGTGACTTGGACTGCCGTCGCTGCCGGTGACATATTGTGTCATGTGGGAGTTATCGCCGTGGCTATGCTGGGGCAGTTCCGGTAATGGGGTAGTAAGGCTGGGACTAAATGATACGGAATCCGGCGGGTGATTCAGAGCGCTAAAGATAGATCTCTGTGCTAATACAATAAAAAATCGAGTGTCGAGCTGTCATATTGACATTGGGCTCGACACTCGTGTGTTCGATTTTCAGCGCTATTGTATTAGTGCAGAGTTCTATTTTCAATGCTATAAATTTTCCCCGGCCTTACATGGTAGATTTTCGCCGTGTAAATGGCAATTCGACTAGGTCTCTAGACAATTTTGGCAACAAAAATGACATGGCGATTTATCAAGCGACGCGCAACACGGTCCCATCGGCCGAAAATCGACCCATGTACCTAAATCACGCATTTGCCTACACGTTAGGTTCGGAGCGCGGGTTGGAACGGAGCGTGCTACAGTACAGTTTCCGCGGCAAACCGCGGAAACTGTACTGTGCGAACTGTACGTGCAACGGACGCTAGTAAGTCTCTAAGCCGGCGCCAATGCGTCATGCTCGAGTTAACATCCAGGTGATGCAAAACAATACTCCATACAGCCCACGTATGCCCACTGTGTACCTAAAGCAACACCCACACGATGACTCATTGTAAACACTAGTGCTGACATACAGCAAACTGAATAAATCATAAACATGAAACAGATCATAAAATATGAATCGAGCGAAAAATGTCAGGTTTTGACTTGTAAACAGTCTCACTTGCATAGGTTAGGGTAAGCGGTATTGAGGTTTGGGGACAGCGATTATTTTATAATTGGAATAGTTTGGTAATAATTTGAATACAAGTTCGGTCGAAATTATCCATGAACCTGGGGGCCAATTACCAAATATGCAAATTGCCGGAGGTATGGCTCCAGTCTTAGCGCTGTGCTGTCACATTGCACACTCGCGTTTCTTAAAAGTTACCTCCTCTTCTCAAATTTAACTCTCTGAACTTAACCCGGCGTGAATGAGGTTAAAAAAAGTTGCAACAACTATGAGATGGGGTATGACATACCCAAAATTCAAAGTGCCATAATATTGATAATATTATTATAATTGATATTTTGTTGATTTAGTTTTGTACAATCATTAATAAATTAATAGAAATAAATGAAAAAGTATTCAATTATAACATTAATATTATTTATTTAAGGTTTTCTTTGACTGTGTAATTATAGCTCCAAATGTTTAAAGGTTAACAAATTATTTAGAATTTAGCGAAAAAATCATTCTTTGGAATGTAACTCAATTGAAAACTAAAATATGCTGAGATCGTCCTCGTTAGGAAATTTTATATTATTTTTAATTGAAAATATGACTAATCACTACTATTCAGATATGCACAATTTTCGGGAAAATATTTTGCATGCTCCAAACATACGGGTAAAAAATTACGCGAACATACGGACACTACAGTGATTAGTTACTTGTTCTGAACCGGATTCACTAAAGAAATCAGTTCAATCACAACCTACTCTATCATCCTGCGGATACCTCGCCTCTTGTTCATACTGAAAATATCCATTTGGGTTAAAAATTAAAAATATATATAAATAAATGTATAAATAACAAATGTATTCTATAAAATCATTACAAGAAACTAATAATAATTGAAAAAAAAAAAAACTTAAATGTATGTTATGAAAATTAGCCAAAAAAGGGACGTTACCTATGAGGTCGGGTATGACATACCCGAAATGGATTCGCACCCGGCTGTGTATTATCCCGGCTTGTGTCCTGTGCCACTCTTAGATCACGCCACTTACCTCTCCGGGATGCCCCTACCTCTAGCTGTAGCCAGGCGATCATTTAAATAAATACACAATTTTTAAATTTCATTCGGGTATGACATACCCGACCTCACTCACGCCGGGTTAAAGGCTTAGGTATATACCGTCGCGAGCACTCACAGATCTCATGTAGGTTATATCAGGGAATCTAATTCATAAGCAGGAAGATAGCTCTTGTAATTTACACCGTCACAATACAAATGTGAATTATATGGCAAATTTTAATATGATATCATTATAAAACGAACAAATTAGGAGAGTGGTCAACTTGCAGGTCTAAAATGGCCACATTAAGTGAATCGTGTTCTGAAACATCATCTATTTAATTTCAATAGATGATGTTTTATATTTCGATTCACTTACTGTTGCCAATTTAGACCTGCTGCTTAAGGATTAGATTCCCTGATAGTACCTACATTTCGATCAAAATTTGGCACTCATGTATGTAAATTGTTAGTGCTTACATTTCGTTACTGTTATAACGCGTTCTAAAGCACTCTGCAATTTTAGTTTTATTTTTACAATTTAAGGCTTTCTGTGGAGTGGAGTCATCTCAGCGGGTGTAGCTAAATCAATTGCAGTAGTCGAGAAATATGAGCGTAATCCATTATGTCGCAGTCAGCGCGGTTATGGCGAACCGATAACTTCCATTACCTACAAGTGAGGATAAAAACTTCATTTCAAATTATGAAGTTTAGACTTTAAAGTATCAATTATACATTATATCTTAGTTACAAGCAATGATAGTATAATCTGCTGAATTTAACCACAGAGTAGAAAAAATATATACTTACGTACAGGAAACAGCTTTCATAGAACGATCCAATTCGATCCGAATTTGAACATTTTGACGACCCCTTTAACGGCCCACAATTTTTTCACGCAATCGTGGACACACCGTTGACCGTATGCTTGTAGTAGTGCAATCAAATCGATATCTATGTTGCTGTTTATCTGTTCGGCTTTGATCTGTGATTAAAGCTAATTTCAGACTACGCTATACTATTGTGCTGTAAAGAAGGACCTAATGCTATACTATATAGCATGGCGTTCACATTACGCGATATTATCGCAAGCATTTATAGTATATAGCAAGCTCAGTTGACCGCGATCTTTGAAGAGTGTGCATAGTTGCACAGCACACATCACCATCGACGGATATTTTCTTACACTCTATAAAATATTCCATGTTGTAATCCTAGATCTACAGTTGAGAAAAACTATGACAAAATCAATCATTATCAATCAACCAGCTCAAATCAGTCTCAGGCACAGGACCGTGTCCAGACGTGTTGTGTCGCTCCTTTCGCTTGCGGGACGGCCGGGGGTGTGGGAGGGGGAAGAAGGCAGCGCACGCTATAGCACAGCACAGCATGAACTCAGCGTATCGCACTATTTTATAGCGTATAGTAAGCCAATAATATATAGTATAGTACAGTGTGAACGTGTCCATAAAAATGTATGGTGCGCGATATTGTTGTGCTATGAGCTTTTATAGCGTAATCTGAAAGCCGTTTAAACGTTGAAGTAAGTTCAACTCCTGACGTTCAATAGAGAGAATTTCAAGAAGATACAATTTAAATATTCCACCACCGATAAGAAATTGCATAACAATTGGCAAATCGGAAAAAAATAAATTGGCAAAAAACGGAAATCAAGGGATTATTTACTAAATGAACAAAAATATTCTGCAAATTAATGTTTATAATATCTTACACCATAACACTTTGCCAATATGATTAAGTACTTATCATAATAAGCTTTACAGTGAAATTTGTAACGCCGGCATTTCTAATTTAAATTTTTAATTTAATTCACTCTCGCTTAACACCTGAAACTCTATCTTCTGTAAGAATAAAAAAAATGGTATTGTTTATAATTAACAATATATAAAAAAATATTTGTATTCATGTAATTCTTTTCCTGTTCGTAATTGTCTAAATCTATATTTTCCAATAATAAATTGAAAAATATAGATTATTTTTATTAAAATACTGCATAAATTTCTAATCACCACTTTTCACCATTTCTCTAATTTCACCATTTTTCTAATTTAATTAGTTGTTATTTTAATAGATATTAATTTTCACTTTTCCCGGTTACATGAAATGTTCAAAAATGTACAATTTTTCACAAATAGCCTTTACTCGCAAAATCTGTTCTTAATGTGATCTCATTTTAAGTAAAACAAATGAAACTTTAAATAACAAAACAAGTGTATTAAGTAGATTTTAAAATAAAACCATATTTTTTTAATTATGGACCTTTTTTTTGTGTTCCGCTAAATATGCCGGTGTGTTTAGTATAGCAAAGAAGGACCTAATGCTATACTATATTATAGCATGGCGTTCACATTACGTGATATTATCGCAAGCATTTATAGATTTATAGCATATAGCAAGCTCAGTTGACTGCGATCTTTGAAGAGTGTGCATAGTTGCACAAGCACACATCACGATCGACAGATATTTTCTTACACTCTCTATAAAGTATTCCATGTTGTAATCCTAGATCTACAATTGAGAAAAACTACGACAAAATCAATCATCATCAATCAACCAGCGCAAATCCGTCTCAGGCGCAGGACCGTGTCCAGACGTGTTGTGTCGATCGTTTCGCTCGCGGGACGGCCGGGGGTGAGGGAGGAGGATGAGGGCGGCGCGCGATATAGCGCAGCTACTCAGCGTATCGCGTACCTATTTTATAGCGTTTATTAAGCCAATAATATAATATAGTACAGTACAGTGTGAATGTGTCCATAACAATGTATGGTGCGCGATATTGTTGTGATATGAGCTATATGTTATATATTAAAGCGTAGTCTGAAAGCCGCTTTAACGTTGAAATAAGTTTAACTCCTGACGCTCAATAGAGAGAATTTCAAGAAGATACAAATTAAATATTCCACCACCGATAAGAAATTGCATAACAATTGGCAAATTGAATCGGAAATCAAGGGACTATTTACTAAATGAACAAAAATATCCTGCAAATTAAGGTTTATAATATCTTACACCAAAACACTTTGACAATATGATTAAGTACTAATCATAATAAGCTTTACAGTGAAATTTGTAACGCCGGCCATTCTAGTTTAAATTTAATTCACTCTCGCTTAACACCTGAAACTCTATCTTCTGTAAGAATAAAAAAAAATGTATTGTTTATAATTAACAATATATAAAAAAATATTTGTATTCATGTAATTCTTTTCCTGTTCGTAATTGTCTAAATCTATATTTTCCAATAATAAATTGAAAAATATACATTATTTTTATTAAAATACTGCATAATTTTCTAGATTTTAATAGCGCTCTATTTTGTCTAGATTCTCTGTTAAATACTTTAAAAAATGTTATGTTAATATCACAAGTGTTACTAGTTATAATTAATTGCTCTCATCTTCACTTTACTTATGAGGGATTTTTGTTTTATTTTTTGTTTTTGTTTTATTTTTGTTCTATTTTTCTTTTTGTTTATTTGTTTGTTATGGTGCTCACTGAAAATCAGCGTTGCTATTTCGCAACAATATGCTGAATGAACTCCAATTTGGTAAAATAGAAACTAGTTTAGTCGTTCATTTTTTGTTACTTGTGTTTATTTTTTACCAAATAAACATTTCTATTCTATTCTATTTACTATACGAGCACCTTCAGAACTATTTCTTGTAAAATTATGAAATGGAGCATACCAGCTGTGCTGCCTACTGAATATTAAATTTAACGTTCAAAAGGTATTCCACACTGAAACGTTTACCTACGAAATTCTTAAAATAACGAGAGAGCGAAAAGGCTTGTATTTAAATTATTGTAGATTATTTTTTAACTTCCAACGCGAGCATTATTTAAATATTTTCATATGGCCGGGCGAAAAATCGAGAAATAAACGCTTCATTAAACGCCACCAGATGACGCCCCTGGAAAATTCAGAGCATCATCAGCAGAACTCAGCGCTAATCCAATAGAGCTGAAAAACAAACATACAAGTATCGAGTTGGAGTTTTGCCGGGAAGTTCAATGGGTGACGTTGTGGAATTTGTAAAGCTTCATAAATTTGTGTTATCTCGGTTCTTAATGTGTAATATTGGTAGAATATTGACCATTAAATATTCGTTAACGTGCACAAGTGTGGGCAAGTGGTACAACTTCAAAAAACGTGCTATTAAAAAACGTGTTTCCCGCCAAAACTCCCTAGGAACTTTCAGTAAAGCTTCTACCACTTTACTGAATCGACTGACATGACTCATGGACTGTACTGACTATATATTTGGACTTTGACTAGACTTTAGACTTGACGATATAGGAATACAGTGTACAAAATTGAAACGAAAGTTCTATTTCCCGCCTTTTTAACTTTACACTGGCAAATGGTTATAAGCCCTAGCCATATAAAAAAAAAAGCCAGCCTTAGTGCGTGCGCTCCGGCGATTACGGTTTGCGCGGGAACGGAGGTTTTATTTTTTAAACAGTGTTTTAAGTCCACGAGGAACATACATGAAAAGTGACAAACTATGAAAAACAAAATCACTATACAGAAAACGCAAATTGCAATACTGCAAGTTTTTTTAAATACAGAAAAGTTAATCGGATTTCGGTGACCAATGAAAATCGAAAACATAGGGTTTTATTTCAGATAGCTGACCCGTGCCCTCTTCGTTGGGGGTCAAACATTTTTTTATGATAATGATGAGGAGGAAAAAAGGAAAAAAGGAAAAAAAAGTATCCTAAGTAACTCCTTATAACATCAGCTATCTATTAGTAAAAGTCCCGTGAATATCGGTCTAGCCGTTTCAGAGATTAGCCGGATTAGCCGGTCTTTATGTATAATAAGTTAGTTTATACATAAAGACAGACAGACAGACGGACGGATAAAAAATTTAAAAAGTATTTTTTTATTGTTCGTCAAATTAAATTAAATAACATTTATTTCGGGCGGCATAGGCCATATTATAAAATACCTTCCAGACTTACATATTTTTATTATATACCTAAAAACTACACTGTCGCGTGTTGTGACGCGACGCGCACTTCGTTCCGGATTCTCCCCCGGAACCTCCCGTAGCCACAGCCGTCGGCCAGAACTATTTAGCGCCGTACTTACATACTTTCATATAGTGCGTTGTGTTGCATTTAGTGAAAAGCTGTTCGTTTAAAATTACAAACAGAAACTTCAATTTTATTTATTTGCATAGATTTATGGAGCCTTATAACAAAAGCTAATCGTCATGTATCTCTGTTTGATGTGAGAATCCTATTAATATTATAAATATGAAAGTTTGTGAGGATGGATGGTTGGATGGATGGATGTTTGTTACTCTTTCACGCAAAAACTACTGAACGGATTTCGATGAAATTAGGTAGGTATGTTATTAGTTTAGGTTCTGGATTAAAACATAGGCTACTTTTTATCCCGAAAAAGTACAGTTTTCTCGTGTGATACTGTATTTACACGGGCGGAGCCGCGGGCAACAGCTAGTGTAATAATAATTAAAGCTGTAAAGCAATATATTCAACAAAAACATTTTCATTAGATTTTTCCTTCGCAGCCATTCCCTGTGTGTGTTATTTACACTGTCAGATATTTTTAAACATTGAATAAGCCCTCGTACCCACTGCTGCACTGCACTGTAAATAGAACTTTGCGCTAATACAATAGAGCTGAAAATCGAAGTGTCAAGTATCAGATTTGATAACTCAACACGATTTTCTCTCCTCTCTCTCTCCCGGCTCTATTGTATTAGCGCACAGTTCCATTTACAGTGCTGTTTCTGTCGCGACCACTAAAAACACTCGTGGGAACGTAGCTCAAAATAGCTCGTACAGCCCGCGGTGTATGAGACAGACAAATTGCGTTTCTGTTTTCGGTGGCACCTTTCCTTTACCTTTTTAAAATGTTAATTTGTCTTTACAGTTTCCGCATTCTACGCAATCGAATTGAACGATATCTGAGTACTGTCATTCATCAGTACGGCACGCGAAAGCTATATAATAATATAAATTATTAATTGTAGAACCGTCGTTATTAGTTTTAATACGCATTCATTACGTTAAAAAATTGTTCTTAGATAATGAGTTTTGTTATCATCATCATCATAGGTATTTTTAATAAGTGAAGCAGACACTTTCTGTACAGTTAACGAGAATTTTCCGCACGGAGGAGTATGACGTTTGACACAGTTAGAGTTTATGGATAGGAAGGTCTGCAGAAAGATATATATTTTTGAATTTTTGGAAATACCTAAAAAATAACATTAATAAAAATAACAACACACCTCAGATTAATTACACACGCTGCACGTTTCGTACATTTTTTTTTAAATAGATTGACGTTTGTCAACATCTACATTTTAAAATGTTGTCTGTCTAAGGGGAAAAGAACCCCATAAACGTCAAGTTTAAAGAGTAAATGAATGATTATGGGCGAATTCGAAATCCGCCCACAAAACCTAACCCAAAATAAAGTTTAAGAAGCGCAATTTAAGACAGTAGGTACTGACTAATGGCTATTATCTATTAATGTATAACATGGGAATAATTGAATCCACAAAAACTTGCAGTATTGTTTATGTACGTATTAAACTAAGAGTACTGACAGCTAACTAAGACTTTGTTTAACATAATATATTGTCTTGGTCCAGATAACTCCGAAGATGGTGAAATGATGTGAAAGCGATGCTGCTGCAGCAGGCGTCCCCGGCGCCTGGTCCCAGCGGCACGGCCAGTCCCAAACTCTCCAGCCCGCGGCCTTCCCCCAACTTCTCCCGGTTCAGCCCCAGCCTCAGCGATGGGACCTCCAGCTCCAGTAGCCCGAGACTCGTGAGTAGCCCCCGCTTGGGCGCCAGTCCGAAGTATGGAAGTCCCAGATTGGGCGGGAGCCCCAAATGCGAGAGGGCTTTGGAGGATGAAGTGGCGCTGGAGAGGATCCAGGCTGAGCTGAAGGAGGGCTGGACGGTCCACACGGGACGAGACGGCAGACTCTACTATTGCAAGTAAGTGTATTTTGAATATGATGAAAATGACTACATTTACGGCCTGAAATTTAATACTGAAACACTAATCAAAATTCAGAGCCCGCATATTCACAGGCTGTCGCTGTCTCTGCCAGGCGAAATAACAAGGACAGCACGTGACTTGAGCGTCTCTTAATTCAACTATCGTTTCAGTATTCGGCCGTTAGACTTTAGAATATGTTCAAAGCTAGTGTATTTTGATTATGAATTATGATCAAATGTCGCTGAACTTTGGAGTAAACGCTTTTGGATTCTACGTATCGTTAAAAAACTTTTGTTAGTTTAACATTAACTATTTAAATATGTAATATTAATATTTTAAGCAGACGTGTTGTGTGACGTGACGTGACGTGAAGCTTCAAGTGGTATTAGAACCTTTTCTAACTTCTATCTAATGCAGGCCGCCTTGCTTCCAGCTTCCTGCATCAGTACTGTATAAGTTCACTAGCTGTTGCTCGCGGCTCCGCCCGCGTAAACACAGTATCCCACGGTAACATTGTACTTTTTCGGGATTTTTATCCCGAAGATTTTTTAGTAGCCTATGTTTTAATCCAGAGCTTGAGATCACGTTCCGAAGCGAATCCGTTCAGAAGTTTTTGCGTGAAAGAGTAACAAACATCCATCCATCCTAACAAACTTTAACATTTATAATATTAGTAGGATTTAAGAGTGCAAATACATATCTATACTATAATATATTAAAGATTATAATACGATAAAAAATCTTTTTCGTTTGACGTTTCATGAATATTTTCTGGTTGGCCAGCAAAAAGCGTTCCTTGTTTGCAAAGCGTATCAGCTAAAAATTCTCGTTTGATCGAATGCCGCCAGCACACACGTCAGGCAGACGAGGGGCTAGGGGGGTGTGCGGGGTGCGGTGGGGAGGAAACATTAGGGCCTGAACAGGGTTTTCATTATGCCGAGAGCTGAACTCAATACCCCTTTGTTGAAAAACGACCCGACTGAACATTTGTTATTCCGCGGCGGGATTTTCACCGAGCGTTGTTGGTTTTCAAGATGAATTGACTCGAATCTTTTGTATGAAAGTTCAAATTGTTTCACGTTTAGTATTACAGGCTTGAATAACGTATCGTATGTATTAAATTGTTTTAGTCCGTGTCTTAACCTTAACCAGTAATTTGCCGTAAATTATTTTAATATAAGAAATTATAAGCATAAACAAAATTAAAAATTTCGAGTAACCTCCGAATGGTCAAGCTGTGAACGAGCTGATGCTGATGAATCATAGCTAAGAAAACTCTCGGCCAGCAACATCAGGTCAAGTTTCAAACTAGATCAAAATCGGCTCATCCATTTGGAAGCTACGAAGCCACGGACACACACACAGACAGACACGGCAAACTTTAAACAGCCTTCTGTATTCCTGAGGGGTAAAAATGTCGCTACAAAACAAAACGTTTGTGAAAGTTTAATTTTCAAATTGAATTTAGTCTAGTGTGCTGTTTGTGGTACAAATTACAAACTCGTGCATTAACTAGCAACACTGGTGTTTGCTATGCGGAAACTGCCTTGAACGTTTTTCCACATAACAGTAATTAGTGTAATGTTATAAACAATACAGCGAGACCACATCGCGTCTCAACTCAATCTGCCTAATGAAGGCGGCAAGTGGCAACTGTCCGCCATATTGTTTTACATCAGGGTTGCTCGTTGCCACACTTTACAAAATAATATAATAATATATATCGGACGGTTGCGCACCACGTCTCTGGTCTGGTCCCGTGGTAAGTTCTTGAAGAACTTGTGTCACGGGTCCCAGACAACGGAAATATATTTAGGTAATACTTTTATGCTATACATAATATATTTAAGAGTTTTATTATATTATACATATAACTGATATACATCCATGACCATAGAAAGCTTTTTGTTCCTTTGGCGAGATTCGAAATTGCGACCACGAGTTTGAGCACTGTCGCACTCAAACACTGATACTTTTTTCGTAATTTCAAGGTCGCATCACGTCACGTGACACGATTTTGGATATAACGCCTCTGTCGGAGCTACTTATACTTCTTACATAATATTAGGTCCTTACATATGAAATTGGCGTTTTGTCGTACTTGCCAGCTGGATCTCAAACATATCTTCTTGGGTTAGGAATTCCAATTTAAATTTTATGCCTATATTCTACTCATGCATAATTGTGTTTCGAAAACCGTAATTCATTTGTTTTTTCCTCTTTTGGTTTTTTCTTTGAGTCACTCTATTTACAAAATGGAAAACTTGAAATATCGTATTATTTTCGAGTACGAGTTCCATCGTAGCACCAGAATTGCAGAAACGACTCGAAGGATTAATGGTGTGTATGGCGGCGGTGTCGCAAAAGAAAACACAGCGCATTTTTGGTTCCAACGTTTTCGTTCTGGAAATTTCGACCTGCAGAACAAGCCCCGTGGACGGCGGAGACCAAAGTTGATAATTAAGAATTGAAGGCCATTGTAGAAGCGGATCCATCGCAAACCACGTCCGAGTTAGCTGCAGGCTGCGGTGTTAGTGACAAAACTGTTTTAATCCACTTGTAGCAAATTGGGAAGGAGAAAAGGAATCTCATGAATTGAGTGCAGCAAACCGACAAACGCGCGTCGACTGCTGCGTTACATTACTCAACTGGCACAATAATGAAGGGATTTTAAATCGAATCATTACCTGTCATAAAAAGTGGATCCTGTACGATAATCGCAAAGGCTGAATCCTGGCCAACCAGTCAAAGCCTGCCCCAAGCGAAAATGGACTCAAAAAAAGTTACGTTAGAAGAACTAGTGCCGGTGTCGTTCACTACAGCTTTCTTAAATCTGGCCAGATGATTACGGCAGATATCTATTGCCAGCAACAGCAAATCATGATGGAAAAGCTAGCTGCTAAACAACTGGGGTTGGTCATTCGCTCTAGGCCACTGCTGCTTCAGGACTACACTAGACCACACACTGCACAAACAGACGGCTACCAAATTAGAGGAGCTTCGATTGGAATGTCTAAGACATCCACCGTACTCCCCGGACCTTGCTCCAAGAGATTACCATTTTTTTTTTAAATTTGGATAACTTCTTGCTAGGGATAAAATTCAACTCCGATGGGGCAGCCCAAAGCGCCTTCAAAGATTTTATTGAGTCCTGTCCGAATGGTTTTTTTAGTAAAGAAATCAATGAACTATCTATAAAATGGCTAAAGTGATCTGTAGCTGTAGTGAAATAGATAGCAATGGTTATATACTTTGATTAAATAAATATATTATTTAAAAAAAAAAACTACTTTACGTTCCTCCTCTACAAAACGCCAATTTCATATGTAATGACCTAATATTATAACTAAGTACTTAACATTCTAAAGTGCACGGCTCAATAGGTACAAATATTAATTATTCTACTATTTAGAAGTGATGTTCTTTAGGCATGACGAATGAAGTTTCACTTCAGCCACATCTACTCTGTACATGTCATGTAATTTTTTTTTTTCCAATTTTTTGTAAAACAAGCAAAAATGCCAACAAATTGCTAGAAGAAACAAAACTACAATAGTGTATTCGCATTAAGTTTGCAGTGAGACATCAGTGCAAATGTCAAAATGGTTTACTTTTATGTAGGGTTGAGCGTCATTGGTCGAATTTGACATTTGCACTTGTCATTCACTGCAAACTTAACTCGAATAGATTATAGAGTGTAGTACAAATAATGCAATCGTTTTTCATTTACAGTAAGAAATATATTTTTTATGCTATGTTACTAGGAATTGTATATTAAATTGTATAAACGATAAATAAAATAATGGCAGTAAGTAGTGACAGCCCTGGTTATTAAAATATTGATTGCAATGACCGCGTACGCTACGTCGGATGACTGCCGCTGATTGATAGCCGTAAAACAATTACATATACATCCAGCAGCTCCACTTCACAGTTGATGGAATATTGACTACTCACAGCTACGACAAAAAAACGATATGTCTCAGCTTTTAATTTTTTATTACTCTATTCGCACATAAATCACGGCACTAATGCAGTTCGAATTTCGAATTTCGCAATAGGTTTCCAATATGGCGGCTGTGTCAGTAACCTTTCCCGCTAAAACAAAGCCAAGGCAAAGGAAGTGACCGCTACTGTGCGTTCCGTTTCGCGACCGTTCGCCGTACAGCTACAGGATATCGCAGTTTTCATCTGTTGCAAAATCATCGACATTATTTTAATAGACAAGGCTATGTGCAATAACTCAAACCAAAAAAAAGAGAGGACAGAGTCTACGAACCACACAGTGAGGCCGATTTAAACTACACCTCGCCGTGTCACCTACGCTATATAACTAGAAACTTGTACCCTTTCATGCTGATAGACCATGCTAAAAACTCTTTAGTAAAATTATTTTTAGAAAAATCGGACAATAACTTATAAAGTAATTCAATGCGCACTACATACATTAAAACCGGCCACAGTTTCGTTTGACAAAGCGCTGTCTGTCCTTATTTATTTGGTCTGATGTGCAATATCATAGTAGATGCGCGTCATAGAAGTAAACTCTTTTCGGCAGTTTTTTCATCACCAGTGGACCACAAATTGCAGTGATAGAGCAGAGCTTAGGGTCCAAACAGGAGGTCATCGCGACCGAGCATTGGACTGTTGTAGATCGCTAGGGACCCAAAAGTTTGTTATATATTCGCCGCTCTGACCGTTCTAAACTTGGCTGATTTTTTTTTATGGACCAAAATGTGTGAATATTTTTTGAAGAATAAAATGGGTTTTAAATAAATAATAAATAAATAACTTTTATTTCACGCTGCATAGGCCCATATTATAAATATACCTTACAGACTAACATACATATTATATCTATCTGTGTAGCACTTTGTCACGTGTTGTTGGCGACGTGATGCGCGCTTCATTCCGGAGTCTCCCCCGAAACCTCCGGTAAACCACACCAGTCGGCTAGAAATCCTCCACCTCGAAGGTCGACAGAAGATGTGTCGGTATTCTGACCACAAAGGAACTGAAGTCGCCACAGAGTCGAGAAGTGACAAGTGACCTTGTGGCGACCTTCTCGTCTCCAGACGCTCGACCCTTACGACGAGGGACGTCTTACGGATGTATTCAACGACGTCCTCGACCTCCATGGACCAGTGCAGGCGGGAGACGTACAGCGGCGTCGCGGATACTTCACTCCGCAGTCGCAGCTCGGGTACGTAGGGTGCGATGCCGCGGTGGTTGCAAACGGCTGCGGCCGGCTTCCTCTTCTTTTTTCTCTTCACCAGTATAAAGCCCTCCTCATCGCACCCCCAGCTCTTGTCCTTGTCACGTCGAGGTGGCTCAGCTGTGCGGCTCTCCGTAGCCTTGCGGCTCTCTGTCACTTCACACGAATTTTATATAATTTTGATACACGGCTCATGGCGGCACGGCACGCCAGCAAGAAACTCAATTTTTAACTCAAAAATCTTCGCACATTTTAGTCAATTAAAAAAAACTGCCAAGCTTAGGACTGCCAGACCGGCGCGTTCGGTTTTACATCAAACTTTTCGGTCCTAGCGATCTGCAATAGTCCAATGCTTATATGCGATGACGCGGACGCTCGACGGCGCGGCGCGGCGGCGAGCTCTAACTCTATGATGAGCTCGAGAATCGAGAATTTGTTAAAGAGCGAATTTAAAATAATTTGACTGGAACATTTTCGCATTTTGAGTGTATTCCGCGGTATATAATAGGGCGCAGTTCGGGCTCGGGAGTCGGGATTGAGGAGATAATGTACAGGGTGGCCCATAAGTCCTTTGAAATTTAAATTTCGAATAAAATTCAAACGGTGCGCAAGAATGGCGCGCGGGGTAGGGGGGAAGCACCAACGGTCTTTCGGAATTCAGTCGCCATGGAGCGTTTCACTGGTGCGGACCGTGCTTTTTGTGTGCGCGAGTTTTATCGCAACAATAATTCTGCTACCGTTGCGCGACGTAAATTTCGAGAACATCACAATTTACGCAACTTTAACGACACTCCAAGTATTCAAACGATTAAGAACTGGGTTACTAAGTTCGAGGAGAGTGGTTCTACGTTGGATAAAAAACGGTCAGATCGACCAAGGACATCACGCACGGAAGAAAACATCGACGTAGTGAAACAGTCAATTCGTGAAAATCCTACCCAGTCTACTCGTAAGCGTTCCAGTGCATTAAACTTATCGAGAACTTCATTACAGCGGATTTTAAAGAAAGATTTACTTCTTCACCCTTACAAGATTCAATTAGTACAGGAATTAAAAGATACTGACCCTATGCACAGACTAAATTTTGCAAATGAAATGTTCGACCGCTTTACATCGTTTAATAACGTGTTATTCTCTGATGAGGCTCACTTCCACATCAACGGCCATGTCAACAAGCAGAATTGTCGCTACTGGAGTTGCGAAAATCCGAATCGCAAACATGAAAGGCCCTTACATAGCCCTAAAGTGACAGTTTGGGCGGCTATGTCAGCGCATGGCATCATAGGCCCTTACTTTTTTGAGGACAGCAGAGGTCGCGCGGTTACTGTTGATTCGCAGCGCTATGTGGCAATGATCGAGAACTTTTTTGCACCAGAGTTGCAGAATTTTCCAGTCTTCAATACGCGGACCTGGTTTCAACAGGATGGAGCAACTGCCCATACCTCTAACACCGCTATGCCCGTCGTTCGTCAACTTTTCCCTAGTAAAGTTATCTCTCGAAGAGGAGATATTGCCTGGCCACCACGTAGTCCGGATCTGACCCCAATGGACTTTTTCTTATGGGGTTATCTTAAGAGTAAAGTGTATGAAACCAACCCGCGGTCAATCGATGTCTTGAAAGAAAATATTCGACGAGAAATGGCAAGCATTACAGAAGTTACTTGCCGCGCAGTGATGGACAATTTTAGACGTCGCTTACAGGAGTGCCACGACCGTAACGGATTACATTTAGACGATGTAATTTTCAAAAAATAATTCCCATTTTATTAAGATTACTTCAAAATAAAAACCTTTTTCATATTGTAATTAGTTTTTTTTTATGATTTTTTTTTACATTTCAAGAGACTTATCGGCCACCCTGTATTATGTAATGAAGTCGAAGCGCCCGAAGGCTTTTCGGGAAACTCGCGATAAACCTTTTGAATTACTTTTGGTGAACAAAATAATTATTGTGATAGTTCTAATAAAAACCGGCCAAGTGCGAGTCGGGTTCGCGCACGAAGGGCACGAAGTACACTAAAAATCACGTTTATTGTATGGTATTATTTTATTCCGATTTTAGTATTTGTTGTTATAGCCGCAATAGAAATACATAATCTGTGAAAATTTTAACTGTCTTGCTACCACCACGGTTCATGAGATTAACGGCCGCATACTAAAACGATAGTTTAATTTAATTATCGTGTCAGTGTTCGGCCGTTCAAGTCACATGCTGTCAAGTGCAAGTGCAATAGGAGGGCTTTCAAGTTTGGTAAGCGGTTCAATATTATAGCCTGGTGACAGACAGACGGACAGGCGGACAGACAGCGCCCAGCGGAGTTTTAGTAATAGGCTCCCGTAAAAACAAGACGGGACCATTACTAAAACTCTTACGCAACCCTAATAAACTAGATGTTGTCTCCGATTTCTAGAATTTCTAAAAAATCCAACTATACCGCGATTGCAATTTGCAGGTTAAAATGTAGGCTACAAATGCTATATTATCTTCATTTTAGTCTAAGTCCGGTTACATACTTCACAGTCTTACGCAATTACAGTAGGTTAAGGATTGAACGTGGACACAGTCTGGAAAGTCACTTTTATCAATATCATTTCCATGACAGCTTCAATGATTTACAACGCCGCCGCCGCCGTGCCGCCGTGCCGCGCCGCCGGTGATAGCGAACGCGGAAGCGATGTTACACAACGCGCACGCCGCGCCGAGGCGCGTCTGTCGTAAGAACATACCTATTTCTTTGTTTATCAACATACTAGGGTTGGCACTTGGCGATCGAATATAGGTTATACAAAAAAATATAATTGAAGTGTCTGTTTGTAATTTAAAATTAACAGCATTGCACTAAATGCATATTATGATATTATTATATCTATATACGGTACCTCCACATAAAATATATTTTTAAAATTTTTGTCACTCAGTCCGTCTGTCTGTCTGTCAGTTTGTTCCGGCTTAATCTCTGAACCGGCTGGGCCGATTTTGTCCCGAAGTGCACTGACAGAAAACTGATGTTACAAGGAGTAATTTTATCTTAGGGCTCTGTTAAAAAAAAATGGGTTCCGTTTCCATTAATACATCCACGCAAACGAAGTTGCGAGCATCAGTTAGTAGGTAAATAAAAAAAATCAAACACATAAGGGACAGAACGCAACCAAAAAGAAAAATAACAAGTAGATACACCTTACAAGAAGAAAATAAAATCTTTTTTTCTGTACATTTCCTTAACATACCTAGCTGAAGTTACAGAACTCTTTTATATTAAGCAAAGTTAAAAATGTTTTGGCAATTAGTTGTTAAAGTTAATCTATGACAATTGAACAGAATCAAGTTATAACGGCGTCCACTTATAAATAAATGTAAGTTCACTATTTTCTGATATTTTTTCTGCCGGTAGGGGGCAGACCCAACTCACACAAAGCTTCATCTGGTGGCGTGGTGGTGGCGTTAGTGGTATCAAAAACGGTCAATAAGAATTTTCAATTCTTTTTCTGTCACTAGGCGGCGCTCGGTAGCCCGACGGTCCTTGTCGTGTCAAAAAGCTGTCAGATGTCACGAATTTAAAAACCCTCATTTCTACGAATGTACAGTCAATAAATAACGGCTGAATGCTAAAACGCCACTTTCAGTTAGGGTCCTACCCATAGTCTAATGTCTGAATCTGTCTCTGCTGGCAGGATGACATGGGCAGCATGTGATCTGAGAGGCTTTTAATTTAAATGGGGTTTAACTATTCTGAAGTAAGCTTAAAAAAAATTGCTTATGTAATTGACAACCGTAATAGCTAGTTATAAAAGCTCGTTTTTATGTAATGCGTAACTATCGCCATCCCTAGCTATAATATCTCCCGTTTAAAAATATGTAATGTTCTAGTGATTCCCAGTAAAGCTTATGTGGGTCGGCTGGTCAGGCGGATATTAAACTCCAGTTATGGGCTAAGATAACATCTTCACAACTATTGAGATACTTCATAGTCGTAGGATAGTCTTGGATTCTTATAAAATACACAAAAGTGCATTTACAACAAATGTTAACTAACACATTTCATCTTACCAGCTAACTGAGTACACTTATAAGATTAAACATACCTATACCATACTGTTCAAATTGACCGCGGATCATTCGTAAAGCAACATCTTTGTCCAGTCGCTCCGTAATTTTTTAATGTTTTAAATAGTTAATAGTGATAGTTTAAGTGAATCTAGTGCTATAAATGTGGCTTAATGGACCTTTAAGCAAACTAACTGTGTACTTTATTGTTTCAACAACATATAGAGATAATATTCAAAGAATTCTTGCGATATTCGAAAATAATTATAATAAAATACCCACATACAAAAAGTTAACGGCGTCATAAGCTTGGGCTGATTTGAATACTACTGCTTGTCCAACGGCGGTCAAACTGGACTAAAATGACCCGAATATTTGAATGCTGTAAAAATACTGTAAATGTTATGCTGTAAATATTAAAGAAAAAAATGATAAATTTATCATGTGTGAGTACAATAACAGTAAAAAGGCATATCATAATATATTTTCTATGTCTATCTATACCAAGGGGTCATGAGAATAATAATGAATGGCAATGTCCACAGTGCTTAAGTACAGGGCCAAAGCAGTCTAAATGTGATTCAACGCCTATACGTAACATCAATACAACAAGAGGAAATAAGCGACCTGCTTTAGACTCGCTACCCGCGGCCGATTCAGTAACCATTTTGAGTGAAGATATTAGGAGGAATTTTTAAGTATGCTTAAACAAATACACTTGGAATTAGAACATCTCAAACAGAGGTTAAGGAACTAAGTGTTTCACTAACATTCCACACACAAGAATTTGAAAAGTTTAAGGCTGAATATTTTGATTTAAGAAATGTTACAAGGAACTTAAAAATGAAAATAATAACCTAAAAGCAACTGTATCGGATATGGTACAACGAATTAGCTACTTGGAGCAGCAGACCAGAATTAATAACTTGGAACTTCAGAATTTACCAGAACAAAAGCAAGATAATATTTTATATACTGTAGTGAGACAGCTTGGCTCTGTCGTTGGTTGTGAGATAAGCGAATCAAATATTAATCACTGCACATATATTGCTAAGATCCAAAGCAGTAACAATCGCCCTCGATCAATTGTGGTACAGCTGAGCTCCGCAAAATTACGTGATAAGTTGCTGGCTTCAGTGATTCAGTGCAATAAAAATAATTCTTAGAATGCTGAATAGTGCTGATCTTGGATTGTCTAATAATAGAACACCTGTTTATGTAGTTGAGCACCTGTCTTCGGCCAATAAGGCTCTTCACGCTGCTACTAGGATTAAAGCTAAAGAGAAAGGCTACATGTACGTTGGGGTGAGGAGCGGCAGAATTTTTATTAGAAAGGCAAACAATTCAAATCACATTATTATAAGAAAGCTAGATACACTAGCTAATTTAAATTAAACACACCTATTTTCGTAAGGCATCATGCATGATAAGGAATATAAATTCTTCTAAATTAAGTAATTTAAATATTTTCTATCAGAATTGTCGTGGCTTAAGATCGAAAACTCATAATGTATTTAAAAATATTTCGTGTAGTAATTATGATATAATAATTCTGCCTGAGACATGGCTCAATAGTCCAGTGCTGAGCAGTGAGCTATTCCACGATAGGTACGTTATTTATAGACGTGACAGGGAAATCACTAGTTCCATGCAGAAGACTGATGGCGGAGGAGACTGATTGCAGTTAAGAAGGAAATTAAATCTAAAGCAATGAAGCAATGGGAAAGCAATTGTGAGGATAATTAGGTATTAATAGAAGTATATGTAACATGTACCACTCATCTAGCTCTTTGTGCAGTTTACCTACCACCACCTGTAAAATTGAACAATCTAGATAGCTTTACAAAAAATTGTAACAAAATTGTAAAAGAAATGAGTGAGTCACATGTACTAATAATAGGTGAATTCAATCTTGGCCATATTAATTGAAATATGTTAGATGGAAGTAACAAACTAAATGCTTGTGGTCAAGTAATGATTGATTTCCTTAACTTTAATATCTTCTTCAATGTAATTTTGTAGAAAATTCTATAGGTCGAGTGCTAAATTTAGTTTTAACTAGCTTTAAACCCTGTGAAGTAAATGAATGTTTAAGTCCAATCAGTAATGTTGATGTTTATCACCCTACTTTAGATATAGCTTTGAGCAAAATATATAATGATGATCGACTTCCATATAATAAAACATCAGAAAACAACAAATTTTTACACTGCAGATTACAAACCATTAAAAAGTTACTTAGTTAAAAAAATTGGACAAACTTATTAGAGCAAAATAAAAATGTAAATGAGATGGTGGAGATTTTTTACGAAATAATTAATAATGCTATAAAAATATATTTACCTACAAAGACAACTAAAAAACGTAAATGTAGGTGGTTCAATAACGCACTTATAAGATTGTTAAAAGAAAAAACTATAAAAATCGAAACTATAAACGAAACTATAAAAATCTTTGGGATGCTATTGAACTTAAATTAATTAGCAATCGTTGAAATGATGTATCAAAAAATTGTTATAATGATAATAACACTAAATTAGAGAAAGAATTGCAGAAAAATCCCAAGCTCTTTTGGAGTCATATTAAAGCCAGACGTGGTGGAACTAGTTCCTATCCTCCTTCATTAACGGATGGTATTACAACTACATCTGATGGTACAAAAATTTGTCAATTTTTTGCTGAACAATTTTGTTCGGTCTATGTTCGGTTCCATTTTATTCACAAACAGATCAAATAGTAAATTTCAACACGTCTGATTACCTAACACAAATGTAAAATTTAGCTCTAGTTTTTAATATTAAAAGTATACGTTTCGATGACTTACTTTATAAATTAAAACATTTAGATAGCACAAAAGGAGCTGGTCCAGTCCCCTACGACTTTTTATAATTCTAAACAAATAGCTTAAATCTGGTACTGCAGGCTCCCAGATGTGAAATAAACCGACTTGGTACTTATATAGTGGACTGTATTATAAAGATATGTGTAAGTCTGGTCGCCTACGTTGACAAGATTAGAATGATGAAAGTAAAGTATAGCTATCGCCACGCAGTGTACGCTAGCGAGTAAGGCGCATGCGCAGGCGCCACGCACCCTGTTGCAGTGTAGCCGCAACAGGTACTTTTCCGGATATTTAGAAAACGGCAAAAGTGGTTCCTGTGCACAAGGCTGAGAATTTGGATCTAATTTCTAATTACAGACCTATTTCGATCCTATTGGTATTCGCTAAAGTTTTTGAGTCGCTAATTTGTCCATATATAAAAAATCTTCTTAAAACTTACCTGAGTGAACAACAGCACGGTTTCTCTGTCTCACGATCTACTATGTCTAATTTGGTTCCTTTTACTGATTTTTATTACAAAATCGATTAACGAAGGTTACCAAGCGGATGTGATATATACTGACTTCAATTTTAATCAAATTTCAGTCAATAAGTTACAATCATACGGCATTACTGGCACTAGACTTAAATGGATAGACTTATTTGTCCCAACGTACTTTTTTCGTAGTGGTTAATGGTTTTAGATCTTCTGTGATCAACGTCCACTCTGGTGTCCCACAAGGCTCGACTTTAGGTCCCATTTTATTCAATGATTTTATAAATGATATTTACCTGTGTTTACTCTAAAGTATTTATGTATGCGGATGATCTTAATTTTTAAGAACTATCAAATCCAAAGAGGATATAATGCACTTACAATGTGATTTTACTAGACTTGTCCGCGGGTGTAAAATAAATAATATGCATTTAAATTTTAAGAAATGCCATCACGTGACTTACACAAGGAAAAGTAATCTTATAATATCTGAATACTTTATAAAAAATGAAAAAAATTAAAGAAGATCTTTTAATTCGCGACCTTGGAGTTATTTTCGATAGCAAATTAACATTTATACCGCATATTGAAAGTATTATATGCAAATGTTCCAAAATGTTAGGATTTGTTCTGAGAAACTGTAAGTCTATAGGCAAATGGGAACTAAGGTCTTGCTTTATTACGGCCTAGTCAGGAGCATACTTGAATTCAATAGCGTGGTTTGGCGTCCGCATTTGCCACACATTGCTTACGTATAGAACGTATACAAAACGTTTTCTTTGGCATCTGGCTTATTCTACGGGTAACGCAAAAACATTGATATCCTACAAAAGTAAATTAGCCAATTTTAAGATGATTTCTATAGAACACAGGAGGCGTCTAAATGACACAGTTTTTGGATACAAAATTAAAAAAAAAGAAATAGACTGTGCCCAAATATTAGCGTATTTTAAATTCCGGGCTCCTAGAAGAATTCCGCGTTACCCTATCACCCCGCTCTGCCCGCCACTGCGGAGAACTGTGCTCGGTGTGAACTCCCCATGTGTAAGAGTGTGTAAGGCTGTGAATGATGTTAGTGACCTAGTAGACATTTGGTCGGAACCTCTTAATAAGGTCAAAAAAACAGTGCTTGACTATATGGCTAAGTCGTACGCAAGCTAACACCAAACACTTTCGCGCACTTGCACACATTGTATATCAGTCATCATACAAACACGCACTACGCACCACACACTTAACATCTCAAACCACACAAAAACAATAAAATATAATATTCTTTTTTTTCCTGGTAATTATATTCAATCTGAATATGTTGCTGTAATCAGTACATTGATTGGAAGTAGAACTAACTTGTTATTTTTAAGAAACACATGAACAGCAGATGATTGTGACATTTTTGTTGTTTGGTTAGTACATGCTTTATTTACCTTTAAGTGATTGTTATACGTTCAACATCAATGTAATAGAATTTATATAAAAATGTAACTAGTGTTAGCAATCGTTGATAAATCTTAAGAATAAATAAATAAGAAAATAACACTGCAAACATGCCGCTATGTACCATTAGGGAATCTAATTCATAAGCAGGAACTCCAATTCTCGTAATTCACTTACACTTTTATTTTACTTTTATTTCATTATAAATAAACTGATTTTAGGAGTTTGGACAAATCAAAACGGGTAACGTAGGTTTGACGTTTATGAGAATACCATTTTGCAGTTTTAACTTAACAGGAGTGGATTGTAACTGGATTTTATTAGCAGAATCGACCTTCAGGACGACTGTTGTCATAATTTGTCCGTATCGTCTTGTCCGACTGATTGTCGTCATTATAATATAAAAAAATATGAGAACACTACCTGCTTACGAATTTGATTCACTGATAGTACATTGACATAGATGAGTTTCTTTCTCAACTAATATTTATTTGCATTAAACATATTAGTTGAGAAAGATAATAATCAACTCTGTTAGTCTGTTAGGCAGTCACGCCTGAGACATTGAATGGATTTTAATATCCGACCCACAAAAGACCCGCAGAAAAGTTTTAACTTAGGGAAGGACTCAAGCTACTTTTTATCGCCGTAAAATTTTCGGTTCTTGCGCGATGTACAGCTATTAACCGACAACATCTAGTGTCTGTGGGGCTAGCATGAACAAATAAGTATTGACAAGTAACGTTACGTATTCGTAACGTTATCGAAAGAGAATTGTATGAAAATTATGACAGCGCCCAAAAAAAATTGACATTCGATAACGTTACTAATACGTACTTGTCAATTGTTCGTGCACACCTCTGTATAACGTGAAGCTTCGTCAGCGTCTAGTTTAAACATTGGCCAGCTGGCAGGGGCGTGCGCTCCATATAGGCAGAAATGCAGTGCTTTACTTGTCATTCACAGATATTTTAATAAAACGTTCGTACGTTTTAGATGACTTTAATTAAAAGTAAATAAATTAATTAAAAAAATATAATAACTTAAAAACGCCTAATATTTTATAAATAGCAACTAATGCCGTTAAGTTTTGCAGGAAAAATCATCGCATGTGTGTGTAATTTTCATACTTCGCAAACGCACACACCCATGAATATCGACATAAATAAACAGCGATAAGTCATGCGGCGGGAGATGGCCGAACCGAGAGCCGAGCCGAGAGCTTCGGTTCGGCTATCCGATCGCTTCCGAAAACCGCCGAACTGGCTTGTTGGAAATTATTCGTTGCCTATAATCCGAGTAAAAACAATACGACGCGAATCTAATGAATCATGTACGCACAATATGCATTTTTGTTTAGTAAGGTATTATTTGTTTAAATAGAAGAAACGTTTTGTGTTTCGCGGGGGCCATATTGCATATTTCATGTGATAAGCATTGTTTACAATTTAATCGCTCCAGTTTACTTATAGTTTTCTTAAAAGATTTTTCATTTTAACATTTGAAAGTGTGAACATTTAACAGTTTATTACTGAGTTTCTATAATAATTGTAGTGATTTGCTTTTACTAGTGAGTTAGTCGATTTTTTTCAAATGTTATTTGACTGTGAGGTTTTGAAAATGTGTGTTTATTAAAAATTAAAAATAACAAGTTCTCACAATTGTCATTCAGTGAAAAGATTCAAATTCTGTCTAAAGGTAGGTGTGTACCCGAGTTACAACAATTAAACCAGCAATAATGTAACTCGAAAATTTCATGTTAAAAGTTATGAAACGTATAACTGGCTGTGTGGTTGTGTACACAAGATTAAATTATATTGTTTTCCTTGCATATTATTTAGTAATTTACATCGGGATATAGTAATCTCAAGTAACCGGAACCTTTAATATGTGAAAATTGAAGCTGACTGGTGAGTAGTTATAATATTTTAAAATATTATTATTATTTTACTTATTAGAATTTCTTCCGCCGCGACGATCGATCGCTGTTTTGTCTGCGTTGCCGTAGAAGATGTACATGAATAGTAGTACATCTAAGACTTGCTCTGTTGGCATGATTTCGACTTAGAGATCCGTCGCTTGGCTGTAGCTATGATAAAAATCTATAAACGAAAAAGTTTTTGTGACCGAGTACTTCGCCGCATGCCCAGTGTCATAATCCTGTGCACGCCACTGCCAGCTGGTCAATATTTGAACTTTAGTTGACGGTACATCCAAAGGAAAAGGAAATGAGTCATCAAAATATACAAGGTTCTCGAAAGTTCACATTATGTGCAAGTATACCTGAAAATCCTACTTGACTTGACGTTAAAAAAATTGTATACTTTACGTAAGTAACTTATAACTTATTTTGTACTTTTTTCTGTTATTTTGTGAATGGTTGTACTATCCAAATTTTGCCGTCTAAATTTATTCTTCAAACAAAGGAATGTTTTATAATCGACCCATTCTAAAAACGTCATGGGCGAATCGACCCATTCAGAAAGAGTGCTGGGGCGATTTACACCGCGGTTCCAATCCTCGGGGTGCGAAACGACTAATGACCCTTATAACTAATATCTGACGATGATGATGTCTAGTTAATACTTAACTGTAGGTATTTAGTGGTTATCATCATCGTATTTTACAAGAATTGCTGGACGTCCTACAGCACCTTCTGTGCTGGGGGCTTGAGACAGCACTCAGACCTGAAGAGACCCTCCGGGCAAGGGCTCAAGTAAGTCAGGTATCGATATAGACATTATGATATGGTAATATCCATGGAATATCTCGATATTCGATTTTAATACACTTTATAGATTTAATGTTGCCAGTGACTTCGTGTGCGCAAAAGGGGATCCTGTGGGAACCTTACATTTTGCCGCAATAACAAGTAGCCGCCTATGTTCTTCCACGTGGTCTAGGTACTCTATATCTGTGCCAAATTTCATCAAAACCGGTAAAGTAGTTTCGGAGCCTATTCAATGTAAACTAACAAACAGATCTTGTTTCTTTATAATATTACTGTTGCATTATCAACCGCAAGTCCCCTTCAAATTCAGTTCACTATTAATATCTTATACTTTAAACGAGACGATCTTGTAAATATATTATATATATATAATCGGTATCTCGTCAACGGCTACAAGTATTACCATGAAATTTAGTATGCAGGGAGTTTTGGGGGAGGAGGTCTAGCTAGGACTTATCCCTTAGAATTATCCTTAATGCTTAAAATAATTTTTAAGCAATATGGTGGGTGGACCATGAAAGGCTACGCTCCTTTGAAGGCCAACTATTAAAAAGTCGTAGTAATTGACACGTAAGGACATTTTCCATCTATTACATACTAAGATCCATCAAACCGCGGCGGCAAGTCGCTCGCGCCGCTATTTTGGCAGCGCGATCCCACGTTTCGTAGACTGCGGTCGTTGACGTTAAAATTGTTATTTGCGCATACAGCAAAATATTAGTTTTTAGTTTATTAACCTATTATTTTCTCATCTTTTTTTCTATGAACTGTAAAATAAGGATTTTTATGGTACTAAAGAAAAAACTAATATTTTTCCTTGATTTATTTTAAAATAATGCTAGTGTTCTTAGGAAAGCCGGTAGTTCCTTATAAGGCCAAACAAAAATTTGACGGTTGGTCTTGCTATATGGGACTTACAAGGAACATATTCTATAAATCATGAACATGTAAACACTTAGTTTTTAGTTTTAATACGTATCGTTAAAGTTTAAAAATGTTTTATATTAATATTTCTATGTTTTATAAGATTTAGGGTAGGTTAGGGTTAGCTTGGGAAAATTTTGGCCTTACAAAGAACGGACCTCTCAGTACGGCCATTTTAGGAAAAAAAGTTTTTGATTTCATTATAAAACGCATGAGCAAGTTATTTGATATCAAAATAATACTCATTACTACTATTTTAAAATAATTTCTATTCATATATAATTAGTTAAACTATAGTGTTCAAGTAATGTTAGTTGAGTTTTTTATACATGATAAAAATATATTAAGCGTTTAACGTTTTGTTTAAATGAGAGAGCACATTATGCAGTTTTATTAAAAGTGGATATATTAATTGTTACACAACTCTAATTTTAAGTTGAACGACTGATCTATAATACGAGGGCTGCACTAAAAGTATCGGGAATGGAATATTTCCACTGTCCCTGTCATATTAAAATCTTTTTAATTTAAAACTCCTTGGTTTTAAAAATCGAATACCGTTTATTTATTTAAAAAAAGATTCTCGGTCTTGTCACAAGGTCTTGTCAAACTTGTTTAGTCGTTGAGAAAATGGAATTGACTCGAGAAAATTCTAGAGCGATGATTTATTATGACTCTTGAAGTGGTTTAACACAAAAACAGTGTGTTGACCGGATGATTTCTGCATTTGGTGATGAAGCCCCATCCAAAACCACAATTTATCTCTGGTTTGCTGAATTTCAACGTGGACGTGTCAAGCTCAGTGGTCCCCGTCAAGGTCGTCCAAAAACTGCAGTCACCCAAGAAAACGTTGATGCTGTGCGTAAGCTGATTGAGGAAGATCGATATGTGACATACCGCGAAATTCAGGCAACTTTAGACATTGGCATGAGTCAAATACAAATAATCTTGCATGAACAATTAGGTGTAAAAAAGTTGTTTTCCCGATGGATACCGCATTTGCTCTGTGAAGAGCAAAAAGCGGCTCGCGTCACTTGGTGCGTCAGAACTCTCGAAAGATTCCACGCAGGATCCTCAAATGCTGTATACAACATCGTATCAGATGACGAATCCTGGATATACGCGTACGAACCCGAAACAAAAAACCAGTCACGAGTTTGGGTGTTCGAAAATGAGTTAAAGCCAACAAAAATTGTTCGTTCACGGAGTGTTGCAAAAAAAATGGTGGCCACGTTTGTCTCCAAAACCGGCCATGTTGCGACTATTCCTCTTGAGGGACAAAGAACGGTTAATGCAGAATGGTATGCTAACATTTGTTTGCCACAGTTCGTTTCTGAACTCCGTAAAGAGAACTGCAACCGCCACATCATCCTCCATCACGACAATGCGAGTTCTCACACCGCGCACAGAAGAAAAGAGTTTTTAGAGCAAGAAATCATAGAATTATTAGACCATCCGCCGTACAGCCCCGACCTAAGCCCTAATGATTTCTATACTTTCCCTAAAATAAAGAATAAATTGCGTGGTCAGAGATTTTCATCACCTGAAGAAGCTGTGGACGCCTACAAAACGGCCATTTTGGAGACCCCAACTTCCGAATGGAATGGTTGCTTCAATGATTGATTCCATCGTATGGAAAAATGTGTCAAATTTCGCGGAGAATACTTCGAAAAGCAATAAATACATTTTTAAATAGTAATGTTGTGTCACTTCCTTGATTCCCGAAATTTTCAGTGCCGCCCTCGTAGTGGCCATGTTTGGAGCCTTGTTCCTTCAAAGCCATCTGGAAGAGGTTAATAAAACTTAAGTTTAATTAATAGTGTTTAAAGCTGGGTTAAAAAATCATAATTTTATGGTACACAATGAAACAAAGTATTACTAAATATGTTTTTTATTCCATTTATCCAGTAAATAATCGAATAAAAAGCGTTTACTCGTTGAGTGGCCTTCCATGGTCCGTCCGGTGTTAAGGTAATGTAAAAAGCATATAAGGTTAACCTTATATGCTTTTTTATTTCGTCGTGCAATAATATATTATCAATAATTTCGACCCTCTTACGTCAGTCTGATTGGCAGCTTGGAATGCGTACCTACGTATAATTTTTGTACTGTTTGGTATTTCGGAATGTGGTGGGTTCGAATCCCGGCAACATAAATAAATATTTTTGTGATTCTTATTATTATTATTATTATTTTTTTTTTTTATATATTTTTATTATTTAATCGTTCTACTAAAACACCGAGCTTTGCTGGGTCTTCCATATACTATTGCTAAATATGGGATTGCAGATAATAAATTAGTAATATTTGTAGCACCTCAAATTTTACCACAAGGTAAAACATGTCCTATAAAAGCTGTTGCTAATAATATAAATAAAATTAATACTCTATATAAGTATAGATCAGATAAGATATTTTTATTTTATTTATTATAATACCAACAGCGTATACATAATAAAAATGAAAGCAATTAACAATGAATATGGCCAATAACAGATGTTACAGATCTTAACAGAGTGTACAGGCGTGTAGCTAAATAGAAAGATAATACTTAATTAATATAGAAATTTGCCAAAGGTCCCTATAATTTAAAAGCAACTCTCAGTTCATATGTAGAGTTCCTACTGTGTAAATGCTTTAAAGACAGTAAGAATAACTGAATTTTCTACTAGTAGCTATGGAATGATTTAAGACTGCTTACTACGACTTCCGTTAGTTGAACGTTTACAGATCTAGGAGAAAGTGCAGTGCAGTTAAATCTGGTTCTTAACGATATCAGTTCAAAGAATTGCTAATGATCTGTATATGGACATTCGCAGAACTTACGAACGTGTACAGTCGCGGTAGGTGTACATTTTGAACCTTATTGCCAAGCAGTGGCGTGCACAAGATTATGACACTGGGTATGCGGCGAAGTACTCGGTCACAAAAACTTTTTCGTTTATAGATTTTTAGCATAGCTACAGCCAAGCGACGGATCTCTAAGTCGAAACCACGCCAACAGAGCAAGTCTTAGATGTACCTACTATTCATGTACATCTTCTACGGCAACGCAGACAAAACAGCGATCGATCGTCGCGGCGGAAGAAATTCTAATAAGTAAAATAATAAGCATATTTTAAAATATTATAACTACTCACCAGTTCAGCCAGCCAATTTTCACATATTCAAGGTTCCGGTTACTTGAGATTACTATATCCCGATGTAAATGACTAAATAATATGCAAGGAAAACAATATAATTTAATCGTGTGTACACAACCACACAGCCATTATTCGTTTCATAACTTTTAACATGAAATGTTAGAGTTACATTATTTTATTGCTGGTTTAATTGTTGTAACTCGGGTACACACCTACCTTTAGACAGAATTTGAATCTTTTCACTGAATGACAATTGTGAGAACTTGTTATTTTTAATTTTTAATAAACACACATTTTAAAAACCTCACAGTCAAATAACATTTGAAAAAAATCGACTAACTCACTAGTAAAAGCAAATCACTACAATTATTATAGAAACTCAGTAATAAACTGTTAAATGTTCACACTTTCAAATGTTAAAGTGAAAAATCTTTTAAGAAAACTATAAGTAAACTGGAGCGATTAAATTGTAAACAATGCTTATCACATGAAATATGCAATATGGCCCCCGCGAAACACAAACGTTTCTTCTATTTAAACAAATAAAACTTTACTAAATACTAAATACAAATGTACATACATGATTCATTAGATTCGCGTCGTATTGTTTTTACTCGGATTATAGCCAACGAATAATTTCCGACAAGCCAGTTCGGCGGTTTTCGGAAGCGATCGGATAGCCGAACCGAAGCTCTCGGCTCGGCTCTCGATTCGGCCATCTCCCGCCGCATGACTTGCCGCTATTTAATCATGTCGATATTCATGGGTGTGTGCGTTTGCGAAGTATGAAAATTACACACACATGCGATGATTTTTCCTGCAGAACTTAACGGCATTAGTTGCTATTTATAAAATATTAGGCGTTTTTAAGTTATTATTTTTTTTTATTTTATTTATTTACTATTAATTAAAGTCATCTAAAACGTACGAACGTTTTATTAAAATATCTGTGAATGACAAGTAAAGCACTGCATTTCTGTCTATATGGAGCGCACGCCCCTGTTGCCAAATAATATAAGTAAAGTGGTACACACGACACCGAAATTGCTGTCCACCTGTGTAAACAGCGTGTGTGTGTAACGTCAAGTTACTTCCTACAAGTAAATCCTATTCAAAGGTATTACAAGTTAAATAATCTCGTTCTCCGAGAATATTTCAAGACAGCCAGGTGCATATAAATGATCTGAAAAGTAGCAGGAAGACGTTTGAAAATTGTGGGAAAGGTCAATATCCAATCGAGGACGTCTTGTGGCTGAAAAGACGACGATGATAAACCATTCGAATTGTAGGAATTTTTTTTTTTCAAAGAAACACCATAATGATGAAATAGGAATCGGGTCAGCGGCAGCAGCAACAGCAACAAAAGGTACACTTGTAGGATGGATCCACCTTTATTGGTCAGCAATCAGTAGTAGAGTGAGGGCCATTTTTCATTTACCGCCCTTTTTATACATCTTATGAGTATAAACAGTTAAATGTTTATATATAGCAAATACGTTTTAAATATTAATATTAGTATTTAAATATTATTATTCTATGATTAATAAATGATTTAATAATTATTAAAATCCAATTAAGATAAACCGGAAGCTACGCAAAAATAGTCAATAATATCTATCCGGAAGTAAGTTTTGTAACAATATACGTGAAGCAAAAACTTTGAGTACTGTTTTACGAGAATTGTGCGAACGGAGGAGTATGAAATTTGACATAGTAAAGCTTATGTGGAGAAAGGTGTGCGGAAAGCTAATATTTTTAAATTATGCTTAGAAATACATAAAATTCATAAAAATAAAGTAACACACACTACCTACCTTGCGTTTGTATAACAATAGCAGGTGTTGGTTTGACACAAATATCAATCTTTCTTTCATATTCAATAGACAACATTGACATATTTTGAATTGCGTATCTAAGAAAGAATTGAAAGATGTCGAAACTTAAAAAGTAAAATACGAATTATGGTCGAATTTCGACCCCTAAGCGACCTCTAAAACTTCTTTACACAATATATTAGGAATGACACCCGTAACGAGGAATCTTCAGCTCTGTATTGAGAGTGGATGATCTTAAATGGAATTAAGCTGAATTAACATATTAATCGTTTTGCGCGGGACGGGAGCTGCGTGCGGGATGTGTCCTGTGTAGGGTCCGCAAAACTATGCGTTCAAAGATTTGCAGTCGAATTTGGAGCGAATATTTCCGAGTAGGAAGCTAATAAAGTTCAAACTTTAAAAATTAAATGAATTTCTCTTCGTCCGCGAGTTCGACTCGCACTTGGCCGGTTTTTATAAATTTTAATTCGATCTTTAAAAGCTATATTAAATACAGCGTGTTTCTATTACACTAATGTTATCCTGTTCTGCCGACGCTACCTGACCCACTTGTCCGTTATTGACTGTATCTTATCTGTCCGTTTGTCCGCCGCCGCCTGCGCCGCGCCGCCGCCGCCGAACTACTGCAGATAACCGCTGTCCGATGTCGATCACTGCTTGCTCGACCGGACATCTAATTATAGGATACGACGTATCGTTATGCCTGCGACGCCGCATAGAAAGATAATCAGGGGCCAGAAAGATAATCAAATGCGATGTCAGAACGATTACGAAGTTCTTAAAGAATAAAATGTTTGGGGCCAGCCACGTGGTTTAGCGACTAAATGTGTCGATTCCATACATTTTTAAATTTTGAACTTCGTCATTGTAATTAAAGAAGTCACTGTGACTAAGCCCCCTGAGCCAACATGCCATCGTTAACTATACAATGTCGATCTTTGAAATAGAAAATATATGAACCTTAGATACCGACCCTTTCGTTATCCTCGTGTTTTAGTAAGGGCGAGCGCTCACTTGGGAGACACGACTGTCTAAAGACAGTTTTGTCTCACATAGACAAGTCTGTCCTATGACTTACTTACTTAGACTATAACATCAGTATTAAGACAGATGTGTCGTGCCTCGGCATTTTCGTCTATTACACGTGAGACGCGTTAGATGTAAATACATTAAGGCTGTCTCGCGCGAAATCGCCTTGTGCGACAGCGAAGTACACTTAGAGGGAGCGCTCACTTCAGACACGACAGTCTTAAGACAGACTATTGCACTAAAATGTGTGAACACTTGATACGAAACGTCTCATAGACGAAACTGTCTAGGCGCCACGCATCTGTCTTAAAACTGTCTCAAGACGGGTAACTGAGTGCACGAGCTTTATTCTCGATACTAGAAGCCCGCAACTTCGTGCGCGCAAATCTCGAAAGAACCGTACGTTATGCGGCGATAATATATAAATAGCCTATGTCCTTCCCCGTGGTCTAATCTATATATGTACCAAATTTCATCAAAATCGGTCCAGTATTTTCGGAGCCTATTCAATGCAAACAAACAAACAAGCTTTTCCTCTTTATAATATTAGTATAAAGAAGTATAGATTATAGTCTTCTCAAACTATCAACTGTAACACATTCTTATAGGTTCTGTCTCTTTTCAGTACTCGTGTAATCGGCCCTTAAACCGGGATATAACTATACAGTACACACACGGTGACGGAGGGTGAACACGGCCACTCCGAACAATAAAATTCCAATTTGCGTAAATCACCCGCGAAGGGTTAGGGATCGTTTTATCTGTCACAGTAATTGATCGTTTGTTACGGAACAAACACAGTTCATCATCGTGACTTTTGACGTGATAACGTCTTATAAATCGACGGACGCAGGCAGCACGCACGAAAAATTGTCACGTTCCGCCTGAGCCGAGCGTGCAAGCGAGAGCGCGGAACAAGCGATAGAGAGGCACGATCGGCCTATGCGTTCGGCTTGTGACGATGCGACGTTATCACGTAAAATTATCGTCCGTAAACCGGCTTAAACAGACAACAAAATTTTAAAATTTAAAATTTTACGCCATCTTGATTTTACCTTACCTCAAATGTCAGCCATTTTGATTTCACCATACCTGAAATGTCAGCCATCTTGATTTCACCATACCCGGAACATGGCCCCAAAAACCCCAAAAGTGGGGCCATTTAAGTGGAGACAGTATATCGTAGACATGCCTCGTCTACGATATATATACGTCTGTGGCTCTCTATGGCTTAAAGTTATATGATTTACTTTTTCCTCACTGTGCATCATCTATTACCCATTAAATTATTTACTGTGTAAACATTATCGAATATTTAATGAAGATGGATGGTCGACCCACTTACAAGACTTACAAAGCAGATTCTAAGATAAACGCTACAACAATGCTTACTTCCTTGTACAACGATACCAACAATGATTGATTATAAAATAAAACAGGGGTCTAAAAGGCCACTTTAGGTGTTTCATATTATGTTTTATATATTTTTTCCTCTTTTTAATATATAAATACATCTATGTTTTTTTTCATACAAAAATCGTGAAATGGTAAAATGGCTACATGATTCATCTAATTTCAACATATTAGAAAACATTAATTTTGACAGTTTTCAATAGAAATGCGTAAAGTGGCGCACATACTTAATATGAGTTGAATAAAATATATGAAACACCTAAAGTGGCCTTTTAGACCCCCAGGTCTTAATGTAAAAACGTTGTTTATTATTGCTTTTGCCCGCGGCTCCCTGCCCGCGCTAATACAGTGTCCCACGGGAACACTGTACTTTTTCGATTAAAAAAGTAGCTTATCCAAAGCCTAAACTACTACAATACCAAATTTAATCAAAATCCGTTTAGTATTTATTGCGTGAAACAGTCACAAAAAATCATCCATCCCTCCATCCAGCCGTCCGTCCCCACAAACTGGTGACTCGGCCGATGCGACGGCGACTGTGACTTATGAGTTAAATAGCTGCATGTATATTGTATATGTACGCACTCGGTCGCCGGTCGCCGGTCGCCGGTCGCCGGTCACCCGGCCCACTCGGTCTATGTGTTGGCTGCCGAGAGACCGAGTCGCCGGCGACCAGTGACAGTGAGTAATAGCTCTTATGCCCGCTCCACACTTCCTCCGCGAATCGCGCCCTTTCGCACGAAAATGAGGTGAACAATGAGCATCACGCGAAAATGTGCGAATCGGCTCCACGCTTCATTTTTACCTATACTAATATTATAAAGGGGTAAAGTGTGTTTCTATGTGAGGTTGCAGAGGATAATCTCTGGATATACTGAACCGAATTTAAAAATTATTTTACCAATACATTATATAATATTTAATAACCCAAAAAAATATTTTTAGGGTTCCGTACCTAAAGGGTAAAACGGGACGGGGAAATACATACATATGCAGTAAAAATATAACCCTCCTTTTGGCAGTCAGGTTTAATCATTCACTCAGTACTAATCGAATCATACTAATAATTTCATCACAAGTCAAAATGTTTCATGCCCAAAGAAGTGGGCTCGGCAGTCGGGAGTCGGGACAGCTAGTTCACAATGAAGCTCAGCTTATGTGTTGTTTCAGGACAGAATTCTCTGAAGCAATTATAAATTCATATTGCTTAAAATTGCTTTCATTAAATAATTCTCAGAATCACCTGCTTATAACGTTAATTAAATACTGAGAAATATTTCATTTTAATTACAGGTTTCGATACTTAATAATAATTATAGGTTCAGTACAAACAGGCGACAATACTCGCACGTTTTGATATTGTGAGCGTTTCTCAAAAAAAAAAAGTTTAAAAATTGTGCAGTAGTATCGCGCGACCTCCCTGTTGTCGCTCTGCACTGAACCCAATAAAGCGCCAAAATTAATGTTCGCAACAAATCACAATTTTAATATTGTTAACTACAAGTGTGATTTCATTAAAATGAAACACCGCCCGTATCCATCAACGCGGAATGAAAAGTTGTATCCGCCATTTTGAAAATGGCTTCCTCGAAAATTCGGGTTCATTAAAAATGTATCGTGGCGTTAACGAAGCAAGCGTAGATCCTCAAAATATTAAACCTTAGCTTTTAAAATCCGGAAATTCTAGTAGAATGAACGGAAAAGTAACAGTTACCTTTTTATACCATTATTAATTACACCGCCATTACATAAGATTTGATAAGCCACATGTACTAGCAAAGGAACACCGTTATCGCCCAAGAATAATAAGCGAGGCAATAGAAATTAAAAAGTACCCTAATTTTAACCGAGAAGATGGCTGGGTGCTGCCATCTAGTCGGGATCCAATAATTAACAAAATAAAATGTAATTTAAAATCACCGCGGCTTCAAGATACTGTTAGTATGTTCTGCGTGGATCGGAACACAAATAATAATTGAAGAATCTTCGGGTAGTTTGAACAACTTCAACAAATAGGACAATTGACACCTCAGTCCTCCCGTGACCACGGCTGCTGGAAAGTAGCCGAAACGTCGGGAAAAAGAAAAGTGCACCGCGACACAATCCGTAAATGTTTAAAACAATGAACAATATTCGCGTAAACATAAGAAATCAATATAGTGATTCAAAATTAAACTTAATTCACTGCACAAGAAGATACACGTTTAATTGCGCGAGTCCAAATGTCAAACTGCACCGTTCTGCGTAGCCCGCGCGGCGCGGCGCCGCAATTGCAATGAAACGTGTATCTTCTTGTGTATCTACTGAATAAAATTCCATTTTGAATCACTATTTTAAAAATGCAGCAGCGTCGCGAATCGTCTCATTTCGGTGTGCACTGACTCTTAGATGGGTATCGACAGACATGGTTTTTTTAACGATCAAGGAAATATAAAAACTTTGTTCAAAAAACCTGCAACTATGTTAACGTTATACAAGACGCTCATCCGATCGCAACTGGAGTACGCCACAAGCATTTGGAGTCCTTTATATGATAAATATAATGATCAAATCGAATCAGTGCAACGTAAATATCTAAAATATTTAATTCATAAAGTTGAACGAAAACGATTACCATACAACACACTTCTGGAAAATTTTTCTCTTCAAACTCTTACACAAAGACGAATATACTTTGATCAAATGTTTCTCTATAAGATTTGTCACAATCTAATTGACTGTAATGATTTGATAAACAAAATGTACCTTCGCATACCTAGTCGCTCACAACGAATCCGTGACAACTACACTCATAAGCTGTTTGCTCCTACACCGAGCAGGACGAATGCTGGTGATAGGGCACCATTAAAGCGAATTATGAAAAGCTACAACGATAATTTCACGAACATCGATATATTTGTATTGTCTTTGTTTCAGTTCAAAGAACAGCTGTTAAAAAACATTCATTGAATTTAATCAAAGATTGTTGATACCACAAAATTCATATTATGTTTCATTATTTAATCAAACTGTCGACGTATGATGTAGACGTTACCGGTGTGCCAATTTGCTTGTAATAGTTATTGTTATATTGTTCATAAAATAAGTTATATTGTGGATAATGGTGTTGGTTGCGTAATTACCTTAATTTCATTGTTTACTTATGTGTTAGTATTAAGCATGTACGCAATTGTTTGTTGACCCAAATAAATAAAAAAATATATATGTTTATGACTGATATTTGTCATTGGTTTCTTATAAATTCTATTATATTTAACAGCCTCCGTGGTCTAGTGGTTTAGAGCTTGGCTTTCGACTCGGAGGTCGTGGGTTCGATTCCCGCATTGGTACAACAAAAAAAAAATCTTGTTTCCAAGTTTGGTTAGGACAATGCAGGCTGATCACCTGATTGTCTGACAAGAAAGATGATCCATGCGTCGGATGGGCATGTAAAAAGTCGGACCTGCGCCTGATATCTCACCAGTCGTGTCGGTTATTCGTCCCACTGGGTTACGAGAGTAAAGGAAGAGAGAGTGCTCTTGTGTACTGCGCACACACTTGGGCACTATAAAATAACTCCTGCGTAGCTGGCCTGGTTTCAATTAAAACCGGCCACCGTCACTGAAATCAGTGTGGGGAGCTATTTATTATAAATTCTATTGATTAATATTAAAAGGACTTCTGTAAGATCTACTTCACGATTTTCATGACAAAAGTAGTTAAGAAGATTCCCTGGTAAAGGAAAGAATAGTTCTTTGCACAGATTTAGATCAAAAATTGGCAAGTCAACCCTTTTTTTAATACCTTTTTTCTCTTCTTCTATAAATCACGCGAGTGTGAAAATGTTTCAGTATTTTAAGTAAGACAAGACTCGGGGAACGCCGTTTCAGTTTTTGCAATTCCTGTCTGAAATATTTATAGTGATTTTTTATCCGATTTCAATACTCTCAGGTCGGGGCGATACCCCATTATATGATACCCCTACAAAATCAGTATAGGACTTGACGCTCAAGGTCGGGCGTTATACAGTGGCTTAGGTAATATTCATAAGGGAAGCCGATATGACGTCGAGTTGTACACATGGGATGTAACGGAGGTAGTTTTATCGAAACCGAAGGCGGAGTCGGAGTTTTTAAATTTGCTTTATCGGAGTCTTAATCGGAGTCGGAGGCAGGATCATAAGTGGTGGCATGAGAGAGAATTTTTATTTAATCACAGTACTAAAACCTAATTCAACCTCTATTTTAGTTTAACAGATTACACTATGGGTTGAAGATTATGTGAAGTGAAATAATTGTCATGGTGTTTGTTAGCAGGCGGGACCCATTTACAAATATATCGTACGAAAATAAATTGGTTGTAAATGACGTCCGTAAACTTAGAGCTGCACTTGTAGTTGTGAACATGCGGGGTTACAGGTTAAACTGATCCCGAAACTTACAGTTGACAAACACGATCGATCGTGTCCCATTTGAAGCTGAGTGTACACTAGACGATATTTTATGGAATGTCACTAGATGTATAAAATCACTTAATTTTTTTGTTAAGTACACTAGTTTTTGGTATTTAATCAAAACTGGGAATTTTAATTAAATATTATTAATTTAAAAAATCAAAATGGTTCATTTTACTGCGTAAAAACTGAAAAGAAAAAACAAGAATGTCCAGTAATCGAGACTTTTGTTATATGAAGTTAACCCTTACCATTGAAATAGTTTCGTGGTCGATACATTCAAAACGAAAACATTCTGTTTGGGAACAAACGACTTGAACAATCGGGACCCATTATAAGGAAGGCGGATTTTTGATGTGTCTCGACTGACTGTTAAAATCGTAATGTTTCCTAATTATAAATAGAATGTTGTCGTTTTGAATGTATCTATATTATAGTGGAAACCATAACGTCCCGCAGGTTATGGTTGGTCCATCTCAATTCTCACTCCGCAAACTTACATTTTCTTTTTTTGTTAAGGTCAGTATAAATTCACTTTGATTTACATGTTCATAGATACCTGCCTGCCCTTATTATATTATACCATTATACTTATAAAGTTATAACCAACTAGATGTTGCCCACCATTTCGTGCGCGCAAAAGTTAATCTTCCGGAAACCGCACATTCTTTCGCGATAAAAAGTAGCATATGTCCTTCCCCGTGGTCTCTATGTTTCTGCCAAATTTCATCAAATTCGGTCCAGTAGTTTTAGAGCCTATTCAATGCAAACAAACATACGAACAAACAAACTTTTCCTCTTTATAATATTATATTAGCATAGGTAACACTGTCCTCGGACGAGCAGTGATTCAACTGCTGAGCAGCCATGATCAATGATCACACTGATGGTCTGATTATAGCCGGCCTTAGCGGTTAGTTACAGTATACAAAATACAAGGCGTTGTGGTCGGGTTATCTGTTTGTAAACTTCGGCTTAACTACATAATATGTATTGATATATCAGAGTTGTCCTATAAATTATAAGTTTACAGATTTGTTGGGCTTTGGAAGTTCATGTATTCATATGACTCATGATCACAAGATGTGATGGGTATATGATTTTGCTGTTAATTTATAATATCACCGACGCATTGTTCGTGTACATATTTCTACAAAAAAATGGCGAGTTTCTATATTAGTGTACGTGATTTTACAATAAATAATAATACTTTGTTGTCCTTAGAAAGTTTCAAGCAGAAGAGTAGTAAAATCTAAGTAAAGTTAGAGCGGGTGTTTATTGGGCGCTCGGCGCGCGTTGATAGCGGTCACACACCGCGCTCAGCGCTACGTTCGACGAGCGTTAGTAACACCTTATGTTTATAACCCGCATTTTCCATATCCCAAATAATAATAATATGGACGCTTTCACACCACGTCAATCTGACCCCGTGGTAAGTTCTCGAAGAACTTGTGTTATTGGTACCAGACAACGGAAATATATTTAATACTTTTAAACTATACATATATTTAAGATTTTTAGTATATAATACACATCCGTGGCCCAGGAACGCAGAAAACTTTTTGTTCCCTGGCGGGATTCGAACCCGCGACCTCCGACTCCAACCACGGAGCCACAGAGGTCGTGAAATAACTGGTCGCTTTTGGATTTCATTAATAATAAAGAAATCAGTATCAAAATGTTCGATCTCCATTTTTACATAAAATGTGCGTCTACTCTACACGAAAGCGCGCGATCAAATTTACAACAAGATGGCGACTCATGTATCTCGAAGCGCGGGGATAACGCCTGCGCATCGCGTGTTCGTACGGAAAAGTGTGAACGCGCGTTTGACACACGCTTGACCAAAAGCGCGCGCTTGCATGTGTATACTTCAATAGAACTGGTTCTCAAAGCGCGCGTTAGCAAAACGCGCGTTTTAAAACGCCCAATATGTCCCATTACTGTATTGTATACTCACCCTTACTCCCAAAATCGTAAAATACTCTTTGGTATTTTTTCGCATTTGCAATAAATTTTCGCGAGTAATCACATTAACGTGGGTTTAGGGGCGGCGTAACGGTCGTTTTACGCCACTATAACGTTTTACTATCGCATTCACAGGACAGTTTTTATGAAAATAGTTGTAAAACCACCTGATGCTATGGTCCTGTACCTTCCTGTACCTAAAAACAAAACAGGACGAAAACTGGTAGATTTTCTACGAATGTTTGTGCATATAATATTATATTACACCACATATATAAATCGTTATTAACATATATAACATACATACATACGTTAGCTATACTCTGTTCAGATTAAATTTAATATTTTTGTAAATAAAAAGAAAATAATACCACAGGCTGAATAAAATATAGATAGTACACAACAATGCTACCAAATACCAATATACGAGTAATAGTGTCACATGCATATTTACGGCACAATAAAGAAATACTAAATCACATTAGTTTGGTCAATTTTATATTTTTTGTGTTACAAACAGATTGATCTGAGTTGTTTGTTTGCATTGAATAGGCTCTGAAACTACTGGTACAATTTTGATAATATAGATTAGACCACGGGGAAGGACATATAATAGGCTACTTTTCATCGCGGCAAAATGTACGGTTCCGGCGAGATTTCCTTGAGCGCGTACGAAGTCGCGGGCAATATGTAATTAATTAAAGTTCGTTTGTAAATTGTGACCTGTCACCACCATATCAATTACAATACCGCTTTTATATATTTTGGTCTGAGCATGTCAGTTGTCTCTGAAAATACTTCTGCAAATTTAAGAACCAACTGTAAGTTGAATATTTTTTAGTTTGTTATTAACTGTAAGACATTTAAAAGCGAACGATTTTGATCTTAAATAACTAGAAAACAACAAAATAAAGCCACACATATATCTCTCTATCGGTCTGCCTCGGGGCTCGGTCGGAGATCTCCCTTTGGGGCTGCCACTTTTTCCCACACTAACTGACTGTACGGAATGGCTGAAGTCGAGATCTGAATTTCTAATAGCAGTAGCCATTTTCTGCAGCTTCGTTTGCGTTGAACGAAAATCTACGTTAAGTATAAAGCCGGCTATGCATGGTGGCCTAGTGTAGGCCAATGCGAGCGTCGGCAAATAGGTACAAGGCAAGTGCTAATGTCCATACGCTGGATAAATTCGTCGAATGCCATGCAAGCGGCCAATGTAGACGAGTGTTTGTCGAACTGCTCACATATTGGCCGAGCGCAGACGAGAGAGCCTTTAATTTGTGCACAAAATCCGACACTGCAACGGTCCAAGTGAGGCGAACACGAGTGACGGTGAGCGAAGACAAGTTACGGCAAATGAGCTACACATGTTGGCGCTGGGCGGGCGATTCAAAATTGAAAAATGCAGCGTCGCGCCGCGTCGCGTCTCGGTGTGAGCTGACGTTTATAACAATTGACAATCTTTCGATATTTTACAATCTCGCTGGTTATATTACAATCTACAAAATTTTACGGTGATATATATATTCTATGGCGCTGTATATTTCTGCGTTTGACGTTTATGAGAATACCGTTTTTCAGTTTTAATATATCGAGACTGCACCGAAACTGGATTATTTCAAGATTGAATTAGCAGAATCGTACTTTAGAGCTATTCCATTCGAACACGGAGATGATTTGTGTTGTTATCAGAGGCAGACACAGGGGCCGCTGGCCTCGCGCCAGCCGCCAGGTCGCGAGATATGGGCACCAACACCTACAATTTGCATGTTACTGTACGACGCTATGTTGCCTCTTGGACATTGGCAGTGAATAGGCTCCGAAACTACTGGACCGATTTTAATGAAATTAGCCACCGGAGTAGAGTAGACCACGGGGAAGGACATAGTATTCCTACTCTACTTCCGACTATATGTTGCCCGCGACTTCGTGGGCGCAAAAGGAAAGGAAATACGCCGCGAGATACGTACACTACACTTTGCCGCGATAAAAAGTAGCCTATGTCCTTCCCCGTGGTCTACTCAAGTTTTGCAAATGTCAATCAAACAAATCTTTCCTCTTTATAATATTAGTATAGGTAGTATAGATATACATGGTTTTTACCATTTCAAATTTCGAGAAAAATGTATACTAGATAAAATTACATTACGCACTTTATGACGCTGTTAAGGTCATTGACCTCACACAGCTGATGGTATTTAGGCATAGTCTTTGCTTCCTCTTTAAATCACTTGTTTCTGTAAGACTAAAGACCTCTGCGCCTTAGAGAGCCTATTGTAATTTTATTTTGTATAATATTTTCATTCTAATATTTTTATTAGTTTTCTACCTTAACATCTTGAATTCTACAATTAAGCAGTAGATCATGTGCCGAAAATACCCGTAATTGATTTAGAACAACCTTAAAGTTTTGTATTGGGAAGTTGGAAATAGAAATCTGTAGCCGACCGCCGATTAGGCAAATGGAATATCGTTTCTATAACACGCGGAGGCTGCACGGAACGATTTTTCGGCAGTAGTTTTGAGGTTTTTAGGTTATGTTTGGGATGATTTATTACTTAGTGAGGACTGTGGTCTTTTTGAGAGAACGGAGGTTAGTAACTAGTTGGTAAGATTTTCTGCATTCGATGCAGTTTGACTGGACCATTAAAACTGTACACATTATTGCTAAAGAACAGTTTTTTTTTCATAATTTACCTACCTATCTTGAATATATCGTTATTCGGAAATGTACAAAACACATTGCTTTATAAATATGTACAATATCGACAAAGTTCCTGCTCGACCAGTTTCTTTGCACTACTCCTCGAAATATTTAAACACAAAAGAAGGATCGCAACGACTGCTGACGTGGTTGAACTATGTATTCTATTTACATGTGAGTATGTGTGCGTGCGCACGATTCAACGGCACTGTTGAGTGATTTTTATCTTATACCTGGTCGAGCGTCAACTAGTTCGATAGTACACATTATATAATCCTTACAATAGCAATATTTATAGCTATATATCTTACTGCCTATCCTCCAATCGGCATGACGCTGCAGGCTTGGTCCAATCTGCAGTTTGTCCATACAAACATATAATTTTCACCCCAAACCACAACCCATACACGTCAGTTCTAACTGATCCAATCGGCAGCGACATGCCGATTGGAGGAGAGGCAGTATGGTGTATGGCTACCCTTAATTGTAACGCGAAAACATGGATGTTACGAGTTTGTTTGTCTGAGTGTTTATCTGCAACATCGTAGCTCCTCAACGGATATACTGTTCGCTGTTGCTGTTGACTACAAAACAACTTACTGAAGTCTGGCCCAAGCGAGAACTTCTAAAGAGATAATTTAAATGAAGACACAGATTTGTGTTTAAACTACCAACTTAACGGCTTAGCCGACAAGTTCGGGCAAGTTGGAGCTTGGCACTGTGCCAGACTTGCCAAACTCGTGCCAGAGCGTGCCAGGTCTGCCAGGTCTGCCAGTGCCAAGTTGTTTATTAAAACGGTCGGCTGTTTTTGTGTTTACCGCCTATAACTGGAGATGAAGCTAATGGTTTCCTTATATCCTAGAAATGCATTATAATATTTGAATATGCAAATTACCGTAGAGAAGATGACGGGCCAAGGGCCAGGATAAAAGCCTTGAACAAATCAATCGAACCGCACAAGGCACAATCTCCAAGCCGGAATTAAGAAATTGACACATAGAAGAAGAAATTACAACAAATTGATAATATTTGTTGTCACGACGACTTAATTTTTAACGAAAATAATAAAGAAAAATCAGAAATCCAAAAATGAAATGTACCAATTCGGTCCATGGAGATAAAATAAAAAAAAATATATTTCAATTATTTCGGAGCCTTATACTATTAGACCAGAATTCTAGAACAACTATTGTTATAACCAGAATTTTTTCATCATATCATCATCAGCTAAAACTCGAAGGTAAAAGTCAACTGTTACCGTAAAGTATCTAAAATCCTGGGAGTAATGTGAACACGGCTTAAGCGTCATTGGTCAATTTTGACATTTGTACGCTGATTCACTGACTTCCTAACGCGAATAAACAATAGATAGCTAATGAATTTAACGGGTCTACGAGCTACGCCGCTACACGTGCTACGCCGTAGACACCGCTACGACGCGGAAGTGATTATGGTATTATATTGTTTTATATAATTATAATTAACGATCAAACGAACTTATAATATTTACTGATTTATGCATCGCTCCATCCATCCTCACAAACCTTCGGTCTTCACATTTGTAATAGTAGTAGGAAGTTAGAAGAGTGTGCAGGCTCCTAGTAAATCCAATTCCACAGAAATGGAGACGCCGTGTCCCGCAAATGCCTTTGAACGTCTCTGATATTAAGAGCGAGACTTTTTGTTCCGTACTTGGTGTTCCGGAGCTTTTTCACTCCATCTATATTGGAGTCACAGTAAAAATTTGCAAATTGAAATTGTATATACGTAGCATAGACAGTCTAATATGAGTCGTAAACTAAATTGCTCAGATAAGTAAACATTGATAGTTTTATATTCAACATAGCTGTTGCCCGCGACTTGGTGCGCGCATAAGTTAATTTTGCGAAACCGCATGTTTTTCCGCGATAAAAAGTAGCCTATGTCCTTCTCCGTGGTCTACTCTATATCTGCCAAATTTAATAAAAAATAATAATCAAAATCGGTCTAGCAGTCTCGGAACCTATTCAATGCAAACCAACAAACCTTTCCTCTTTATAATATTCGTACAGAATAGAAGTATAGACATTGTAACAATACGAATTACAATACGTATTATAATGCGATGTATATTATTAGTTGGTATGAGCTGAAATTACAGCCTTCTACAGTGGTCCTCCGAGTCCGAGCTTGGCTCTCGACTCAAGGCCGTGGGTTCGATTCCCGCGTTGGAACAACAAAAAATGTTGTTTCCAAGTTTGGTTTGGACAATGCGGGCTGATCGCCTGATTGTCTGACAGTAAAAATGATCCATGCGACGGATCGCGGATGGGCATGTAAAAGGGCAGGCCCTGTGCCTGATCTTTCGCCAGGCGTATCAGTAATCAGTCTGGGTTTCCAGAGTAAAAGAAGAGAGAGTGCTCTTGTGTACTTTGCACACACTTGGGCACTATGAAATAACTCTTGCGGTCTGGTTACAACGAAACCGGCCACCGTCACCGAAATCGGTGTGGGGTGCTATTAGGAGCTGAAACTGTATATAATTTAACAATATGTCTACGCCTGCCACACGCCTTTGCAGACGACGCGCTACGTCGTCGTTAGGTTGACATACAAAATATCTTATAACTAGCTTATTCCCACGGTTCCATAGTATCGGGTAACCCACGGGAATACTGTACTCTTACAGGATATAAATAGCCTATGTTTTGATCCAGAGCCTAAACTACTACCATACCAAATTTCATCGAAAGCTGTTCAGTAGTTTTTGCATGAAAGAGTAACAAACATCCATCCATCCATCCATCCTCACAAAGATATAATGTTGTTCAAAATCAATTACGGATATTTTGGAAATATGATGTACCTATGCCTATGTAAAGACGTTTAAGCAGAAAGTTTTCGAAAAAATAACTAAATAAAATTACATTGCGCTCTCTAAGGGGCTGAGGTAATTAACCTCACAGAAACATATGATTTAAAGAGGAAGCAAAGACTTTGCCTAAACTCAGCTGTGTGAGGTCAGTGACCTAAACAACGCCACTTCTTTCGCAATTAATTATTTATCTGCCTAAACGTCTTGATATAAGTCCAAAGCCTAAATCATGTGCCCAAAGTATCCGTAATTGATTTGAACAATCATATTATATATAGAATTCTCATGAAATAAGACTAACGGCCGAATACTGAAACGCTAATCAAAATGGAGAGCCCTCCTATTCACAGGCTGTCGCTGTCTCTGCTACCCGAAATGACAAGGACAGCGTGTGACTTGAGCGTCACTTAATTTAACTATCATTCCAGTATTCGGCCCCAAAAATGTTTGATATAATTAACTCATTCGAAACGACGTGATCGATTTTTATGAAATTTTGCAGGTGTATTCTAATAGGTATGAGCATATCCCCATCCACCATTCTAAGTATTCCCGCTCCTCATACCTCGTACAATCCGTCCTACTCTGGAACTCTCTCCCTACCCGAATAAGACAAGCCAAACATTGAATACTTTTAAATCCTCCCTAAAAGAGTACTACCTCAGTCTGTGTCAGATGTAATAATATGCGTAGAGTGTTATATATATTAATATTATAACGTAAATTGTTTTTATTACTTATATTATTATTTAAGTTATTGTATATGTATTATTGTGTATATATGTATTTATTTATTTTATTTTATGTTTATAGTATGAAGTTATATACTTTCAGCGCAATACCCCTCTCCAGCAATTTGTTCCTTTATTTCAAAGGTTGTCTGAAAGAAATTGCTATTTAGTAATAAGGCCGCCTTTGTGTACTATCGTAGTGTTCTTAGTATTGTCTATATTTGTGGGTGTGTGTGTATGTGTAACTACTGATTGTGCACAATAAAGTATATTTTCATTTCATAGGCTCTAAACTTTTATATACCCCTAAGTTATAGGGGTGACCCACCTCAATTTTATTACATGTTCCAATATAAAACATATTCCGCCTCTCAATTATCGGCCGCTATAATCATATCGACTATCCCGTAATGTGGAAACGCCCTTACAACCTCAGAAACTGTAGCAAATCTAGTCCTATACTATTAGAATAAAGAGGAAATATTTGTATGTTTGCATTGAATAGGCTCCTAAGATACTGGACCGATTTTGATGAAATTTGGCACAGATAAAGAGTTTTTACTGCGGCGAAATGTGCGGTTTCTGCGAGACACAAAGTCGCGAGCAACATCCAGTAATAAATAAAGCAATGCTGACACAGCAAGCGTTATAAATTGAAATAGTTTTGTCGCAGCTGATTTACGTTCCGTAATACAAGTCGGATTTTACATTTCATACTTTGTTTAAACAACTCCAGCGATATTGCGATATTTATACTTCCGTACGGCGCTTCCCCGATTATATATTGTTTCAATATCGCGAGCTTTCATCTTCAGTGTCTTCTACTTATTCTGCTCGCATGTGCTTTTAGCCCTCGATATCACCAAGGGAAAATGTTATGCTACACCATTTTCACACTTCACATTTAGTATAGACTAGCTTTTTTCCGCGCCCGCGTAAGTATAGAAACTAGTATCCCGCGGGAATACTGCACTTTTTCTGAATAAAAAGTAAATCCAGAGCCTAAACTACTACCATACCAAATTTCATCGCAATCCGTTTAGTAGTTTGCGTGAAAGAGTAACAAACATCCATCCATCCTCACAAACTTTCACATTTATAATAGTAGTATAGATTTAAAGTAAATGTATACTAAATACTAATATTGTATAGAGGTAAAGTTTGTTTCTTTGTGAGCTTGTGACTTTGTGAGGTTGTAACTTGTAAGGGGTATTCTCTGGATATAAATTCCTACTAAACTTTATATTTTATTTTTTAAATTCTTTTACCAATAGAAAGCCACATTATTTGCGAGCATCATATGTTGTATACATATTTTATTTTATTTTATTTTGTTAGGAAGTCCAACAGCTATCAGTAATAACAATATAAAACTATTCTAATCATTAGAAAACCAATTACAGGTCTTCACATATAGAAACTAAATACGTGAACAGAAGTTAAACATAGTGTACACTAATACACGCTACTTTGACACAGTTTATAAATTATAAAGAAAGAAACTGTCACAAGTGTACAATCAACTATCAAGTGGTTAGCTTATATGTAGCAATAGTATATTTAGGATAAAAGTTATAAAACTCATTTAGACCCTTTTAAATTTAGAAGTACCTAGATAAAGTACAAAGATAAAGTCAGCACTACGTTATTGGAGCAAATATTGGTAAAGTAATCGCTTAGCTGTCGCTGTGCCAATTGTGAATTAAACTAAGTCCACAGATTTACAGATTTTATTAAAATTGTTACCTGCGCGCAACACAAACGAGTTCTTCCGATAGTTTGTGGTGACTACTGGTGGAAAATAAGGGGGTTAGATCTAAAGATTCTTATAGGTGTATTTAAGTTGAGTTTGTCCAAAATAGAATTAAAATAAAATAAACAATCGAGGTTGGTCATTCGCTCTAGGCCACTGCCACTAGACCACACACTGCACAACAGACGGCTACCAAATTAGAGGAGCTTCAATTGGAATGTCTATTTCCAACTCCAATGAGCTGCCCCATTAGAGTTGAATTTTTTTGTAAAGGAACTACCTATGAGATGACAAAAGTGCATAAATAGCAATGGTTATACTTTTATTTTATATATATAATTTTCCATCTTTTTGGTAAAAGATGGCCCCAGACGAGTTTCTTGCCGGCTCTTCTCGCTGGGTTAGTTCCCGAACCGGTGGTAGGCATCACGTAGTATCGACGTTCAAAAAGAGTATTTAAAAATACCAATTTAGAATAAAAAAATTTTTGATTTTGATTTTTGATATTACATAAATATATTGTGTTTAAAAAAACGACTTTATATTCCTCCTTTACAAAACGCCAATTTCATATGTGAGGAGCTAATTTTTACATATGCATTATGCAATGAAAATATAACCCAGGAAATAAATCATAGCACTCAGTACTAATCGAACCCAACAGCTAGTATTATTTATTTCTTCTTCTTAAGTAAATACATTTTCAAGATGAACCATTGACATAAAAAGTGCATGTTTCTATATCAAAATTACACAATATTCCACCCTTTAAACGGTACACACAATCAGTGACGGTGAGCTACGCGGCGCGGCGGTCAAATATTACTAAAATAATCACCAGTGACTAGTTAAACCGTTTATTACAGTCACGACAATGACAAATGTCTGAAGGGTTAAGTTATAACACGCGTCCCGTCCCGTGGTCAGGGCAGCGGCGGGTTGAGTGGGCATTAGACGTGACGGGATATCTGTGATGATTTAACCGGCGGTTAAGTTTATTTATATCGAGGTTTTACGAGGGTAACAGAGAATACGTCTTAAATTAAACCTTGGGTTAAAATATCATGCCTTCTCTTTTATAAATACGAAGAACGAGAGCGACAATATGATATTAAACCCAGGATTGACTTTAACCCAGATCTGTGCAAGTGGGCCTTAGTAATTCAATGGCCAGGGTACAAGAGGAAACATAGGCGAAAAACACTCGGCACTGAGGGGACAAGCGTATTTCGACTAGACGCGGTCACAGGGGCGACACTCTCTACAAATGACAGCTCGAACACCGGCGAATGTCAGCCATGTTGACAAAAAACTAATCGTCTAGGCACTAGGTAATAGAGAGAGTGACAATATTTTGTGATGAGTATCTCCGTGTATCCTGATAGTTATACTAATATTATAAAGAGGAAAGATTTGTTTGTTTGTTTGCATCGAATAGGCTCCGATAGTTCGAGTTTGATGAAATTTGGCACAGATATAGAGTAGACCAGAGTAGTATAGGGAAGGACATAGGCTACCTTTTGTAGCTGCAAAATGCATGGTTCCCGCGGGATTTCTTTTTGCGCGCACGAAGTCGCAGGCAACCACTTATTGAGACACTAATGTATCTATATGTATGAAACGGCAACATTGATGACGCGCCGCCACCCCACTCCGTTCACGTCTGACGGGGCACGAACAGTATCTAGTGGGGTTAGGCGATCATAAATAAGCAGAGAGCACTCTGCTGGAATTCAATCCTCGTGTATCCTGGAAAGCCTCAATACTAATTATCGACGTTGTTATAATCAGTATTAATTAGTTATTTTGTAGTAAAAGGAATAAAGGTTTACATATAACGAGGACTCTTTTACTTTGAAAAATGGTAGAACCTAAGAGGAAAGGCGGTGCTGGTGTCGATGCTCATAGTGATGATACACGCGTATGTAAATTAATCCAAACCACACGGACACGGAGGGGACACGGCACTAGTGACGTCACAGATTAAAGAGGAACAGGGGGCCAAGCAGAAACAATATGGTATTTTCCTGTATTTTCGTTTACATAAATGGATAGTGCTTTAAAAAATAAGACAGTTTACAAAAGGAATAGTATACTAAAAATCTAATTTTTCAAAGATAATGCGGATTGTTTGAAGCACTTTTGTTAGACTCACGCTATGTCACACACTAGTAAGTTGCTGCGAAATATCTGATATCTCGTAATTTTGCGCGTTTATGTTGATACATACCATGGTACATCTTTTTGTATTTGATGTAAGTAAACTAATTATAGCTAGATAATACTTAGCTCTCGATTTGCTTGGCCTACTACAAGCATACGGCGTGTCCACGAATATGAGAACGTAATAGTAGGTAGCGAAAATGTAACATTAAGGCTGTATTTAATTGTATGTCGTGTTCGGTAACAAGATGTCCGGGGGCGGACAGCCTTCCCGCAGCCTTCACGTGTCAGCTCGCAGATGGGGCCCTAGCTAGTAGCTACGTACTACGTCATACGTATAGTACAACTCGGATTATTATATATAGCATAAAGAAAGAAAGGAAGAAGGAACATTTATTTTCAATACACAAAAAGCAAGAAAAAAATAATATCAAAATTGTAGTTTAAAAAAACTAAAAGAACACGCTTTTATAGAAAATCTAACTAAAAAATAAAAAATAAAATTTAATAAATTTGGATTAAGAATAGTGTAAATGAAAAATAAATGTTTATTATTGTTCTATCTCTCTTATTCTCATGCAAAGGATGTGGAAAGAAATTGATGAATCCTGGCGAATTTAATCAGGATAATCGGATATTTTAATCGAATTATTGCATTGTCATCGGTCTTTGACAGGTGTGCAAAGTTTGAATTAAAACTGATCGTTCAAAGTAGGACAAAATCGAGCTCAAAGGAGTCGCTACAAACAAAGAAGCAAGCAAGCAAGCAAACATACAGGTGAAATTAATAAAAGCGTTATAAAAAGAATAACAAATTGCGACATAAACAAACTAAAAAATTATGTTTTTTAGTTTGATAATGATGAAACTACAAGTTGCGCCTTAATGTGATCAATAAAAGGTCCAGTTCGGCTTGGGCCACGTATGACATACCACGACACGAGCACACAACACGACACCGGTTTTCAACTGAACCGAAAAGTGCAGTAAGCCACGGATGTCATGTACCTTTCTACACATCGAGCATTCCACATGTTAATAAAAATACTACCAGATGTAATAGGTGCCCGGCTCTTAGCGGGAGAAGAAGACATATACCGTTCCTTATTCTTCTTACGACACACGCATAACCGCCGTATTTACCTATGGTCAGTTTCTACGAAAGATAAAAAGACAGATTGACAAAGAAGAGTCGTTTTGTCCATATTATCTGTCAGTATGTCTATTTTTGTGTAGACAAAACGCATTTATATGGTGATCACGCTAATGGCATATAATCAAGAAAGAGATGTATATATGATAAGTGGTCAATCTATTCACATTCCACATCCCACTTTTGTTAAAGTTTGCCGTACACAAATAATATATTTATACTGTATCAATGTAAGATGTCACATATTTACTATGTAATAAAGTCGTAATTAGTACGTCGTACTAGAAAACCCACCAAAATAATAAAAAAAAACTATAGAATTTAGTGTTCCTTCCATGTGTATTCTTCTTCCAAGTATTACAACGACGATCCTATGTTATCTTTCGGGAATAACACTTTTTCGTATATCGTCACTCGTCTGTCATTTCCACAGGAAAACGACGATTGCCGAGGAACACTCAAACAACAATAAAACAGTTGCATTGTACAGACTGCGACATAATAATATAGCTCAAGCCACTGAAAGAATTGGCCTAATGTCATTATGCCGTAGGTATCCGTTAGAAACTCTACATTTACATGTTAAACAATGAATATCTATTATAACGACATTGAAAGGACCGATAATTTGTTATGGGTGTAATAGCCGATTGTCATTATTACCGAATACCGATATTTAAATCTTAATATTATACAACTTTCGTGTCAATATCCAGTTGGTCGTTATAAAAATGCTGTTATAAAGAGTTTTCACTGTAAAATGTATTTGAGCGAAACACTCTAGTCTTCACTCAAATATTAGGGGTTCCTTAATGTTAAGGACAGTGGCCTCGTAACGTAATAATATCAGTGAGTCGAAATGTGAACGATAAACGGTGAACATTCAGTGAGAATATATGTATAGATTTCTATAGCATCAGTGTGAAATAAGTTGTACTAAATGGTGTTTTATGAACTTAAGGTTATTTTGCTTATATATTTTAAACTGTAGTGAATTTTAACGTAATTTTTTTTATGTTATGTAGATAAACATAATACCTAACGTGAAGAACTACAGTTTGGATTATATAATAAATATATACGTAGTTATTAAGCGAATAGTGATAAAAATACATAACGTTTCATAGATGGTGAACATTAAATTATAAATATCTTTAATATTAAATAAAATTATTAGTATATAAGGCTTTATGTAATTGGGAAAAAACAATAAAGAGATTCACACAACGCGTTTTATTTCACCTGGCTCATGGAAAATAGGGAAAATTATGGAAAATAGCCGTATAGAGAAGCAAAAGTGAGACGGAAAATCGGCCCGAAAGAGGCGTACGGGCGCGGCTCTCTATACGGCATTGCCATGAGCCAGGTAAGCAAGACAAAAATTGTGAAAAATGTCCTCCTCAAATAAGTGTTTTATTATCGCCCCGGCTCTGCCCAAATCGGTGTAACCTTGCTATCTTCGAGTCTAATCTGAGCCGGCGGTTGAAACCCTGTGGAATAATATAGTCCTGTACACTTATTCTAAATTCACCAATATTCATATCAGCGGCAGTTTTCAGAAAATACCTGCCCTTGTAGACTTACGCATGTCGAGGCTAAAAATGTTTTACATTCGACAATATAGGGTTCAGTGTGGCGCTGTAAAAGGCTACAAAATAACGACAAACAAGTAAAAAAGATGCGAGGAGATAAATATAATATTATACGTGAAAGTAGAATAATATCAATTGTTGTAATTAAAGCACATAAGGTGTTTCACAATAATTTAAAATACCCCAAAGATAGTGAAGGTTTGTTATCACAGGTTACAGCCATTACAAGCCTTAGTTCCATCGCTTGCATCGTAGTTCGATCGATCAGATGGCGGTACTTTTGGTTTGTTTTCGCTGTACGTATGCAATAGCGTGTCCTTTTGAATAAGTCTATGTCCACCCTTAATTTTAAATTAAAAGTCTACCAGTAAGTTTTCCAGTAGCGTTAAATCAATGCATCCCACAACCAACATTTAGCCGAGATGAAGAGCGCTTATTTATTATTTCATCAGTTATAATTCCGAGTTAAAATTCAAAACGGACGCCGGACGTAACGAGAAGAGAAAATGTTTCATCTCAAAACTTTGTTACGTTTAAATACGGGGATTTCTTTTAAAGAGGTAAGAGGGGGGAAAATGTAATTTAGGCGGGAAGGGTGGGGTTGAGAGCGACAGACGAGCGAAGGATTCCTTTATATTACGTATCATTTGAACAATCTATGCAAGATGTCACACACAAAAGGTTTTGTGCTTAGTTTGTGAATCTGTAATTCTAGGGTTCCGTACCCAAGGGGTAAAAACAGGACCCTATTAATAAAACTTCGGCCTTCGCTGTTTGTCTGTTTGTCCATCTGTCCGTCCGTCTGACACGAATACTGGGGGTAATCCCATACAACAAACGTGATTGTTTTCCGTTTTGTACGGAAGCCCTCGTGCGCGAGTCCGATTCGCACTTGGCCGGTATTTTATTATCTTAAGCTTTTACATATAGATACTGTTTTTCAACAATGCTATGTAATTCTTGTAAACTGTGTCTGCATAGTTTGGTATTTATTCAATCTATTTACACTAAATGTCGCTAATGGCCCTCGGCAATCTTCGTTTTTCTATGGAAATGACAGACGATGTATGAAAAACGACCATCGCCAAAGGACGTTTAGTTCGTGGGCGTATTGTAAACTCACACCGTTTTAATTTACCAAGTTATTATATTATAATAACAGTAGATATAATGTCTTCTAATAAAATCGGTCAATTCGATGTTCATTCTGATTAAAAGGGCGTAAAGTACGCCAGGCTAGACCTGGCCGTGAGCATAAAAAAATATTACCTATATAAAACAACGTCTAAACTGACAATGAACACTTTTCGGTGTTCATAAACGGTGAGTAGCACTTACAAGAGTTTACAGGCTTTATAACTTCACCGAGTCCGTAATAAGCAAGATTAACTGCGTGCCAGGTTTAACTTGTAACTGACTTAATGTCGGCGTCACTTTAAAAAAACTGAATTTCATAAACAGAAAAATTGATCGATACATTTACACAACGCATTTATTTAAAATCCTGCTATCGAGATTTTCATATCAGTTTTGTAATTGTAACTAAACTAAAGGTCAATTGACAGTTCACACCGAAATGAAACGATACGCAATTTTTAAGATAGCTATTCAAAATTGACCTTTATTCATTACCTGATAAGATACACGTTTAATTGTAAGAGTTTCGAATGTCAAGTTGTACCACGCTGCACAGTGCATGTGCAGTGTATGATTGTTGTCAATTAATGAAAGTTGTATCTTTTTGTGTAGTAAGTAAAGTAAAATTTTAATAGTTATCTTAAAAAAATGCAGCGCCGCGTCGCGTATCTTCTTGTTTTGGTACGAACTGATCCTACCATTTTGTCTGCTAGGTAATAAAAGTTAGTCGTTCACCAGGAAATAAAAAAATCTTTTTCCTCAGGTTATTTCTTATAAAAGGAACTCCTTTATGCCCGTTGAGTGAAATTTCAAGATCACGTCACGCTGTTCGCGTAACACGAGCGACATGTTTTTGGATTTTGAATGATGAATGAAGTGTCACACCACGTGTGGCAGGCATGCTTTTTTGAACACCAGGACGTCGAGATGCCCTTATATCTCAGGGGTTCTCATTCTATTGTTCTACCTGTAGGCTGTAATCCCTTCAGATAACACGCGATTCTAATTCCCCGGGCGAATAAACATGGCCGCCTCATTTGCCTCGTAAACAAATTGGAGAGGACATCAATTACGTGAGGGGCTTACACAGTCCTCGAGGCAAAACGAATCCTTAATCGCCATCTTTAAAAAGTTTTTCCATTGACCCACATTGATAAGTGGAAAATCGGTACTAATTGTTTGAAGTGAACAGTGAAAGTATGGCTTTTTTGATTCTTTCGTCAGTTATTATCCAAAAAACGAAAGATAACTATCGAGGGATACAGTTTAGCATGGCAGTTATCTCTAACCCAGATTAAATAACAACACTGAATAGCTAAATCACAGTCAATGCTTACGCTATTAGAGGTCATTTTGTTGCTGGCGCTCAATTAGTACAATATTATAAGGCCTTTTGTCTCTTAGATATAAAAAGGAAAGAAATGTAAAAAAAAACGTATGATCTATCAAACGCACGGTAGTGTGTGTTAATTATCTGAGATAGTGAGTGATGTGTAGTTATATTTATTATTTAATGGATTTCTAAGTATTATTAAAAAAAAAAACTTTCGTTTTCTGTCCACGTTTCAAATAAACTTTAACCGTGCCAAATTTCATACTCCTCCGTTCGTACAGTTCTCCTAAAGCTGTACTGAAAGTTTTTGCTTCACGTATTTACACTACTAGCTTATGCCCGCGGCTCCGCCCGCCTAAATACAGTATTCCACGAGAACGCTGTACTCTTTCGGAATAAAAAGTAGCCTATGTGTTAATTCAGACTTAAACTACTAAGCTAACCAACTTAAACTACGACCATACCAAATTTCATTAAAATTCGTTCAGTAGTTTTTGCGTGAAAGAGTAACAAACATCCATCCATCCATCCATTCATCCATCCTCACAAACTTTTACATTTATAATAGCAGTAGGATTAAATAAAAAAATAAAAAAACGTTAATTTGATAGATTAGGACATACACTACAAGGATTCGTAGTGTTCTTTCATGTTTGGCGTCACGATTGAAATATCCTCCAATTAGTACAAAATTAATGTATGTTCAGTGAGTCAGTTCATTGTGCCAATTAACTGGGAGTCATCAACGGGCATCCCGAGAATACTGGGCTGAGGGGACTATAGGATCCGGAATACGGCGGGCCTGAAACAATTCAGAGTACTTGGACAAAGAAAATGGACTCTCCGCTAATACACTACAGCTGAAAATCGAACATACGAGTGTCAAGTTAAATGTTAATGTCATTTATGACAACTCGTCACTCCACACTTCGATTGTCAACTCTATTGTGTTAGTGCGCAGAGTTCTATTTTCGTAGGTCTGGATTTTTCCGGGCCCGCCGGATTCCAGATCATATAGTCCCAGCCTAACTGGCCCCGCCCTGAACATTCCGGATTCCGCGCTGGGGGCCTGTCCAGTTCCCACACAAATTGAATTCCTATCAGTGCCGAGTGCCAGCTGCCGGGCAAATAACTGACGAAGTGATCTTTGTTTGTTGTGTCTTGTAATTATTATCAGTTAAATCTCGTTGGGATTTTCAGGCTATCCCGCTCGCGCGCGTTACTACGCGAATGCGAATGTGTCAGCGCGTTGACCGAACCGAGATAATTTAGGCTTTAGAATTCAACTATAAAACGAGATTTAATGAAAAAAAAATGTGCTCGAAATAAATATCGTACTAACTAGACATGGATCAAGACCGATCTATGTATTAACTAGAGGTGTAAAAGTAACGATAAAAACCGTACCCGTATGTATACGTTACTATAACAATTAGTACTCGTTACTATAGAATCGTTACGTTACTCGTTACTTCTGATACCTCATAACATGCTATGTTAGAGGAACGAATCAAGTCGTATTGCGTATAGTATGATGTCGCGGTGTCGCAACATTCGTAGTTTGTAGAAAACATACTTAAACATTACATACCAAGCTGCGTAAGGTGCATTTTTTCACTTTTCCGTTTTTTACCCATACTACGAAAAATGCGAGTAACGAAATGGTATTCGTGTGTAACGTTTCGTTACCCGGTACCAGATGGCGCACCCGTTACTCAGTACCGAATACATCCGGTTTGCTACAGCTCTAGTATTAACTATTAATACGTGAAGAAAAAACTTTGTACCCTTTTTATAACAATTATGGAAACAAAGGAGTATGAAATTTGGCACAGTTAAAATTTCTATTGCGGAGGAGCGACCTGCACAAATGTTTTTCTTATACTAATGTTTAAAAATATATTAAATTAATAAAATAACGTTACACATACTACCTCAGACACTACCATTTGATAGAATTTTGCCAATTATGTAACACGTTGACGTTTGTCAATTCAATAGACAACATTTACATTTTTATTTTTCAAGTATCTAAGAGGCAAAAGGTAAAGTTCAAACATTGACTTATATGAATTATGGGTGAATTTCGACCCCCGAGCCACCACAAGTAGGTACCTATTGTTCAATCCGTTCGGGCACAGTCCTTTCGCAAAATTGATTATTTCCTTTTTGAAAACGCTTTTAATATGCGTTATCTTTTTTAAAAAAATCTGTTTCTAAAAATTCAACTAGGGATTAAATAGATTAATGTTGCTAAGGACAAAATAGCGATTATATAAGTTCAAACATCGTGGGACAAATACATAATAGCTACGAATAACAATAATAATAAATTCCATCCAAGACCCAGGAACACGGAACAACTTTTTGTCCCTTCGGCGGGAATCGAACCGGCGACCTGCGGCTTAAGCGCCGACGCGCTAAGCACTGAGCAACAGAGGTCGTTAAAAATACAATAATCTGAAAAAAAAAATACAAATTGGCAGTCAAGCTGCTTACAGCGGTTTCTTCCAGACAACCACTGGAATAAGTTAAAACTAAGGAGCTAAAGACATAAAGTAAAGGAGTTAGTTGTTAGCTGAATAAAGTGTTGTATCTAAAGACACAGAATAAAAAAGTTTATGTGACGTGGGACACTCCAGTGCTCAGCGCTACAAGTTCCCAGCCACTCTGCTAATCTTAATGGCGCACTAGAGTGGTCGTGCTAGGGATGTGACACAAATCGATATTTGTATAAGTATGTCCTTCCAGGCGATACTGGAAGGACATACATAAAGGCTAAACAAGTAATTTAGCGAACGAATATTAAACTAGGAAGTACGTCGGTAGTTTTGTTATGTCATCGTATACATGACATTTATACGTGAAGCAAATACTTAAGTAGGTACAGTTTTACGAGAATTGGGAGCGTACGGAGGAGGATGAAATTTGGTACAGTTACAGTTTATGTGGAGGAAGGTGTGCAGAAAGCTATTTTTTAAATAATGCTTAGAAACACGTAAAATAATAAAATTACTACGGTGGTAGTATGTTGAAATATATAAAAATAACTAGCTGACCCGGCAAACGTTGTTTTGCCATTGTATGTATTTTTTAATGCCTTGACATATAAAAATAAAAAAAAGACGAAAAAAAATTAGGGGTATTATATTCACCCTTATCATTTAGGAATTAGGGGTTAAAAAAATTGTTTACGACCGATTCTCAGACCTACCGAGTATGCAAAAAAAAAATTCATAAGAATCGGTCAAGTCGTATCGGTGGAGTGTCCCCCCGAACACTATGACACGAGAATTTTATATACATATTACATAATTACCTACCAATTTGTTTTTTTCAGGTAAGTACCTAAAAGAAAATCGAAAAGAATCCCCTGCCTGGCAGCAGGTAAGTGCATTATTGAAAACTAGTTCTTGCCTGCGGCTCCGCCCGCGAAAATACAGTGTTCCACGGGACCACTGTACTTCTTCAGGATAAAATGTAGCCTATGCTTTAATCCAGAGCCTAAACTACTAACTTTCTGCGTGAAAGAGTATAAAACATCCATATCCCATCCATACATCCTCACAAACTTTCACATTTATAATAGTAGTAGGATTTATATGGAAGTTGCTTATATAATATTTTTTACGCGTTTACATAAAATAAGGGTTTGATACAAATAAGAATACATACGATACGTCACCTGATAAGACTCTTTATCTAAAAATTGGTTAAAATAATGTTTGCTTTTTTTTTAATACCCAAAAAGTTTAAAATATACTTTAATTTGATTAAAAAATAATCTAACAATATTAAAAAATTAAAAAATATTTGAAAAAGCATAAAAAGTCTCCTCAAACTTTTCACGTGTTGAGCTATTATTAGGCATGAATCTGAATGCGTGGCAATAAGGTTTATTTTGTTTGGTCACTGTCTGAATATATTACACAAAACAGTTCTGATATCTTTCGGAAACCTGTCCAACAAATTTTCGTAAACGCGTCCTTAATGTGTCCTCCAATACCTAAAAATAGTAAAACCTCCAATATTATAAATTAGGCGGTTTAACTTTCAGCCTGCGTTTGACTTAAGCGAATACCGGGGGACTCCCCGGTATTCAGGAAAGAAAAGGACGAGACAAACACTCCCTTTCCTGCCAAGAGGAACATAAAACAGTATATAACGATAAAAATTGGCTATCCCTGATCGTGGTGCACTCTTTTTCTGTCTTCGTTTGTTTTTCATGATCATGGAACAAATGTCTGAATAACTACAGTAACTATAACCCGACTACGAAAATTATAGTAATTATTATAAGAATAGTCTATGTCTCCCGGGCCATTATTACAAATCTTATTTACACCTTATTTCTATTGACACCTTATTCTATAAAATCAAATTAGAAGTTTTGGCTCTACGTTGCATCCGAAACTACTGGACCGATTTGACACAGATAGGCTATTTTTTTGTTAAAAAAAAGTTATAGACGTATATAATATTATAGACGAGGCTTATCTAGGCAAAAGCCGTTCACACTTAATATTGACAATCGACATTTGAGGTATGATGAAATCAAGATGGCGTAACTTTTTCTTTTAAGATTTTCTCTGCTAAATGTACGTCATAGCCTAGCTTTAGTTTTGAAATCTTTAAAAAAGTACAGTAAAAGTACAGTATACACGCGGGCAGAGCCGCGGGCAAAGGCTAGTATTCTATATTTTCTAAGTAGTAAGAACTTTAGCATAGTGTTCCGTGCAGTATATTCTAGTCCACTCGCTGTGATCACAATTTATGCGGCCTAGTTTTAAATAACGGAGTAAAACACTGCGCCCATGCCACGAGATATCGTCGCTGTAAAAACTGATCAACTGTTTCTTGCATTAATTTATGGCAACACCTAAATTCTTACATTATTAAAAAAGTTTTGCTGTTGAAATTAAATAAGAAAAGCACACTATTTAACGAGAATCTTACATTGCAGCGTACATTACAAGTTGGCTTATGTGTCAATATATACTAAAAACTAGCATATTAGAGAGACTATTAAATAAATCACCCGATTTAAACTTCAGAAAACACATAGTTGACGTATGTAAAAAGGCTTATCGCAATCTAGGGTTTCTGCTACGACAAGCTCATCAGTTTGATAATATCGCAGCTTTGAAAGCACTCTACGAAGCTCTCGTGAAAAGCCACTTAGAAAGCAATGCCGTGATTTGGTCCCGACACGAGGACAAATACATAAATATGCTAGAACGTATCCAGAACAAATTTGTGCGCTTCATACATCTCAAAAGGTACGGCGTGTACCCAGGTTATCCGTTGCTGTATCCAACGCTATTTGTTCTGGGTATAGTCGGCTACTATAAATTAGAAGTTAGGAGGGAAGTGGCCCTGGCCACATATGTAGTGAAAGTTTTGCGCGGTGTAACGCACAATCCAGCTGTGTTACAAGCGGCCAGGCTGTGTGTGCCGGACGGGTACGCGGAGCGGCGGCGCCGACCGCCGCTGCTGGAGGTGTCGCGCGCGCGCACCAACCTGCTTCCGCAGCAGGTTGGTGCGCTCACGCGGGCGCTGCGGACGCTGAACACGGTCGCAAACACCGTCGATTTATTTACGTGCTCATTGAACGAGTTCACTAAGGTCACCTATTGTGTAGCAAGTAAGATAGATTTAAGTACCTACTAGTAACACTATTGTATTAGGTTTAAACCTGTAATGATAGAAGTTGTAAGTTGTAAATAAATAAATAAATAAATAAATAAAAATCTAATATCTATATATATATATAAAAGAAAGTAGTTTTCTTTGATTTGGCTGAAAATTGGTGGGGAGGTAGATTAGAACCAGGAGACGGACATAGGATACTTTTTATCCCAGTCCTGTGGGACGTGACATAAATTTATAAAATGTGTGATTTGATATATATATATATATATATATATATATATATATATATATATATATATATATATATATATATATATATACATATATATATGTATAACCGCCTCCTTTTTGGTAGTCGGCTAAAAATACCTAATTATGTTATCCACCACCCACCGGCTACTACCCACCACCAAAACCGATCGATACCGTACACTGGATATCTCAATTTAAGACATCGATATGCGCCTGCACACCACTAGTGCTGTGGACTGGTTTGGTGACCTTGAGGAGAAATATATATATATATATATATATATATATATATATATATATATATATATATATATATATATATATATATATATATACACATATATATATATATATATATATATATATATATATATACATATACATATATATATATACATATATACATATACACATATATATATATATATCAGTCGTAGATCGACCTTTAGTAAAACTGCTTGTTGTGTAGCAATTTATTAATATTGAAATGAGCCAATAGTTGTAAAATATTTTACTAAAGGTCGGTAGTATTGAAATAGGTCTATAATTAGCTGGATCAGATTTGCTGCCAGCTTCAAAAAGAGGTACTTTGGTATGCTTTGGTATACTCATACTTTGGTATGCTTCATTAAGTCAGGAAACTCACCAAGCTCTATACGATTATTAAAGACGAACACTAGATGAGGTGCAGTGACGTCAACTATCGATTTAATCATTCTCACGGACATACCACACATGTCCGCAGTATTTTTTACATTTACATTTAATTTAAAGTAATCATCATCAACACCACCATCATAACACCATACATCATCACATAATGATGATATAATAGGTACCTCTCACAGTGTTTTTCATCGACACTTGAACATTACTCTACCGTTTGGGGACCGATTTTCAAAATTATTTTTTCTATGTAAAGGGCAAGCCTACTTAAACGTGAGCTCTATAAAGTAACGATTTATCATGATATTTTTTGGGCTGGTACCGACTTCAAAATAATGAATATTGTGTAGAGAAATGGTTAAAATTTTAGCCGAATTTAAAAGGGGAATTATTTAGAAAATAAGATTAATTCATACTTTTTTATTATTACTTTGGAAGTCGGTTTCTTCTTTTGTTTAAAAATAATATTTTTTCCCATTTTAGTCATATTTGTTATATTTTTATTAACACATTTTAATTAGTGCTCTGAATTTTTCCGGGTCCGACGCATTCCGAATCATATCAGCCTAAGAACAGTTACGGTACTCGACCCTCGATCTTATACAAAAATCCTATGTACTATACTACTATGTAATACTATGTAACTATGTAATACTATGTAATATGTATACCCAATTTCTTTAGCGTCAATTCACACGATATGATACACGAGTCACGACATGGCGCTGAATCTTAAAGATATTCAAAATTAAACTTTATTAATTACACAAGAAGATTACGTTTCATTGCCCGTGCAGTCATATGAAAAGTGTATATTTTTGTGTAGTGAACAGTGTCGCAGTGTGAACTGAACTTAAGGTTTAAAGTTAATTACGAAAGTCCTTCCATGTGTATTAATGGGATAGATATAACATTCAAAAGAAAAATCTGTTTTACAAAGCAGATCCATTATCCTATCATTATCCTAGATAAGAACCTCGGGTAGGATCGGGTATCGTCGGGTAATGTCGGGAGAGGTCGGGGGTCGGGAATGGCTCTCTTATGAAGAGTGCTCGTCGGTGAGTGTCGTTCTCACAGACGAACTTACAACTCCTCACAGAAGTACTAATTAATTAAATGCTATGTTTTCAAAGAGTTCTATTACTTGACGATACTATGCTGGCGACAATTCTTTGAAATGTTGATAATTAAAATCACTGTAAAACACGTAGGTAAATAACTTGTTTTGATATAATGATAGCTATATAGATGATAGCCGAATACTGGAACTATAGTTAAATTAAGTGACGCTCAACTCTGCTGTCCTTGTCATTTCGGCTAGCAAAGACAGCGACAGCATGCGAATAGGAAGGCTCTTAACTTTGATTAGCGTTTCAGTATTCGGTCATTTGACGTTGATCGCTGTCCCGACACACGTTGTTCTGTCACGTGAATACACAAATAACTAATTTACGCTACCGGCAGAACGAACTTCAGGTTCCGTACCATTATCCATACAACTATTAGTCCTAATATAGAGAATTAATATAATCAATAACCTAACCAAGAGCTTGTCAGGACATGTCTAAGGAGGGTTCCGTAACTATAAATGTGTAATAGATTTTTTCAAATTATGTCAATAGTTGCAGTCCGATTACGTTCAAAATAATATTCCTAAAGAGTATTTAGAGTAATGTATTAAATAAAAATTAAAAATTGCAATTTTCTAAGTCTCATAGTTTAGAAATGCCATGGGGGGACCAGCTTATGAACCACTTTGGAGGCTGAATACTCTAAAATGGTCGACTCTGTAAAAAAGTCATGTATAAAACCTTGCCTTTATTTTAAAAGACCTATTCAACGATATCCCACACGATGGGGTAGAATGGAAAATTATTTTTCATCCCCACTTCACATGTATCAATCCCTAAGATGTAAAATTATTATTATTTTGCGATACCAAATCCGAGATCTATACACAGTCTTTAACTATACCAAATTTCATCCATTTATATTCATAATTACTTTCATAAGAAGCTAGAGGCGCGGACAGACAGACAGACGGACGGACAGAGCGAAACTATAAGGGTTCTTTGAGTATTACAGAACCCTAAAAAGCAGGGAAAAAAATCAATTTCAACTATTACGGTTCACGATATACAACTTGGTGACAGACGGATGGACAGTGAAGTCTCAGTAATAGGGTCCCGTTTTTACCCTTTGGGTACGGAACCGTAAAAATTAAAGTGGACGGTACAGGTGAGATGCACACTTTTTTGCGTGAATGTAATCGCGCGAAACATCTAGATTGTAGATGTAATCGTGGGAAACATCTAGATTGTAGATGTAATCGCGGGAAACATCTAGATTGTAGATGTAATCGCGGGAAACATCTAGATTGTAGAAGTAATCGCGGGAAACATCTAGATTGTAGATGTAATCGCGGGAAACATCTAGATTGTAGAAGTAATCGCGGGAAACATCTAGATTGTAGAAGTAATCGCGGGAAACATCTAGATTGTAGATGTAATCGCGGGAAACATCTAGATTGTAGATGTAATCGCGGGAAACATCTAGATTGTAGATGTAATCGCGGGAAACATCTAGATTGTAGAAGTAATCGCGGGAAACATCTAGATTGTAGATGTAATCGCGGGAAACGTCTAGATTGTAGATGTAATCGCGGGAAACATCTAGATTGTAGATGTAATCGCGGGAAACATCTAGATTGTAGATGTAATCGCGGGAAACATCTAGATTGTAGATGTAATCGCGGGAAACATCTAGATTGTAGATGTAATCGCGGGAAACATCTAGATTGTAGATGTAATCGCGGGAAACATCTAGATTGTAGATGTAATCGCGGGAAACATCTAGATTGTAGATGTAATCGCAGGAAACATCTAGATTGTAGATGTAATCGCGGGAAACATCTAGATTGTAGATGTAATCGCGGGAAACATCTAGATTGTAGATGTAATCGCGGGAAACATCTAGATTGTAGATGTAATCGCGGGAAACGTCTAGATTGTAGATGTAATCGCGGGAAACGTCTAGATTGTAGATGTAATCGCGGGAAACATCTAGATTGTAGATGTAATCGCGGGAAACATCTAGATTGTAGATGTAATCGCGGGAAACATCTAGATTGTAGATGTAATCGCGGGAAACATCTAGATTGTAGATGTAATCGCGGGAAACATCTAGATTGTAGATGTAATCGCGGGAAACATCTAGATTGTAGATGTAATCGCGGGAAACATCTAGATTGTAGATGTAATCGCGGGAAACATCTAGATTGTAGATGTAATCGCGGGAAACATCTAGATTGTAGGTGTAATCGCGGGAAACATCTTGATTGTAGATATAATCGTGGGAAACATCTAGATTGTAGATGTAATCGTGGGAAACATTTAGATTGTAGATGTAATCGCGGGAAACAGTACATTCGTCATTAATTTATTATTATTCAATAGATAATGTCGCAGTTCTGACCTTATTCACGTACATTTAAAAGCACTACAATGAACAATGAAACCAAGTTCAACGATAAACAATCAAAATTCGGGCGGCGTTCGCAGGACGACAGAACATCACGCTTTGGCAATATCCAGTATCCATTACAATAGCAGTGACATTGGGTGCCTACTGCCTACTGCCTACTGCCTAATAGCACTGACTGCACTGAATAACTAAAGAAACAAGGGTAAAGGAAAATCCTTCATAAAACTATACCTAATTATAATAAAAGTTGGGGGCCAACTTGGAGCACTATTTGGCTCACAATTGTAAAGTGTTCTAAAAAGTTTCAGATGTTTTCTCTAATACTTTTTAGCTAGTAAGTAGCTACAAACAATTAGGTTAGGTTACGTTAGGCAAATATATTACAATAGAGGAGACTACTATTATATGTAAAATATTAGGTTTAATTTATATAATCAGAAATATTGAGGTATTACTACTTGATAAACGTAAAAAATATAATATTTTTTGTGTGGTTTAGTAATTATTACGTCTAAATAATACAAAAAAAATTCAATTTTTTTTGGTAAAGTAGTGAAAAAACCTACGTCATTAATTTACATGCATCATAATTATTCATATACAAAAATATTCGCTCGCGTAAGTACTTTACTTAGTGTTCCTACTTTTGTTTTTCGTTTACAAAAATATTATATACTAAATGTTGCCCGAGACTTCGTGCGCACAAAAGTAAATTTTTCGGAAACCGTAAATTTTTCGGCGATGAAAAGTAGCCTATGTCCTTCATTTTGGTCTACTCTATATCTTTGCAAAATTTCATCAAAATCTGTCCAGTGGTTTCGGAGCATATTCAATGTAAACAAACAAACAGACAAACAAACTTTTCCGCTTTATAATATTAGTATACATATTGGATTTGCACAGAGATTACATTATAATCAAGAATAATTTGAAACTACCTTGTATTATAGCTTTGATCTTAGTTAATTACAACCTACACCCAATAGTAAGTCAAGACTCAAGAGGCTACAACACACTCGATATCGGGACTACAGCGGGGTCGCGGGTTCAAATTGGCTTAACATGCAATTGCTTCCACACACACCCTCATCCAATTACTGAGCAGATTATAATTAGTGTTTTAACATTATTATCCCAGGAATTCTCATACAGTTGCTTATGAATGAAGCTACTATTAATGCTGTTATTAATTAATAAGCAATTCAGCAAAAACGCAGATTTTATAACACCCGTAGGCCGTAGTAGTTTTCTAGAGAATAGACCCCCTGAGTCACACACGTGATGGTGGGGATGTATAAAAAAGTACGCAGTGAAAAATTTGTATTCAGTTCTGGTCACCGGTGACCTACAGGTGTTCAAAAGCTTAATTTACCAAAATACAATATTTCGTTTAATTTACCCATAAGTTCTGCGATAACTTGATAAGTGACAACCCTGACAAAAGTTGGATCGATTTCGAAGCTTCTATAAAAAGCTGTTTCTCTGTAGGTAAGTATACCTATATTACTATCTTTTGCCCGCAGCTACGCCCGCGTAAATACAGCGTCTCACGGGAGCACTGTAATTTTGTATAAAACGTAGCCTATGTGTTAATTCAGAGTTAAGCTCTGAATTAACACATGAATTAACACACTACTACCATACCAAATTTCACCGAAATCCGTTCAATTGTTTTTGCGTGAAAGAGTAACAAACATCCATTCGTCCTCACAAACTTTCACATTTATAATAGTAGTAGGATAGGATTTACTATGTACTAAAACTACGCTGCTACTTGAGTGTTTGGCTTGTCATATATGTGCATCATATGTATAAACCAACGTATTACGCGATGCAGTTGCTCTCAAAAGGGATTTTCTAAAATGTTCCTCAAGAGAACCCTAAGGGAATGAAACATGCCCGCCGTTTTGAAAAAATACTCTCAACTCCTGAATAATCTCGATGATCGAAGCCGGTCAACGGACATAATGATTCATTAATTACTTTTCCCAGTCGCTGAACTGCGACATTGGACGTCGGCGGCGAAATCAGCCGACAATTAGGGTGCTCACAGATTGGCGGCGAGCCAGCTGCGATCCCTGGCACCGCAGCGTATACTATAACGTGGCTTGTTTACCTAATGAATCATGTAATAAATGCAATTTGTGGTGTGAAGACAAGATTGGTATATATTGCTTTCTTTGTACACGGGGTGTTTTTAGGAGCTAAATCATACATTTACATATTAGGGACAAGGTATCGAAGCCAAAATATCCTCACTTTGAGTGTCTCATACTTGAGTTTTACAATCGACAATATAGGTGTACGTGTTGCTCTGTAAAAGTCAGCAAAGTTACTTATTATAGGTAAAAGTAGAATAATATCAATTGTTGTAATTAAAGTACATAAGGTGTTTCATTCATCAAGCTGATACTATATGATCGGGAATCCGGCGGGCCGGGGAAAATTCAGAGCATGGAAAATAGAACTCTGCGCTCTATTTTTAGTGCTCTGAACTTTAATCGGCGTTCCTAATTCCGGATCATATACTGTCCCAGCCTTAGTGGAATCGTAGTGCGACTGATTTTCAATAGATGGCGGTATATGAAAATATACCGCCATCTATTGAAAAGTAGTCGTACTATTAATCAGTTGTATGTAGAATTTTTTGGCTAAATGTATGCAATAGCAAGTTTTTGTGTATATGTCTATGAGCTAAGCACTCAGTTTTGTACAGAGATGGTGTTAGTTAGTCTCGTGAGTGATTATATAGATGATCTTCTTATTACTAATGACTCATGACTATATAACAAATGTGAGTTACCCTAGTTGTATAATCGAATACAAAATACTATTGGATTTACTGTATATAACGTTTAATTTTTGATGAGGCAAAAAGTAAAAAAAATCTAACTAAATAGATCGCAGCGTTTCCATTAGTCTGTATGTCGCGGTCGTAACCAGAACACACCTCACAACTTCCGTCCCCAAACTTTTTTTTTAAACGAAATGTCATTTCAGGCGGAAAATATTTCTTAAACATTTTGATTTAAATATTTTCTTCAAATGTTTTTGTGTATTTCCTTACTTTTCTTGGCTTTTAAATAAGTTTCTATCGGAGTTAAGATTTGAATTATGGCACAGATAAGTTATATCCAGAACTAACCTAAGAAAACTACAAGCAGATTGCAGAATGTTCGAGTTATAAAGATTATCGAATAATACATAGACATTAGACGTATATATTATAGACGTGGCGTAGCATGTTGAGGCAAAAAGTGTCTCTAGTTTAATGGCCCCACTTTTGAGATTTTTGGGGCCATTTTGACATTTGAAGTATGGTGAAAACAAGATGGCTGGGCTGATATTTGAAGTATGGTGAAAACCAAGATGGCGTAACTTATTCTTGTATGAAGATTTGTTCTGTCAAATGTACGTCATAGCCTATCTTGAGTTTTGAAATCTTTGGAATAATATACACGTTACACATCCAGTATTGGCATAGAGTGTTTTACTTTATAAATATGTAACTAGCTTTTGCCCGCGGCGCCCGCGTAATTACAGTATCCCACGGGAACACTGCATTTTTTCGGGATAAAAAGTAGCCTGTGTGTTAATCCAGAGCTTAAACTACTACCATATTAAATTTCATCAAAAACCGTTCAGTAGTTTTTGCGTGAAAGAGTAAATAACATCCATACATCCATCCATGCTCACAAACTTTCACATTTATAATAGTAGTAGGAGAAAGCATTCAGTAGACACTGATGATAATGTTGAATACAATATTAGATGTATTTTCAAATGCTCGGCTCGAATTCTACTTTAATACAAAGGTATAAAATTCATAATTTTGAGTGTGTGTATGGTATGGTGCCTTAGCTAACCTTATGCACACTCAAAATGATGAGTTATGAACTAACCCTTAAGGGCGTTTCACACGACATTTGTAAACAAATTACCAAGACAAACCGTCAATAACGAAATAAGTTATATCATTCCTCAAGGTGCGCCACCTTGGAAAAAGTAGCCCTCAACTAGGGTTGTCGATTACAAGTTCGTCAAATAAAAAAATTAAAAAAAAACAATACATGATATGTATCAACATTATTCTGTATTTTACACGTGGTGACGCATTCCATCGCCACATCACAGGAATACCTTTAATACACTTATGCTTATCACGATCACATTTCAGAAGTACAATTCATTTGGTCAATATGTTATTTCTCAAGATACGAACAAATTAAGAGGATAAACTAATTACCTATACAAATAAATAAAATTAAAGTGCCTGTTTGTAATTTTAAATTAACAGCTTTTAACTAAATGCATATGAAAGTAAATACGGTACTTACAATTAAAAAAAAAAAAAACATTTTTTGTCCGTCTGTTCGTTTGTTCCGGCTAACCTCCGAAACGGCTAAACCGATTTTTACCGGACTCTCACTGGCAGATAGCTGATGTTATACGGAGTAATATAAGCTTCTTTTTTTAAAAATAGGGTTCCGTTTCCGATAGTTCTACCCAAACGAAGTTGCAAGCACCAGCCAGTCATTCATATTCCTGAACTGTAAAGAACTACTTCGTGTACTTTTAAAGCTCTATAATCTTCGTATACCATATAAAAATGGATTGCAATTCCAATGTCTCGCTAAAACTCGAGAACGGCTGAACCGATTTGACTTATTTTGGTCTTGAAATAATTGTGGAAGTTCAAGGAAGGTTTAAACGGTGAGAAATATTGGAAAAGGTGTAAGGTGTAGGTCTTAGGAGTAGGTGTAGGTGTCAATGTAGGTGTAGGTTGTAGTTGTAAGTGTAGTTATTTATTTTTCCAGTTAAGTGTTAAGACATAACAACTTGTGTCGGGACAGCTAGTAGTCAATAATAATAAAGAAATCGTTTTTCTAAACTAGCAGCCCTACGAGAGCATAACAAATATACCCTTTTACAGTGTAGTCGGATATAAATTTCGACTGAGAAAAATGGTAATATGTGTGACGAGCTCCTTTCAGACACTTTGTACTTACAATGTGTGTTCGGTGTAGTCTGTGTAGGTACTCTGTCTGTATGATACGAGTATCAGATAGTTATTTCTCAATTATAATTATCAATGCATCTTTTGAGTTTTAAGGCTTTAAATTATATTTAAATAATTTAAGAACTATTGAGGTTATCTAATTTTTAAAATAACCAATCAAGTTTTTATTGCTCAGTATACGAAATTACCCGACCACAGAATAGAAATATTTACAAAAAAATATGTTAAAACTTACTTAAAATCTGATCCATTTAATGCTCTTTAAAAAAAAGCTATTACTTAATCTTTATTAGGTTAACAATAGTTATGAAATGAAAATTTTCATCGAATCGCTTTCAGCCTCACAGTAAAATTCATAAGAAACTGTCAGATAATAGAAAACTATAAGTTACAAGAGTCAAGACTGGAAGTTCCATGTAACTTCGCACTCCGAATACTGAGCGGTAGAGCTGTTCTCCGTTCTACTTCATCATTGAGTTTGGTTCGCCTGTTACACTGAGTTACAGTTGAACAGTATTAGAACTATAAGATCCATGTCTTTGAAAGATGTTTTTCAATTTTTATTCTGTAATTTTAATATTTTTCTTACCAATAAAGTTTTCAACTATTGTACATTAAAATAGGCTAGCTTTTTAAAGCCTCTGCACTGAAACCAAGACACAATAATTGCATAATGTATATGTATATTATATACGAATTATACTTATATACGTCTTAGGCTTGGACTATATTGTCCGGAATCTGTAAGGCCGGGGAAAATTCAGAGCACTGAAAATAGAATTCTGCGCTTATAGGTACAATAGAGCTGAAAATCATACACACGAGTTTCACGTCAAATATTAATGTCAAATCTGACAACTCCACACTCATGTGTTCGATTTTCACCTCTATTGTATTAGTCCAGAGCTCTATTGTTAATGCTCTGAATTTTCCCGGGCCCGCCGCATTCCGGATTATATAGTCCCAGCCTTATAGTGCACTGTCTTTGGAATAGGTATTCAAAATACCTAGCCCCCGAAAACCTTACATAGCCCTGCGCCGGAACTAAAGTACCAGGATGTCAGGAAGCACTAGGAGATGGAGGCCTCAACCGCAGAGGTAGAACGAAGGTAAGTCCGGAAGTACTGCCGCCGCCGGCGCCTCACACCGTAACCATCGTTATCATCATCATGGAGAACATAAACCAAGACTTTACATCCATAGTTACTATTATTCTAGAACTTCTTTAACTAGCATACCTTTATATACGTTAAGAATTGAAAGTGCACCTGTTTGCAATATAATATGTATGGTATTGAAATATTCTTCACACCATTTCTGAGGTTGGATAACATAGGCAAAACTTCATTCCTTTCACAAACATCATAAAATCGAGAACACTCGTATACAATAAGTATGCTTAAAAACATTATACGAATTAGTTTATGTAGCTAACTAAGTAATCACTTATCATAATACAAGATGTTGTCCGCGACTTCCAGCGCGCAATGTCCTTCCCCGTTGTCTATTCTATATCTGTGCTAAATTTCATGAAAATCGGTCCAGTAGTTTCGGAGCCTATTCAATGCAAACAAACAATCAAACTATTGCTCTTTATTATATCAGGATAGACGAGTATATTACTACATCCATTCACAGTCCATCTAATTGATAATATTTGGCAGCTTTGATCCTAATTCATTACCGAGGCAATGAAATTCCAACGAAATCAACGCCGATCCCAGCGCGAGCGGGCCGCGGGATCAGTCATGATCAGGGCTGCAGCGAACCGAGCAGCCATCTTAACGCGCGCTATTAAAATTGCTTAAAAATACACGTAAATCCCATGACATTTATACTATTATATTTGTTTTTTTTTTGGTTCAGAGTTAACGCAGAAAATACTGTATAAGTTTCAATATTATGTACCTAACTTTTGTGGACACATTTGCCTCGACATGCCTCGTCTATGTTAAATAGGTCTGACTTTTTACCTTACCAAAACCGCACACTTTTTTAAGTGTAACAGTTATCCAGTTAAAAATTTATTTTAAATGACTTTCATTCAGTCAAAGAGCGAAGCCGCAAGTATTAGCTGAAGCTCCACAAATATGCCGGAGGATCAATAGCCGATAGGTGATAGGATCGCAGTGTTTGTACATAGGATCAGTGGGGGCTATTGCGGATGGATGGAGTATTATGACGTCTATCCTGGATATATGTATGGATGGACATTTGTTACTCTATGACGCAAAAACTACTGAACATAATCCCGTGGGGTACTTATTAATATTATTAAAGGGATATTTAATGGGCGAATTATTCACCATCTCGGGTATATAGGACACAGTGGAGAAAGGAGTCTCACAAAATTTTGGGATAGAAATTAGCCGTGTAAGCACAGTCTTAGCTATGAATTGATTTCTGAAGTAATTTAAAGAAGTCATATCAATAATGATACCTGGGTAACCGAGCTTGGCTCGGAGCTATAGAAGATTAAAAAAATTTAAATAGGATCATAAAAATATTTTACTGAGGTTCGAACCCACCTTAATCACTGTGGTCAGTCTTCAGAATTTCCAAATAACGCAAAAATTAACCAAACTGCCAATCGGACTGACATTGTATAGTCGAAATTATTGATATATTTTTGCACGACGAAAGAAAAAACATATATAACTTAAAAATGCGGATAAAACTTAGCTAGAACGATTTTTCTCCCCCAAAACTAGCTGAAAGTATTTACATGAAAGACCATGCAAAAAACTGTATGGGACACTGCCCATCGTAAACTCGGCAACGGCTGCAAGTATTTACATGAAATTTACTAAAGGACCATGCAAAAAATCGTCGCTCAGTTCCCTGTTCGCTTAGATCTTTTAAACTAAGCAACCGATTTTAATGCAGTATAGAGTGATCTTGAATCACTTTTTATGTATAATACATTGCTTAACACAAAGCTTTATATGTATAATACATTGCACCCGTGCGAATCTGGAGTGGTTCGCTTATATAAAACAATAAATAATTAAATTTCAATTACTGTCAAAACCCCACTCCTGAGGTGAATATCACTATACTAAATAATAATCAGCGTGGCAAGAGCTATTAACTGAGATAGGTTTGAAACCTATTGGTTGGTGGGTACGATTTTTTGCATGGTCCTTTAATAAATTTCATGTAAATACTTGCAGCCGTTGCCGAGATTAGGATTATACATAATATACAAGATTGTCTCGTTTAAAGTATAAGATTATGCAAATTTCAAACATTTAATGACCGGTATCTGAGGTTTTTTGTGGGTAGTTTATAGAATTTACTAAATAATTATTTTGAAAATGCAGCACTGCGTATCATCTTGTTTCGATGTGAGCTGACCCTAAGACCTTGTCCAGAAAGGCGAATTACGTGCGTAGAGCTTCAAGACAACATGTCTGGCGGCCTACATATTGTGATGGACGATACGCGCGTTAATAAATAATACGCGCGAAGCTACAGGACGTAATGTATGGGGGGCCTAGTACCTCGACACGCGCGTCGGCCGTGCGTGCGTATAATTACGCGCTTTATGGACATAGACTTAGCGATCGATGGCTATCACACGTATTTGGGCGGGGTCAGGGCGGCTCAGTGGGATTTGCACTGGTGTGGCGACACGCTAATGTGTGACTTCCAATCAGGCGCGTTTGGGACCCTCGACACTTTGAAAGATTATATTATCGAAATCGAATAAACGTTTCTCAATTAGGTTTGCTTGGGACCATGTAAATACATGAATAAGCCCAAATACATATTGTCTCAAAACCGTTTTTTTTTTAATTTATAAAACAAAATGGGTTAGTAACCTGCAAAACATCATTTACCGAGTTGCATGTTTTGCAAAAAGATTGTTTTAACAATAGTCAAATCACGAGTCCACATAAAAAATGTAAACAAACATATTTTAGGGGTTCGTACCCTTTGGATCAAATTGAAACTTGATTAGATTATAATCCGAAGCGAAATTGCTTATTTATGTTTCAAAGTCAAAGTCAAAGTCAATTTTTTTATTCAAAATAGGTACTTTTATACACTTTCTGAACGTTGGTATACGTGATGCCTACCACCGGTTCGGGAACTAGCCCGCCGAGAAGAACCGGCGTAAGAAACTCGCGCGGGGCCATCTTTTATCAAAAAGATGGAAAATTGTTCTTTTAAAATAAAGAAGGTATATACAACAATGTTATGACTAAAACTACATAACAAGAGTACAATAATATATGTAATTTTGAAGTAGCCTTTTGTATGACACTTATCTTTGGCTTGTTTGAATTTAGAGTTGTATTCATTTGATAGATCATTGTTTACATAAATTACTCGCTGTCCCGACACTCGTTGTTCTGTCGCATCTATAACTATAGTGTTAATATTTTCCCCGCAATTTTTCGAACCTTTCTCACCTTTTATATTTCAAGACCAAAATTAGCCAAATCGGTCCAGCCGGTCTAAAGTTTTAGCGAGACATTGGAATTGCAATGCATTTTTGTACACGTACATAGTACATATCCACACGGGCGGAGTTGGAAGTCGGAGGAGGGCGCGCGAGGGGTAGGCTGCGCAAACACGTCCCCCTCGCCCGCGCAGGTGCGAATAGAGAAAATCAGCTGATACTCGTACTAGCAGATGTACCGTAATGTAGTAAATAAACCACCAAAATTGCATAGATTAATAACAATAATATTTAAAGTTAGATAGCTCCGTGGCCTAGTGGGTAGACAGTTTGATTCGCACTCGAGAGAGTGTAGGTTCGATTCCCAGGTTATGGCGTGTACCAATGAGACTTGGTACACGATCTCAAGATCTCAAGTACGGAGATCGATCGGATATCAATACGGACGCTCTAACGGTGAAGGAAAACATCGTGGGGAAATCCGCACATGGTTGGCCCCAAACGTATTAACCAGTCATTCCTCTGGACTGACTGACTTTGCTATGAGAATGCCGTATGTGCTTGAGCAACCATACGACATTTCGAACCAACTGTCTCAGGCACTACAGTATTTCAAGAGCGGTTACTTCGCTCGTAGAATACTGTATAAATCATGCAATAACGGATGAAAAGTTCTAATAACATTCAAGTACCTTTTTACTAACTTTTGTTAAGTTAACATTTAATTACTTTAAATTTTTTGTTCCGATTAAGAAAAATAAATCAAAATAAAATGAGATACAGTTAAATCGAACAGAAAGTAGCAACTGGCCTACCGTGCCGACGTCTAAGCATTTTAGCCACACTGCGGGCTCCAAGACGAGGATCCCGGCGCACCGTCTAAAATTTACTCCTCGATATTTACGTCCAGTTGTCGTCCACCGCTGGAGGCTCAATGGGCCGGCCTATTTTCTAACACTCGCATGCCTGTGTAATGGTACGGGAGTCTGAAAGATAGCGGACATGAGTATATCACCTCCAGTAAATCCTCAATGCCTCTGCGACATTCCCAAATGCTTCACATAAGCACATCATCATCATCATACCATAGTAAGACGTGGTACACGAGTATGGCGAAGGCATTTTAGGATAAAAAATCACACACAAGTCACAAACACGAAAAACAAGTCAAAACAAACATAACAGTTAATACTTATTGTAAATAAAACAGTTATTAAATCAAACGAAAGTCAAAATAAACAAACGAAAATTAAAACGAAGATAAGAAGTAGATAATTAAAAAAATAACACGGAACGTCACTCCAAAACGCGGGTTTACACTTACAGCCAACTGACCAAACTGAGAAAATGATTTTATGTAAAAAACATAGGCATGTGTCCAGAAATGTATCGATAGTTTTTCAAATCGATAAATTACTATTGAATTTGCATACGCATTGATTTGTATGAACTTATTACAAAATCTACTGGAGGCTCAAGGCGAGTAAAAGAGCGAAGAGAGAGGCGCGTGGGAGACGATAATCGCATACCATCAGGCGATCTGTCTGCTCGATTCCCGGTCATAAATCATAAAAACCCAGCTTGATATAAAAACAGTAACTTATTTATTACAAAAAACTAAGGAAAAAAATCATATCAAACAATTAACTAATTTAAATATCGACTACGTACACGTAAATGTTTCAATTTTCATAGGTCACATCACTTAGCCTAGGTAGTTTTTGAAAGAGTTGAGAGGAACGCTTTTGATATTTGCCGTCAAAAAGCCGTGCTGTGGCCGCGCGCGCCGCCCCGCCGCCCGCGCCCGTGTCGCATAGCGTCGGCATTTTTTGAATTTTGCCGAATGTCGATAAAAGAACTATGTTGTTTCGAAATAGATTTTCGAATTTAGTTGCGGTTTTTCTCTCGAGGTAAAAGGTTGTCGTCTGATTTGAGTTTCACTATCAGGTCGTGTTTAAAAACGTAGTGTTGTATTGTTAAGTTTTAAATGATATGTGTAATGATTTCAAATTGCAATAAAAACACTTTCTAACAACTTTAAGTTTTAATGGTTCCGCCAAAATTATTTGAAATTATGAAATCCAAACATCCGTCACTTTTGTGTGTGTATGGTTGTAAGTTACTACAATCTGCATACATTAAACATCGGTGAACGCGTGTACTAAGGGTACAGGAGCATGGCGCGGCGACCAGCCCGTGCGTCAGCTGACGGGTCATTGGCTTGCGAGCGTAATGAAGTAAAAATAATAAAATTTTAGATTTTAATACAAAATCTACTTCGAGACAGCTTGTTATTATGATTAAAAGGTATAAAATGTAAAAAAAAATATTTAAAAAAATGAAATTTTTAAAAATCAAAATAAAAAAAATAACTTTTTTGTAATAAGAAAAGGTAGTATAATCATATCCCAAAGTTAATGGAAGTGGTCGTCTGGCATTCTGTATATGAAGCCTGGGATGCAGGATGCAGTAGGTATATTTTGCGATCTTTTTAAGGCTTTTGATTGTGTAGACTGTAGAGCATGCAATGTTGATCAGGAAACTAGACCACTATGAGACACATCACTTACACTGTTAAAATCTTATTTAAATAACAGGACACAAAGGGTTGAAGTGAATGGCAAGATGTCATCTGGAGCCAAAACAGATCTGGGCGTGCCGCAAGGGTCAATTTTCCTGATCTACATAAACGATTTGCCTTTTCTGGTAAAGGTATACTAGGGATAGTGTTATTTGCTGATGAGACTTCACTTATTTTTAAAGTGAAGCGACAGCAGCAACAAGCTCTCTCTAAAATAGTAAATTGGTTTAGTACTAATAATCTGCTTCTTAATGCATCTAAAACATAATGTTTAAAGTTTAGCTTACCAAATGTGAGGCATGCGCAAATGGTTCACATATTGCTAACATAGCGAATAGTTTCAGTTCTGCAGCATTTGCAGAAAAATTAGGCAAATTTCTGATGAAGCTTCGGAACGGTTGGTTTATTTTAGTTATTTCCATCGCAGAAAAGCCGCCTATGGTATCCTTTTATGGGGTAATGCCGCCGACATTAATTCTATCTTTGTACTGCAGAAGCGAGCTATTAGAGCTATTTATAAGATGTCCCCAAATTCCTCTCTAAGAGGAAAAATTAAAGAAATAGGTAAAAATTAATGAAATAGTAGGCTTGACTGTACACACTCAATACATTTTTGATAATGTTATGTATGTAAAAAATATAGTAATGAATTTAATAAAAAATGTGACCAACGCAACATAAATACTAGGAATAAACACAAACTGGCTGTAGCTGGCTGCTGGGGCCAGTGACTAGACTCAGTAAACTCAGCAATTCTTTTAAAGGTTTTCAGTGTATTTCGTATATACGTTTCTATAATAAACTCAAAATAAAAGAGAAAAATTTGTCAATTAATACATTTTAAAAAGTAGTCAAAAGTCATTTGTGGCCAAAGGTTATTATAAAGTTAAAGATTTCATTGAGGACAGTACACCCTGGGAATAAAATGACCCTATGAGGCAATTTCAGTTTACTAACTAAACAATGTACTTCTGTATTGTAATATATTGTAGATATTGTAATATAATATTTATTTAGTTTTGTTTACATTTTTTTTTGTTTTTGTTGTATTGTTATGATACATATATTTTTTTAAATAATAATTTTGGTTATCCTTTTACTAAAACTAAAAGGTGGCACCCGCGCGAGTTTCTTACGCCGGTTTTTTTCGCCGGGTTAGGGCTCCGAACCGGTGGTTAATTGTAATCCTTTTTTTCTTTGTTTAACGCTCAGAAAACAAAACCTTGTTTTTTATTCTGATATAATATTTTTTTTAATATATTTTATTGACAAGTGGCTTATGCTTGCAGTTCTTTAAACAACGCGGAAATCCGCAAACATGTAGTCAGGAGTTCTGGGGTATACCTTGGTGCAAAATCTTACTTTTTGGTAGTATATGCTTGGGTTACTTAAGAAAAAGTCGAAACCACTATATGTGTTAAATAAATTTCGAGGAGTTCCCTCGATTCCTCATGGATGCCATCATCAGGTCACCACCTTGGTGACAACGGAATCAACTTCGGATTATACCCTTAACATCAAAAGAAGAATTTTGAAAATCAGTCAACAGACGGCGGAGTTATCGTTGAACACAAAAAATATATATACGTATACAGCCTAACGTGTCCCGCCTCCTTTTTTTGGAAGTCGGTTAAAAATAGAACTCCAATACAATACAGTTAAAAATCCCCGGCTTTCCGGACTGCGGACTTAGCATGGCGATCCGAAAAAATAATTTTAAAAAAGAAATATTCATTTTAGGCTTAGCATGCTAAGCCTGGAATATATTATAGTCCCAGCCTTATCGCACTCTCACCGAGACGCCGTGCATCAAGGTATTTAAAAAAAAAGAAATATAAAAAATATTCAAAATTGGGCTTTATTTACTACACAAGAAGATACAGGTTCCATTGCAAAAGTTGTAATAGCGAGCTGAACCGCGCTGCGCAGCGCGGCACCGCTCTTGCTATAAAACTTATCTTTTGTAGCACTGAAAAAAAGTTCAATTTTGGATCTTAAAAATGCCGCGTCCCGTCGCGTCTCGGTGTAAGCTGGCCCTAACTCGCTAGTAATTTTCGCGAGAGTCATATTTAGCCCTTTTAAATTTAACCCACCTGGATTGACGCCTAGTTTAGGCACCAGTCTCCTACCAAATCTGTACTGAGTAGAACTGTATTAACCATTGTTGTAATATTGTTCTTATGGTGAGAAAATAAATGTTTTTATTTAATTATAGTCTATTTTTTGTATTGAAAGTTTACTGACTAATATTTTTATTTTTTTACATACGCGGCACATCCACGATAATAATAACCGCGTCCTCGTGATTTCGTTTTCTGTACCTACTTCTAATTTCAATTTCCTTTGCATAATTAGATTTGTTTTAATCTTTGAGGGCCGGACGTTTTTGTTCCAGAACTTTATGGAATATTTGATTATTAAGTGCTTTATTTCTCGGCTTATGGCTTATTATTTATATAAATAACAGGCTAAACATATTAGCTTTCTGCGCACCTTTCTGCACATAAACATTAAATGTGCCAAATTTCATACTCCTCCGTTTTTTCTTCATGTAACTAATACTTTAATATGATGATGATATGCTGGCTATAGACAACCAATCAAATGCGTTTTCTGCCTTTTAATTCTCTCTACTGCTCGGCTTAAATCCAAGCTCTAGGGCAGTGCGGTTTTCTAAGAAGCCGTGGTATTATGACGTTCGGTGACCACCGATATTACAATATGACATTTATTGGACCATAAATCTATGTGACACAGATACAACAAACGAAATAGGTAAATAAAAACCTGCCAAGTGCGAATCGATCTCGCGCACGAAGGGTTCCGTACAAAACTGCAAAAAAATCACGTTTGTTGTTTAGAGCCCCACTTAAATATTTAGTTAATTCTGTTTTTATTTGTTGTTGTTATAGCGGCAAAAGGAATACACCTTCTGTGAACATTTCAACAGTCTAGCTATCACGGTTCACGAGATACAGCCTGGTGAGTGGTGACAGACGGACGGACGGACAGCGAAATCTCTGTAATACGGCGGAACCATACTATTTGCGTACATTGTACGTAACTCCAATAAAAACCAACATAAAAGAAGGTCCGAAGTACATAATAATATTAGGAAAGATTTTCCTGCGGCCGTGATGCGAGCAAAATCAATTGGCACGGGGTGGGGTGCTGGGGTGGCGTGTTTGATGGACTTTGACGAGGGTGTGATGGATGTCTGGACACGTGTTACAACATTTACTCACGAGCGGTTTGTAAGTGCCAAATAACATATTGTTATTTCTATGGAAAACATACATTTTTAAATAACACTCGAATTTACGCTTGAATAATATAATATACAGTGTCTGTCGTAAATAATGGGTAACCCGTAAACTGGAGTTGGTCCGGATGTGCAACTGTAAGAAAATCGTATTTTCTTGCCAGGGTTTCTAACTATATGAAAATGGCGTAGCATTTTATACTTTTTTATAAATTTCGCTACTTTTTTCGTTCATTCCGTTGCCATTTCATCAAATTTAGGTATTTCTGTGTGATTTTTTTAGTATTATACTCCTGAAGACGTGTATTATTTAATTTTAATACAATTTTAGGTGTTTTTAACGTAAACAATTTTCAAAATCATCTTTTTATGCTTTTTTTAAAACTATTTTTTTCTTAATGTCAATTTTGATCATTTACTGTGAAAAAAAAAAGTATGGCGCTATAGCTGCCCATTATCCTAATAAATTGTCTAGTATCTGTAGTTTCTAAAAAGGTATTACAATGTGTATTTTACTAGCAATATTAAGTTACAGGAGCGAGATCAATATCAAGATCAGAATACAAAATTTTTAAGTATTGTTATAAAAGGTTATAAAACTTCGTCATAATGATCTTATTCTACCAAAATTCTTTACACAAACGTTATTGGGCCACTAATAAGGAATTTTAGAAGAAAAACAGGTTGTTTTTAGTAAAAAAAAATATTTATTTTATCAATAACTTAAACTAAATGCTCGAAATGCCCTCCGCCGGCAGCAATACAAGCTCTACATAGTACATCGCCTAATAAAAGATCTTTTAATCCGACGCGCATAGCCGGCTTCTGCGATTTTACTTGCTGCTACTTGAATGCGCGTACGCAACTCTTCCACAGAACTTATTGCTTCCTTGTACACTACTTCCTTAATGCAGCCCCAGTAAAAAAAGTCCCAACGGGTTAAGGTCTGGCGAACGTGGAGGCCATAAAATTGGACCCAATCGCCCTATCCATCTATCTGGATATGTATTATTTAAATGTTCCCTTACACGAACAGCGTAATGTGCTGGACACCCATCATTTTGAAGCCACATCTCGTTTCTTATCTCCTGTGGAACGTCTTGCAGTAATCCAGGTAAGGTATTTATTAGAAAATCCAAATACATATCCGCATTTAATATTGCCGGCAACTCAAATGGACCAATGATTTGTCCGTTAATAATGCCAGTCCATAAATTTATTTCAAACTGATACTGCGATCTGTCTTCACGTATCAATATTGGGTTTTCAAGTTGCCAGTTGTGTAAATTGTGGAGGTTCAAAAAACCATATTTTCGACACGTTGACTCGTCACTCCATAAAATTTTATTAAAATAACTTGGGTCTTCTCTCATCTTTCGCAGCATTGTGCGACAAAATGTTACTCTCGCAGCAGCGTCCCTTGGCATTAGTTTTTAAACCCTTTGATAATGTAAGGGATATAATTCATGCCTTTTTAAAATTCTGTGCACGGGTTTTTGAGGTATCCCAGTACGCCGTGAAATAACACTTATGGACGTACCAGGGTCTTCAGCGACTATTTCCAGTACTTCGGCTGCATTGTGTCGTTGAGGTCGTCCTTCACTGGCCCCGCCTATGCTGGTCCCAGGAAATCGTCCTTCCATAAATGCATTGTGCACTCTAATGAAGACACGGTAATCAGGATGTCGAGCATTTGGATATTTTTCACGGTAAACACTTGCTGCTCTGGTAGCGATGCCATTACATAAACCATAAATGTAATGCATGTTTGTGTATTCAGCCGACGTGTATTGCTGTGGCATGATGCAAAAACTTCTAAACAACAAATCCAATCGATAGCACAAAACAATGTCCGTAAATGAGAGCTAAGTCGTCAGTATCACCAGGTTCACAAGTCCAAATCACAAGGCAAATCAAAATCCGACATTAGAAAGCAGTAACAAATTGACGAAAGTAACGAAAACAAGAGCACATGCGATAGTCAAAATCACACTGAGATGCGTACACTCTACAATCAGGAGCGCGCCCTAAAGGCAAAAACATGCTAACCTTTTCACACACCGTGAGTTTGAAAGGGACAGTGTGCATCTGCCTAGTAACAATGACCATCATTCGTCCTTTTCACGCATAGAGGCCCATTGTATTGCTGGTTTTGTTAGTTTTTTACGTGATGATCCTTTTTTCGAATAAACTTGTCGCAACATGTTTATCGCATGAAACATTTAGAGCACAACAATTTTAAATTTAAACACTTTTATTACATTATTACCATGGAGTTATGATTTTTTTTTTACTAAAAACAACCTGTTGTTCTTCTGAAAATCCTTATTAGTGGCCCAATAACGTTTATGTAAAGAATTTTGGTAGAGTAAGATCATTATGACGAAGTTTTATAACCTTTTATAACAATACTTAAAATTTTTGAATTCTGACCTTGATATTGATCTCGCTCATGTAACCTAATATTGCTAGTAAAGTACACATTGTAATACCTTTTTAGAAACTACACATACTAGACAATTTATTAAGATAATGGGCAGCTATAGCGCCATACTTTCTTTTTCACAGTAAATGATCAAAGTTGACATAAAAAAAAATAGTTTAAAAATAAAGCATAAAAAGAAGATTTTGAAAATTGTTTACGTTAAAAACACCTAAAATTGTATTAAAATTAAATAATACACGTCTTCAGGGGTATAATACTAAAAAAATCACACAGAAATACCTAAATTTGATGAAATCGCAACGGAATCGTTCATTCCGTTTTTTCGCAAAAAGTAGCGAAATTTATAAAAAAGTATAAAATGCTACGCCATTTTCATATGGTTAGAAACCCTGGCAAGAAAATACGATTTTCTTACAGTTTCACATCCGGACCAACTCCAGTTTACGGGTTATCCATTATTTACGACAGACCCTGTATAATAATAATATATCTATGGATGCTTTCACACCACGTCAATCTGGTCCCGTGGTAAGTTCTCGAAGAACTTGTATTACGGCTACCAGACAACGGAAATATATTTTATTAATACTTTTTATACTATACATATATTTAAGATTTTCCGCGCCAAAACGCGACGCACAGAATGGTCATATAGAACATTCAGATCGGCCGGTCACGAGCGGTTTTCGAAAGGTCCCGAACATGGCCGAACACTAGATGACGCTGGAAGTGACAACGTAAGTGACAACGTAAGTACTTGCAATTGGAACCCCTTCCGTGCCGGATGCATTTTCAGCTCAGCCCGAATTCTTAGTGAACGCGAACGCGTGTGCGCATATTCATTTGTGCTCGTTAATATAATACCAAATTCGCTGGTGAACCGCGATAAATCTATCGATAATCCGCTCAACAGCTATGTAGTGTAGTGAGAAGAAACCTCCGCCCGGATCCAGAACCACCAGCTCAGCAAAAAGGTCAGTCCCAGTTGTCTCCAGCCCTCACCTGTACCCTAACCTGTTAACCTATATACCTACGTCCCTCAGCTCTAAGTCGCATGTGTAAGTCCTAGCTTACACAAATACACATATTTAATACGTCACATCCATGACCCAGCAACACAGAAAAACTTTTTGTTCCTTCGGCGGGATTCCCGCGACCGGCTTGAGCACCAACGCGCTCAACCGCCGAGCCAGAGGCCGTCAACACAATGCTGTGCGATTATTTCACCGTCCTTTATTTTATCCGTTGTACATCCTTATAAAGATTAGAAAAAAAACTACAGGTCGCCCTGAGCTTGAAATTCGCCAATCATAATTCATATGACAGATTGACAAACGTCGACGTGGAACAAGATTGAATCTATCAAACGCACGGTAGTGCGCGTTAATAATCTGAATTCTGAGGTACATAGTGTTGCTATTGTTTTTATTAATTTTATGTATTTCTAACCATTATTTAAAACAAATATTAGCTAGCTGCACGCCTTCCCCCACATTAACGTAAACTGTACCAAACTTGATACTCCTTCGTTTGCGTAATTTTCCAAAAAAGGGTAAGAAGTTTTCACTTCGCGTTTTAATTTGCGTTTGTTTCGCGTAATGTAGGTACGTCTAAATAAGTAGCTTGTAATATTTGCAGACCGATAAATGGCAAAACATGTAGATACTATATTATATACTTTAATTTGTAATTAATAATTGTTTATACGTAATAAAAACTTTTTGTTACATGTTTTATGCGTATGAAGATATTGATTGATTGATTGACTAATCGTAATTTATACGATGATGATTAAAATTACCTAAGTAATTATCGCGCAAATACCTACAAAATTATAAAATTAGGTATAATTTACAGCACTAGATGTACTAGTTTTTACCTTGGCAAGTTGTACCGGATCAGGGTTGAATCTACACGTACTTTCCTGCACAAATGTACTTGGGAGTATTTCTCCAGATTTGGGAATCTCAAACCTAAATGGCTCTTTGGCCATCCTGATTATCCAACGCCAGTACTTATGGTCGCATCAGCATTTCCCAGGGATGAGACCTAGCTAGATCGATTTTTCTCCCCCAAAACCTCCTTTAATTTATGATACCTAGTGCACATCGACAACCCTGGGTGCAGTCGCGTGCCCAAACGCAGTTATCAGCACTACTTACTCGGAATTTGTGAAAAAATCGATCGCACCGCAATGCGCCAAGCCCCACCACGGTGCACCACCATGCATGCCACCACATATCTGCCATATACTTCCACCACATCACTACCACTACCATATGCTACCACCACAAACACACCACCACACTACTATCACCAGACTACAACTGTGTGGATTTTATGTTCGGTCGCCGACAGACGCGGTGCAGCGTTCTATGTATAGATAATAGAACAGAAAACTTACAAACATAATAATATTATGATACTAGACTGAGAAATAAAAGAAATGGCGAAAAAATCGCCAATTTCTGTTAAAAAAATAGGAAGATATGAACGGTCAAAGATTTTAATCTATCTCTTTCTATCAAAATTAAATTTAGCACGACCTTTTTATGCAAGTCGTGTAATGTGACGTCACGATACACATCGGATCTCTCTGTCTAATTGACTACTTTAAACGTTCATATCTTTGTTATTTTCAATGATATGTAAATATATAGTACTACACGGTTTACAAACCTTACAAACAAGATCTATTTCAATATATATAAAATAAAAATACACGCATATTCCCTATTATTGAAAGTCGACGGGTAAAAGTAATAATCGCCGACCTAGAATATAGATATTGTGTTTGCCCTTATCTTCATTGGTCTAGGCACGGTTATTACCTCTGTACAGTCGCAAACAAAAAGGTTTACGACAAAATGCAACAGCAACGGCTTTCATTGCATTCCAACTGTAATTGTGAAGTCCAAATTACAAGATAAATCCATACTAATATTATAAATGTGAAAGCGTGGATGTTTGTTACGCTTTCACGCAAAAACTACTGAACGGATTTCGATGAAATTCGGTATGGTAGTAGTTTAGACTCTGGATTAAAACATAGGCTACTTTTTATCCCGAAAAAGTAGTGTTCCCGAGGGATACTATACTTACGCGGGCGGAGCCGTGAGCATCAGCTAGTAATAAATAAATGAGTGTAAAACAAGCAAAGCAACAAATTGATTAGAACATTTACAAAAAGGAGGGGACTTAAAGGAATGAAGTCTACATAATACATAGTGTGATCAGTTGACGTATAATATCGTCGTATAGTATCCTTGTCATCACTTCCATTAATCAATTTAAAAAAGTAATTAAAGAACGAGAGTGCGTTAAAACCGCGCATGGATCTGTGAAGTTAAGACTGCGGATAAAACTGTCGTGCTAATAACGATTAACTTTGTGCGCACAGTTTGGACTGCGGTCGGATCAGACGTATTTAGGCGAATGTTAAACACTGTGCGGGTAAATGTGATTTCAAGAGTTTAGACCGCAGTTTAGACTGTCAGCCTCGCGCATCTTCATGCTCGTTTCGGAGCGAGAGTTGGAAGGGCGTGCTGTTTCCCGAGGTCCGAAATTTACGTGTAAAGGGCTCTAATATCTCTAAGTTAAGACAGAACAACGTGTGTCGCGACATCTAAGTAATAAATATTATATTAGCTGTATTATGCCAAAGACTTATATTCTTTGGCATATATACATTTATACATTTAGTTATGCCGCCGTTATGGTGTTTTTATATGAATTTTTACGAATATAACCCATGCTTTACTGCGTTACGCGGGAGTTTTATGGCCACTTACCGCGCACCATGTGTTTGTACCATAGCATCTGGAACGTAGGGAAATCGGGTTATAACGAATAAGGCTCACTTTAATTGCCTTAGACTTAGACAATTCAAGTTATTATTACTTAGGGCCTAAGGATAAATTACTAAGGCCCTAAGTAATTTATCACCTATACGAGGGGGTGGAAACTTCAAACTATACACTCGACTCGTGTGACGACCTCTGTGGCTCAGTGTTTGAGCGTGCTAAAGCCGGAGGGCGCGGGTTCGAATCCCAACCAAAGGTCCAAAAAAGTTTTCTGTGTTTCTGGGTCATGAGCCATGGCTGTGTATAAAATATATGTATAATATAATATAAATCTAAAATATATGAATAGTATAAAAGTATATTATAAATTACAAAAAAAAATAATTATATTATATGTATTAAAAACTGTATCATTAATTCCGCATTGGTAAGTCTTTTTGCCTCCTAGATACGCAATAAAAAGATGTAAATATTGCTTATGGATGTAATAATAATGGAAGCCCTACTGTTATAACCTTCCTCCAACCAACCAACATTAGGTTTGCCAACCGTCCTGTTTTCCCAGGACATGTCCTAGTTTCTGCAGTGTCCTGACTCCTGGGGTGTCCTGACTCCTGGGGTGTCCTGACTCCTGGGGTGTCCTGACTCCTGGGGTGTCCTGACTCCTGGGGTGTCCTGACTCCTGGGGTGTCCTGGATAGTGAAGCAGCGTCCTGAGTTTTAAAGCGCCCTGATAAGGGCATGTGTTATGAAATTCGCGCGCCACTTTTCCAATTTTCCGTTCTAATTTAATTTATTAAAATACTTATATGAATAAACACGATTATAAGCTTTACATGTATTTAATTTAATCTAATTTCACTACATTTAATATAACATTTGCAACTCTGTTACATGATGATGATAAAAAGTTTGTCAAATTAATAAGAACACAAGAAAGACAAATACATTGAAAGGAGCAACACATGAGCAAATTATTCAAACCGAATAAATCTCCTCCGACAAACAAGAGCACGTACTGAGAAGCCATCGCTGGGTTCAGCACTCAATAACTCAAGTCAGTGAGGCGAGCAGCATATCGGTTCCAACTTCCAACTTTTCCCCACTTTATTCCTCTTCCCATTGTACAAGTGGGGTATTAGTATGTGCATATGTTTTATACACTTTGAAAGCTCTTATAGGTGTTTTTTGAAATAAGTTGTTTTGGTTCTTAATGTGTTATATTGGTAGATTATTAAGCATTAAATATTCTTTAACGTGCACAAGTGTGGGCAAGTGGTACAACTTCAAAAAACGTGCTATTTTCTGTTCCCCTCCAAAGTAGTGCTAGTGGCTCGATTGGGTGCTCTGCAGCTTTAGGCTCACGAATATAGTTATTGCAATAACAGTAATCGTGATAAAAAGCGTTATTTAAAAACTCAAATAAAATAAAACCTGATTCCGATATTACGATATTGGCTCCCTCAATTCCGATATTGTGATTTCGGACCAAAAGCTCCGAGATTACGAGATTCGATATTGCATGCCCTAGAGCCAGCTAATTGGATCTCTAGTTAGTTCATTAAACGCCGGCATCTAATTAAATGGTTGTTAAACAACTAGCCAAGGCATTTTTAAGTTTAAGAGGTTTTAAGAGAATACCGATTTGACAGTTTTAGCGTGTCGGGACTTGACTGTAATTGTATTATTGCGGCTTTTATTTAGCAGAATTGACCCTCTATTGGCTGAATGTAGTGTAGTCATTTAGTTTTTTATGTTGATAGGTTTGTGATGTTTGATTAGGATGACTATGAGTTCACAAATTATGTACTTACGACTATAATTTTCTACCACTAAGTAATTAGTAATAGTGAAATATTTTAATAAATAAATGAGCTTTGATAAGATGTATGAAAATATAATAAAAATATAAAAATGGATAATATTGATGGGCAGTTAACGCTATGTTTGTTTTGATGTTTCCTAGTGCCGCAGTGGAACTAAACTAAAGTGTAGTTTAGTTACAGAAAAATGTAACTAAATTAGTTTCAGCTGTCTGAGACTTGGTCAGTCATCTTCAAAGAGCTGACTTTCAATACGCCAAGTTGTTAAACGTTCAAGGATTCTAGTTCAATTAACTATCGGTACATGCATTCAATTGAATGTCGGTTTTAATGTACGGGTTCGGCGTAAAATTAGCTGGCTCATTTAACCAGATGGCTGCGACACCTATGCGACATACGTTGTATTGGGGTATTTTCAATAATCTCCTGGTGAATAGATCACGTAGGACCAATCGAGTCAGGGAACGTGCGCTCGGGGATGTATAGCTGAATGATGAATAGCACCTAGATAATGCTATAGTATGTATGGTAGGTATTTATAGTATCATATCGTCCTGCTAGTTGGTTATAATCTAAATTATTACATTTTGTAGGGTTCCGTTGTTCACGTCTCGAAACGTCATGTCCGCCGACCCCGTCCCGCCCGTCCGTTTTCGGCTTACCGTTCAAACGGTTAGTGCTAGAAATATGAAATTGAATAATATGTATATTTACTGTGTCGACAAAGTGCTAAAATAAAATCGCGTTTTTTTTTTTTGGTATCTCCCCTACACGTATCTAATTCATAAGCAGGTTGTGTTCTGATAATTTATTTGTGTTATAATGACGACATGTAGTCACAATACTGAATACAATCTAAGATAACATGTCAGTGTGATGAAATAAATCATAATATTATTACAATACGAACAAATTATGACAGCGGCCGTCGGTCATCCTGCTTATGAATTAGATTCCCTGATAGTACACATTAAAAACAAATCCCTACTTGCTGCTTCTAAAATGCACTACACCTAAGTCCATTTAACTAACAAATAACGACTAGTGTAAAGGCGGGCGCACACTTGTACAACCAAGTAGAGGTATTAAGGCGGGCGCACTCTTGTACAACCAAGTAGAGGTATTAGGGCGGGCGCACACTTGTACAACCAAGTAGAGGTGTAAAGGCGGACGCACACTTGTACAACCAAGTAGAGGTATTAAGGCGGACGCACACTTGTACAACCAAGTACAGGTATTAAGGCGGGCGTACACTTGTACAACCAAGTAGAATGAGCGGAGGATCACTCCGGGTAATGGAAATAGAAGGAAAAGTGCATTATCAAAGCCTAGGGAGCCCTGATAGAGGTTTGTTTGGAGGCTTTTCGTGTTGCACTTTTATTGCGTTTGATAGAAAATTTTGTACTAGATGTTACGCGCGACTTCGTGCGCGCAAAAGTAAACCTCGAGAGAACCGAACATTTTGCTGCAATAAAAAGGTGCCTATGTCCTTCCCCGTGGTCTACTCTATATCTGTGCCAAATTCAATGTAAACAAACAAACAAATCTTTATCACGTTTACGTTTCTTTCAAAAATCATATCATAAAGGTGATGTTTTGTATTTTCTTCGATGCTTTGAATAACTTCTATACCCGGCGTATTTCGGGGTTGCCCGTTTGTTGACATCAAATATGATTAAAAGTGAACCCATTGGCAAACATTTCATTTCTGCCGACTCTGTGTTTTTCCCAACGGATTTTTTGCCATGTTCGTCAGTGGATGATTGAACCTGGACGTGAGTTTCACCACACAAAGCCTTTTTTAGACGTAACGCTTCATACAATAATAAACTTAAGGCGACAAAGGGCGGGTTTTGTTTCGAGGGCCCTCGCATTATTACTGTTACAAAGGGATCTGGCACATCATCTTGTACGTGGGGGCTTATATTTTTATATCATTTAATGTTACAATAGAAATATGCTTATTATTTTTTGCTAAAATATTATTTCCGAAGAAATCTCCGCGAGTTTGTACCGTGCATGTAAGAGGGTGCAGGTTCGATCCCGACTCCCGAGTGCTGGACGCCGCGCCGTTCCGATTCAATGCAATTTAAGTGTGAACGGAGCTCATATAGGCGGCTAAAGCTGTAACAGACGTGCGGATTTGGTCCAGATCAGACTTAGAGATTAGAGGTTGCTTACTAAAATTAGGGGAAAAATTCTCTAGCAGGTAAAATTTTTAGAGTTTTAGATTTTTTGTTTTTACTTGTTTTAAATTGAATTAAGCTGTTGAACTGTTATATCGACAAACGATTTGAAAAGTCAACCTGTAAAAAACAAACTTTTGTGTGTATATTTAAATGTATAAAGACACGGAATAATATTACAGAACATTAATTAATTATATTTCGTTTATCAGTTTATTTAAGTTTTGGGGAGAAATATTTTTGAGAGTTGGATCACTGCATAAAAATCGGGATGCACTTTAAATGGAGCTCTGTAGTCTCGCTAATAGAGTCGTAGAGAGATTTGTAATTTATGTATGTGTGCCTTTTGCCTCTTAGGTAGAAATATAAATGCAAATGTTGTGACATATTGACAAACCTCAACGTGTAACTTTGTATGCATCACACGGATGTGCGTATGTGTGTTAATAATCTGAGGTAGTGCATGTTTTTGTTATTTTTATTAATTTTGAAAAATGTTAGCTTTGTGCACATCTTCCTTCACATAAACCTTACCTGTGCCCAATTTCATACTCCTCCGTAGCCCGCAACTCTTGTAAAACTATACTCAAAAGTTTTTGCTTCACGTATTAAATATAATATATGACGATATGAATAAGCAATATATGACGATGATAATCATTACAAATTAAAACAATAATTGTAACTAAGCGGCTTATGTCTACTACGGTCTCTGACAAACCCGATGTTATGTACCACATTTCGATCTTATTACTGTATAGCAATAAGGTTTAAAAGCCGTACACCGGGTTGGTCGGCGATTGTATGGAGAACCGTGTTCAAATCATATTATCGAATTGGAAGTTTCGGTAAATCTCGCGTTGTTACTATCCTGAGGCTCGATAAATTCGCTGTTGTTAAAAGTTTGCTTCACAAATGTTTCAATTCGGTGAAAATTGTGTGAAATGCTGTACCTAATTCTTTTCTTGGAGACTAAAAAGATTTGTAATAAAATGTACTGTGGCGCTCGGGGGCGTATTTGCTCGGATGGTGGCTAGATCTGCCGAATCGAATCAAGATATGTGATATATAATCATATCTTCTTTATTATTGGTGTACCCATACAAGATATACATGAATTAGAACTAAACATGCTGCGCCCTATGCACCCAGTTTTATTCTCTAATGATGATATTTAATTCTTAATACAGATATTCAAATCTTGTGTGCCTGGATCCAAGGAGTTCAGTTACCGCGTTACATAGTTAGTCCACAGTTATCCGCTACAGTACCTACTTCGTAGTTCTTATATTCACCGATAGAGCTAAGGAAACATTTCGAACAGAACATGAGTAATGGGTATGGACTCGAATTTATACTTTTCGTTGGCCGAGACTTCGTGCGCGCAAAAAGAAATCAGTACATTTTGCCGGGATAAAAAGTGGCCTATGTCCTTCTTCGTGGTCTCTACTCTATATCTGTGCCAAATTTCATCAAAATCGGTCCAGTAGCTTCGGATCTTATTCAATGCAAACAAACAAGCAATCATTTATTTTCTGTATTATGTATAGTAGTTATCTGCGTTGACTTTCAATTATTCAATTCATAAGACTGGGAATATATGACCCGGAATCCGTAAGGCCTGGGAAAATTCAGAGCACTGAATATAGAACTCTGCGCTAATACATTAGAGCTGAGAATCGAACACACAAGTGTCGAGCCAAATGTTAATATTACATATGACAGCACGACACTCGACACTTCGATTATCAACTATATTGTAATTAGCGCAGAGTTCTATTTTCAGTGCTCTGAATTTTCCCGGGCCCGCCGGATTCCGTGTCATATAGTCCCAGCCTTATTCAGTCTATTCAGGATTCGCCTATTCAATAATCAACATCCCCAAAAACGTTTCCTCTACAGGTCTATGGTCTCTACGTTAGTAACTGCTCTCTAGTCTATGCCATTTAAGCTCGTTAGCCATAACTAGGTAAGTCGTCCACGGCTGCGCGGCGCCGGGTAACGCAGTTATCTCGTCACCAGCTCACATCAGTTCCACAGTCGCAGTACAGCGTGGAATATACAGTATTATACAAGTGTCTTGTATGCGAGTATTTATCGCTTAATAGGAATTGCTTCCCCAATTCTCGTAATTAATTTACATTTTCCTTTTATTGAATTATATATGAATTGTCTTGATACCATAAACTGACCAATTTAGAACGGGTTTGACGTTGGTTGGTTTATGAGAATAATATATTGCTGTTGTAACATATCCGGATTGTATCGTAACTGTATCGTTTCGGGATTTAATTAGCAGAATCGACCTCCAGATCATGGCGATAAAGCTAGAATATTTTCAAAGGAATCGCAACGAACCTTGAGGGCTAATACAACATACCAGACAATCATCCCTTATAAGTCTAAGTCCCGATTTCACCAAACTTCTTAAAACGTGCTTAATTAAAAGTAAACCCGGATTATTTTTCCCTCTCTCATTGAATGTTAGAATGGGACAGACAGATGGAAAACCGTAGCTCAACCTCTAAACGTCGGTTAACGCGTTGGTGAAATTGGGTCTAAGCCCTTAATATAAGTTCCTACTTCGTACTAGCTTTTGCCCGCGGCTCCGCCCGCGTGGAATAGTGGCGGGGGGTTCCTATACCTCCATTCCTATCGGCTTCACTTGCCACTTACTCTTTAAGGACCTTCGTCCTATTCCTACCTATTATACAGGCTAGGGCTTCCCTATGAAGGAGAGCCAGCCTTCGCCACTGAATTACCTACTGCAATATACTTCTGTAAACTATATTATTAAATGTATTTTTTTTCGTTCTGCTGTACTTTTTTGGAATAAAAGTATTCTATGTGTCAATTCAAAGCATAAACGACTACCATACGAATTTTCAGCCCGACACACATTATTACAGTATCCCACGGGAACACTGTACTGTTTCGGGATAAAAGTAGTAGTTTAGTGTACCATATCGAATTTTGATCAAAATCCGTTCCGTACGTGTAAGAGTAACCAACATGACATCCATCCATTCATCCTCACAAACTTTCACAATTATAATAATAGTAGGACTTTACAAAAGTTAATACTAGATGTTGCCCGCGAATTCGTGCGCGTGTTAAAAAGGGCTTATATTGTATATATATAAGAGAAGCTATATGAGAAATCAGAATGACCAAAATAGTTACTATCTACTAAATATGAAGTAAAACACTAAAGCATTGTTAAATAGTTTTATCGTATAAAAGTTTTCGTTACTATAATAGTAGCTTCAAGATACAACTCAATTTATTAAATAAAATTTCCTTTTATCATAACTTAAACCGTTAAACGTAATAGGTAAATAAAAATAAAAATAAGGTAAATAAAATAGTAAATCATCATAATATTCTTTAATAACTTGGTATTTAATACGTGTTATAGCAAATCAAACAACAGATAAAGAAACACTAATTATAATATATTTGACGACCTCTGTGGCTCAGTGGTTCAGCGTGTTGGTGCTCAAGCCGGGGGTAGAGGGTTCGAATCCCGCCGAAGGAACAAAAGTTTTACGTAAAGTTTTAAGCAACGTTCCTGGGTCGTGGATGTGAATTAAATATGTGTATAATATAATAGAAAAAATCTTAAATATGTGTATAGTATAAAAGTATTAAATATACTTCCCATTTTCTGGTACCTGTGACACAAGTTCTTCGGATACTTAGCACGGGGCCAGATTGACGTGGTGTTAGGCGTCCATAGATATATTTATTTTATTTATTATTTATATTAAGAATTACTAAAAGTGTCATACAAAATTGTTTATAATGGTTATTAAATTACTTGTTAATATAGATCAATTATTTAACTATTATTAAATTTTAAACTTGATTATAAAACAGGAAATAATAAAATGATACTGTGTCATAACTGTCAAAGTATAAAAGTGATTAATTTTGCTTTGAAGGAAATTTGTTTAAATTATATTATTTTATAAAATACCAATATTATAACACGCGCAAAAAAAATACGCATGAACCTTACATTTTGCCGCAATAAAAAGTAGCCTATGTCCTTCCCCGTGGTCCACTATATATCTGTCCAGTAGTTTAGAGCCTATTCACTACAAACAACCACTGATTATTATTATTATATTACCTATAGCATAGATGTAAGTAATAGGCTAAAATAATTTTGTTTGAATTGATAGAAATATATATAAACTGAAAAATAGAAAACTTATTATTTAAATAATGTCTCTAATATTCCCCGTATTTACTTTCTCGCGTGTTTCGAAAGGAATTCCCTACACCACGGTGTGAAACCTTGAGCTATGTGCATATGTGTGTCACGATGACAGCTGGACGGAGATAATAGGCCAGGGCTAACACACGATAGTTCTTAGAAAACTAGGTTTTTCTATCTATGGTTCTTGAAAAAGTAGAGTTTTCTACGGTTGACTAAAATTGCCAACGCTACTTATAAAAACCGGCCAAGTGCGGGTCAGACTCGCGCACTGTTATATTCGCGTCAAATCGCTGAGCTGGGCTTAAGGTAAAAGATGTTGCAGTCACGGTTGGTAGTATATAAATTGATTCAACTTATATCCACGTTTAATTTAGATAATTTGCCGAGTTAGACTCAAGTAGAAGTATATAAACCCCCATGTTTTGTGGTTGGAGTAGTTGAGTTGAGTTGCAAGAGTTGGTTAGGAGAAGCTCTTTCTCCTCCTACCGCGAAAGTGAAGTGCCATGAGTAGGTTTATTATTGAAATTTTATCGAAATAAACTTGTGTCTTGACATGACTTGAATAGTGACGTGCCGCGTAACAGCGCGAAGAGCTCCGTCTAAAACGGCAAAAAAACACGTTAGTTGTATGGAAACAACAAACAGCAATTGTCCATGTTTTTGGTAAAAGATGGCCCCGTCACCCGTGCAAGTTGCTTACGCCGCGCGCCGGTTCGTCTCGCCGGATTAGTTTCCAAACCGGTGCCGGAACTAGGCATCACGTTGGAACAATTCCGTGAGAGTTATTTAATGACCTATACGAAAATGAAACTTCTTTGATTTTGCTTTTGTAAAATCTTCAGAAACCGGGCATATTTAGTAGCGCGGCGAAAATCGACCCGTGTATAGCCCATTACCAAATGTAAAGTGATGTACACAGTATACTCATTCAATTTAATCTTAATGTAAACAAAGCTCAATGCGCGTGTATAAAGTATAATGCTTCCAATTTAAATGTTACTTATTCACCGCGCATTCAATGAAATTTGTGGTCAAATTTCTTTTTTTTTTGTTTTCTCACGGCTTGATATTAGATAGTTTAATAGTGACAGATAGTAATCTTTATCATGCGAAAGCCGTTTGCGTGGCCCTACATTTACTAGTCGGCATATGACTCCACCGGAAACAAAATAATACGAGAGGAAATGAAAAACAACTAGTTCTAAACCTAGAAAAAACACCGCAGCAACAAACTCAAAGGGCTTACAATAATTTATGTAGTCGGGTTTAATTATAATCTGTGGGGTAGAACAATGGAACATGGCGTCATCTGTGTGTATCTGTGTCACGGCGATGAGCGCTTTACAATTACAATGCTACCAGTATTCGATGAAGGTATAAACTCTATATTAGATTTGAGATCTATTACAGGTTAATGCATCAATTACATGGATTTATTATTGCACATAATAAAAGATATTTTGGGCATATGGCCAGTAGGCCATATGCCCAAACATTTAGACATAAGCAGTAGCTTATGTCTAAATGTTTAGGCTCAAAAATAAATTACGCTATTTACGGTGTTGTTAAAGTCATTGACCTCACACATCTGATTGCATTGATGTTATTTAGGTAAAGTCATTGTTTCCTCTTTAAATCGCTTGTTTCTGTGAAGTTAATGACCTGAGCGCCTTAGAGAACACCATGTAATTTTATTTAGTAGTTATTTTTTTTTTTCGATTTTTTAAATTATTTTTCTGCCTAAACGTCTTTACATAAGCAGTAGATCCTAAATATCCGTCATTGATTTTGAACAACCTTTAAAAATACTTTTTTTTTCAAAATTAGGTATTAGAAGTCACAGACTTTAAATAAAAACGTTAAATATAGCAAACTAGTAGAAAGCTGATAAAATTTGCTATAAAACATTTTTTATTTAAAATCTCTAACTTCTTTAATAATTAAAAAAAAAAACAATGAAATTTTAGAAGTGTGTACCCTACTTGCTTTTGCAGGCCAGTGTGTATAACATTTTAGTCGTTTTTTCAGGCTATCGCTAAAAATTCTGATCGTTGTTCTGTTCACTGTTCACTTAATAATTCTTCAATACTTGTACTCAATATTCCCTTCCCTAATGGAATGTTATGAAGCAGTTTCGAGGCCTGATAAAAGCTCAGAAGTTATGAAGCAGTTTTCAAATTACGATTTTGTCTGAAACGATAAACGCTGCCGCTTGTGAGCGTGTGGGTAGCGTTACACAAAATGTGAACTATAATTGTACCTGCCCGAGGTAGTTTATTTCAAAACAGAGGCAGTGCTGAAAACCTGAAATAGCAATTCATGGTTCAACCCAAGTGTCATGTGTTTGCGGATTATTTTAATATAACCTTAGCAGTGTGTGTCTTGCTAGAGTTACGATGCCTTTAAAAAGTCTATTCACCAATTTTTAGACTTTCGTAGTGCTCAAGAAACCCTTATAGTTTCCCTGTCTGTCTGTCCGCCTTTGTAATTATGAATACAAATAGATGCAATTTGGCATAGTTATAGATTGTGTTTAGTTCTCGGTTTTAAAAAGTCTGTAGGAAAATTATTTTGAGGGAAGTCGTACAAAAACTTTGAAGTAATTCAAAGAAAACCGCATTGATAGTTACAGAACCCTCCTTAGACATGTCCTGACATGCTCTCGGTTAGGTTATTTAATATTCATGATAAATCGTAACGATTGCAATATATTTCATTTCATTTTTAGTAATTCATAAAAAAAAATCCTCGTGAGTTTTTAACAGTTTTTCATACTTAATTTTCCTCGTCGTATCTTTTAACCGTCTACAATATTTTCATTAAATACATCAACAGACAAAATGACTTCGTTTCAGTAAATTTTTGTTGCGCGCGCTGTAATAATATTTTATGTGTCGTTGTTCATTTTCGGCCGTAAATAATATCTGTACTTCAATACTTTCATTTCTTCATACACTGCCTGCGAGTTCCAGATACTGTCAATTATATATTTCAGTGTATGCGCCAGTTCACACCGAGACGCGACGCGGCGCTCACTTTTTAAGAGAGCCATTCAAAATGACGATTCATTTACTACACAATAAGATACACGTTTCATTGCAAGAGTTCGAATTGCGAGCTGCACCAAGCTGCACCAAGCTGCACAACGAGGCTCCGCTGTCTTAAAAAGTGCGCGCCGCGACACGGTGTGAGCTGGCCCTAAATGTTAGGGTCAAGTGGAAACTTTGAAGTCCATATTAATACTAGCATTTGTCGGCGGCCGCGGCGGCGGCTCGCCGGGGTTAAACACTGTTTTACATGGTATCTTTATAATTAAGATGTGTAAGCTATATTACTGTAGTCATCAAAATCCGGCCAGTGCCCAGTAGTGTTTGCGTGAAAGTGTCACGACTCACAAACACCTATCCATACTTTCATATTTATGACAAGCTTCGCCCGCGGCTCCGCTCGCGCAAAGTCAAAGTCAAAGTCAATTTTTTTATTCAAAATAGGTATTTTTATACACGTTCTGAACGTCGGTCTACATGATGCCTACCACCGGTTCGGGAACTAGCCCGGCGAGAAGAACCGGCGTAAGAAGCTCGCGCGGGGCCATCTTTTATCAAAAAGATGGCAAATTGTTCTTTTAAAATAAAGAAGGCATATACAACAATGTTATGACTAAAACTACATAACAAGAGTACAATAATGTATGTAATTTACAAGTAGACTTCCACCTCATTCCCAAGGTGTGCTATCATTCATAAAATCATTAACTTTATATTAGGCTATAGCACACAAACGTTCTTTAACTATTTTTTAATATTATTGATTGAAAAATTTTGAACGCTTTCTGGGATCTTATTGTATAGGCGTATACACTGGCCTTTAAACGAATACTTTACTTTACTAAGTCTAGTCACTGGTACATCAAGCTTATGCTTATTTCGGGTATTTCTATTGTGGTTGTCACTTTTCTTTTTGAATAGGCTTAATTTTTTTTAAACATAGAATACATTTGATAGAACATACTGAGAAGCTACAGTTAAGATTCCAGTTTCTTTAAACTTCTCTCTTAATGAAGTGTTTGGGGCCAGCTTGTAGATTTCCCGAACAGCTCGCTTCTGCAGCACAAATATAGTATTTATATCGGCAGCATTTCCCCACAGTAGAATACCATATGACATTATACTGTGGAAGTAACTAAAATATACAAGCCTTGCTGTGTTTATGTCTGAAAATTGTCTTATCTTACTTACTGCAAATGCTGCTGAACTGAGTCTGTCGGCCAACCCAACAGTAAATACTGTATACCACGGGATCACTGTACTTTTTCGGGATAAAAAGTTGCACTATTAAATATAGCTTATACTACTACTAGGTGTACCAAATTTCATAAAATTACGTAGTAATTTTTGCGTGAAAGTGTAGCAAACGTTCATCCATCAATCCATCTATCCTCACAAACTTTCACATTTAGGAAGACGTGAACTAAAAGCTTTGGCATAGAAAGTCTTTCCTGAATGTGGGTTTTTAAACTCGTGACATCTGACAGCTTTTTGACACGACAAGGACCGTCGGGCTACCAAGCGCTGCCTAGTGACAGAAGAAGAATCGAAAATCTTATTGACCGTTTTTAATACCACTTACGCCACCAGATGACGCTTTGTGTGAGTTGGGTTTGCCCCCTAACGGCAGAAAATATATCAAAAACCCTCATTGTAGCGCCTGAAAAAATCTTTGTACAGTTATTATTGCGAAGCAATTAAAAACGTGATTGAATATTGGTAGACAGAAATGACTAATTCACAAAATTTGAAATGTGATTTAGTATTTGGAGTTATAGGTTATTTATTCACAAAATTAGAATTATTGTTTCTTTAAAATTATGTGAATTTTGTAACATAATTCGATTGACCCAGACAGATTATTCAATTAAATAAAACACTCACTACAGCTTGCGCTAAACACTTAGGGTAAGCTCCCAACGAAACGAGACGATACATTTTTATAATATAGCGATTCAAAATAGAACTTTATTCACTACACAAGAAGATACTCGTTTAATTGCTGAAGTTCGAATGTCAAATTGGAGCGCTCTGCATAGCGCGCCGCCGCTCTTGCAATGAAACGTGAATCATCTCGTGTAATGAATAAAGTTCAAATAATCGCTATATTTAAAATGCAGTGCCGCGTCTCGTATTTTCTCGTTTCGGTGTGAGTTGACCTCACAAGAGCTGTAGGTACCGGGGTAATATAACTAGGTATTAGGGGAGTATTTGCGACGGTACAAGTATTGAACACGATCGCTTTATTGGCGTTAGTTCAGGATTGGATTACGTGGAACACATGTTCTCCTTAAGATTTGAAAAAAAAAACAAGATAATAAAAGGTTATTTTATTTTATTGAAAACCAGCTGTAATAAAATCCTTCGTAAGATTTTATTATGGACTTTGATTATTTAATATACTCTACAATTAAAAAACTATAACCCGACTACGTAAAAAAAGGGGTATAAGAAGGCCAAAACAAGAAGATAATTAAAATAGAAATCCAGAAATGCATAGTTACAAAATTGGTCAAGGTAGAGCCGTGGTCGCACACGCTAATGGCGTCATCTAAGCGTCAGTTCACACCGAGATGCGTGACGTCTAGGTATAAACTAAAACTGCGTATATCGTCATGTACACATGCATACCCTAAGATAGTTACAGACGGCTGCGTTTTGACATCGACTGTTCCGAACAGTAGGTGCGACCACGGCTCTATCTTGACCATTTTTGTAACTATGCATTTCTGGATTTCTATTTGAATTATTTTCTTGTTTCGGCCTTTTTAGACTCCTTTTTTTACGTAGTCGGGTTATAGTTTTTTAAACTTATTTTTTTATTTAATATTTTTCCGTTTCCCAATCTAACTATTTTTTTTACAAATTATCCACAAGCGAGCAAATTTTTTTACATAAATATTTATAGGTAATCAAGTAACTGAAAAACTGAAATTAAAATGAACTAACCATAGCATACACAGTAAATGACGACTTGATTCGAACTCGAAGAACAATTTATAAAATATAACTATTTATAATTTATATTCAATAAACGCAATAGAGATCATTCAACTTTCAATCATTTCACCAATGCAATTATATCACTTATTCACTTTTAATCGTATTTTGATCTTATACAATCATTATAGTGGAATATATCATAAACTTCTAAACACAACGATACCGCGATTCAGAAAAATTTAAGACTCGTATAGTGACATCTATCGAACGAGTGAGTAATAAAAGTGCTAGTAATTGATTTCATCTTCATTTTCTTATTAAAATCGGATGAACCAATTAATCGATTTTGATCTAGTTCTTTGTTTGAAAGCTGACATAATTAAGAGTGGTCTTAGCTATTATTCATCATCATCAGCTCGGACACTGCTTGACAATATAGGTGTTATTTAATTTTTTTAATTTGTTATCTATTGCCTGTAAAAAATTATATTTATAAAATAAAATATAATGTTATGAAGGAACATAATATTATATAAATTATATATTTATAGTCGTATTATACGTAATGTTAGAAAATTGGACAAATATTGTACGAATTGTATTTTAAACGTATATTTTGACTTAAACAATATGATATAATATAATATATTATATACAAATTATGTAAATATTTGTAGTGTGCTTGCCAATACCTTTCTTTTGATACCAAACATGTGATAATTATCTCGATTTAATTTCTTTAGATGTTAGAACCTGAGGTTTAATTTTCGAAATACATAATTTTGAAAAAAAATATATAGCCTATGTTACCCGCGGCATCATTACGAATCTCTTCGTACGAATTTCGTAAATTACGAATTGACACCTCATTTATTAAAATCCGACCAGTAGTTTAGACGCTACGAGGGAACAAACATACATACATATATACATAGACTGCCAAAATCATTACCCTTCCTTTTGGCTTCGCCGTAGACGGGTAAAAATAGAGTCAAGAGTAATAATAATATCTATGGACGCTTCAAACCACGTCAGTCTGGCCCCGTGCTACGTATCCGATGAACTTGTGTTACGGGGGCCAGACAACGGGAAGTATATTTAATACTTTTATACTGTACATATTACATATATTTAAAATTTTTATTTACTATAATGATTAATGCCCACCCATGACCCAGGGCCACTGAAAACTTTTTGTTTCCTCGGCGTGATTCGAACTGGCGACCTCCGTCTTAAGTGTAAACGCGCTAACTACTGAGCTACAGAGGTCATCAAAAGTATAAGCGGATCTGCGAGGACTTCCTTTTAAAAAATCCACCTTGCTTACAAGTCAGGTTCCTACAGCAGATATGAGCTTCGAATACAAATTGAACTGTTACGTTACAGAACTACATTTCAATTGATTTCTTGGTACATTTGTTATTTTACAATTACCTACTTACAGAATATAGATTGACGTGAAGTCTAGAAATTCACACACGCGACGCGGCAATTTGAAATTCATTTATTCATTACACAAGAAGATACACGTTTTATTGTAAGAGTTCCAATGTAAAGTGGCATTGCTTTTTTTGGCAGTGACGTCATATGAAACGTGTATCTTTTTGTGTGGTGAATAAAGTTCAATTTTGAATAGCTATCTTATAAAGGCAGCGCCGCATAGCGTCGCGTATCGTCGCGGTGTGAACTGACCCTTTTGACCCCTACAGACCACAACGATAAAACTGCATAGTGCTGTCACAGTAGACATAATATTTAGTATGTGTGCGGGCGCCGGTTCGGGCGGTCTAGTATGAAGATGTAGTACTGTATACGTCTACTGTGACCGAGCTGTGTGGTCTGTAGCGGGCAATAGTATGTGTGCGGGCGCCGGTTCGGGCGGTCTAGTATGAAGATGTAGTACTGTATACGTCTACTGTGACCGAGCTGTGCGGTCTGTAGCGGGCGGTAGTATGTGTGCGAGCGCTGGTTCGGGCGGTCTAGTATCAAGATGTAGTACTGTATACGTCTACTGTGACCGAGCTGTGCAGTCTGTAGCGGGCATTAGTATGTGTGCGGGCGCCGGTTCGGGCGGTCTAGTATGAAGATGTAGTACTGTATACGTCTACTGTGACCGAGCTGTGCGGTCTGTAGCGGGCGGTAGTATGTGCGCGGGCGCTGGTTCGGGCGGTCTAGTATCAAGATGTAGTACTGTATACGTCTACTGTGACCGAGCTGTGCGGTCTGTAGCGGGCAATAGTATGTGTGCGGGCGCCGGTTCGGGCGGTCTAGTATGAAGATGTAGTACTGTATACGTCTACTGTGACCGAGCTGTGCGGTCTGTAGCGGGCGGTAGTATGTGTGCGGGCGCTGGTTCGGGCGGTCTAGTATGAAGATGTAGTACTGTATACGTCTACTGTGACCGAGCTGTGCGGTCTGTAGCGGGCGGTAGTATGTGTGCGGGCGCTGGTTCGGGCGGTCTAGTATCAAGATGTAGTACTGTATACGTCTACTGTGACCGAGCTGTGCAGTCTGTAGCGGGCATTAGTATGTGTGCGGGCGCCGGTTCGGGCGGTCTAGTATGAAGATGTAGTACTGTATACGTCTACTGTGACCGAGCTGTGCGGTCTGTAGCGGGCGGTAGTATGTGTGCGGGTGCTGGTTCGGGCGGTCTAGTATCAAGATGTAGTACTGTATACGTCTACTGTGACCGAGCTGTGCGGTCTGTAGCGGGCAATAGTATGTGTGCGGGCGCCGGTTCGGGCGGTCTAGTATGAAGATGTAGTACTGTATACGTCTACTGTGACCGAGCTGTGCGGTCTGTAGCGGGCGGTAGTATGTGTGCGGGCGCTGGTTCGGGCAGTCTAGTATCAAGATGTAGTACTGTATACGTCTACTGTGACCGAGCTGTGCAGTCTGTAGCGGGCATTAGTTGCTATTTGCTACAGATTCTACTGAAGCATAAATGAGCCTTCATAGGTCGTCATTTCATGATGTTCATTGTATCAAACAGTTTTGTACATTTAACCCTAAAATGGCTGCGTTTTTTGTCAAAGGTATATTTAATAAAACTCCTGTGCCTATGTTTAGTCCCTTAAACGCGGTGCCGGTAATTAAAATCTGCAACATTTCTTTCAGCGGTTTAGGATGAATTAAAACCAGTGTTTTGTGGGGACATTGACGTACCCTATGTAAGGAGCTCGCACCACATGCAAAATCAACAGTGTTGTTACGTGTTACGTGTTGTGTGTACAAAATCAACAACAACAACAAGACAAACAACGAAATTTTATTCAACTTTTGTATTCCTATTTTGTATCTATACAAAAATCTTTTTTTTTCAGATTTCAGAATACATGTTAAAATTATTTGTCTTCACCCCCGGATCTATATTTCACAGATTAACTACTTTCTACCAAATACATTTTTGCTCCACTGAACGCTGTGCAGGCAGGCCAGCAGGTTGTCGTTGCCGGTGTGTGGAAAATGGAAAAACAGGCAAAAATTCGGTGCCAACTGGCGACCGATTGTCACGATCGCTGGCTGTCGTGCATTTACGGGCTTACAGCATATGGGACAGTCTGTTTCTTAATTGTCGTATGGTTGCCCAAGCACACACGGCCCTCTCACAACACAGTCAGCATATATGTGCCTCAGCAACTCAATATCGAGCTGGGGCCCTAGAAATCGTTTACAATTTGCGGCGCATAAAACTTATTAAATACTTTTAAAAGGCTCGTTAATATCAACTCCTTGCATTAAACTTAATTAAATAAACGTCAAACGTAAACAGTCTCTTTGTTATCTCGGACTTATTTTAGTAAATAAATTTACATTCTTGGAACACATAATACCCACAGACCGGCGAGAAAACTGAAAGGAATGTTTACTGCTTCACCAAAATTTCAACGTCGACACGGGACCATTCATTTAAAACATTGAAAATAATTTATACGGCTAGATATAAAAAGTACGGTTAGATATAATTATAAATTAATGTCAATATTATTGGAACGAAGTTCCTTATCGCGCGTTGCGAAAAGGGGCTAGACGGAAAAAATTAAGACTGTAACGACACTTTTTGCTATAGTTGTTAGCCGTGCGGCATGCGCGTGTTTCTCTGTCTGTCTCTCTCTCTCTCTCTCTCTCTCTCTCTCTCTCTCTCAATTATTACTAAAATTGAGCCTACTGATTAAGTTTATATTACATTATGTTTGTTAATAATAAAAAAAATATTATTATAACTTAAAAAAAATTAAAATGTTATTACAATTCCTTCACTAATTAATCGAAAGGAACTTCGTTCCATCCGGGTGTCCCGCGACACCTCTCAAGTTTTTTACTTAATTCATAACATCTATTTAGTTAAGTCGGACAAATTACTAATATTACTCCCGTGGTGCTTCCCCTTCTAGGTATGACATTTCTCGTCATTACAATTTGGCTGTCTCCCGCTTTGCTTGGGGAGGAAAACTGGAATACTTCCTACTCCCCCTACCTTTCTTCTGATTAACTTCGTTGCGGGACCCAATACAGATTTAGCATGTCACTCGAGCACCCCTGAGATCATATCAAAGGGTTTTTGTGGTTGGTTACCGCTGTCGATCCTGGTTACACAGGAGTTGCAGTGGTGGGAATGAGTGGTGGGCCATTTGCCCGTAAAAAAAGTCAGCCTAGTCCAGAGGAATATCTGGTCACTACGTCAGGGGCCAACCATGTCCGGTGCCTATAAAGTACTTAAGATCTGTAAAAGTTCCGTCGGTACACGTACTACAACTTGGGAATCGAACCTATACTCTCTATCAAACGGTCTACCCACTAGGCCATAGGATGTTTGTGACTCACGCTCTTGATTATCTCGAAAAACTACAGTGTTTGCAGTTTACACTACAAAAGCTAGTATATTGAAATACGTAAAACCTATTAAATGCGATGTTCCTCGATATTGTACCTCTCTGGACAAGGGTGTTTTGGTCGACCATGGGGGAGGGGTGGACAACACCACGAATTTATTTACACGAATTACATCCGGGAACCGTCCCGCGGTCGCTGCACAATGTGACGTGTAAAACAACAGAAATGAAGTCGTTTCCCGTGGTTCACGGTTAAATTTATTTACAAAAGATTCGTCAAAAGGAGTTAGTCATTACATTAACAAAGGAAAAAAAAATGAATTTATAAACACACTGCGGCGTGGCGCGGCGTTGGGTTCCTATAAATCCATTCCTATCGGCTTCACTTATTACTACTTACATTTTGAGGACCCCTGTGATACAGGCTAGGGCTTCCCTATGAAGGAGAACCGGCCATTGCAACACAGTGCAAGTAATTTCTTAATAAGCCACGGCAATCATCGTCTTTCTATGGAAATTGTATGAAAAAACGACGAAAGACCTTAAAGATGTGATACCACTGTAAATATGTGACAAATGCGCGCGCTGGCAATCTTTGTCGCCCACCATTTGCATTCCGATTATGAACTTAGGAGCACGCAAAATAGAGTTAACTTTTCCGCAAAACATGATTGTTTGCCTAAACGGTCAGGTTTTGCGGAAAAGTTGGCTCTATTTCGCGTGCGCTAAAGTTGATAATCGGAATGCAAATGGTGGAGAAAGGAGACAATTTGGTCGGCAGTGCGCGTACTGCTTAACACGCAGAAGGCCAGCGAGGTGGTTGACAGTCGTTGAGTAGAGACCGGAGACCTGGCAGTGACTGGTGACTATAGTCTATTCGCGTTAGGAAGAAAAAAAATCCAAACTGGTCAATTACGCTTTAGCCGTGTTCACATTAACCAATTGGGCTGGGACCCATTGGGCAAACCAATATGATCCGAAATCTGGCAGGGGCGAGAGTATTCTGAGCACTTAAAAAAAAAACTTCACGCTAATACAATAGAGCTGAAAATCGAACACACAAGTGTGACAGTCAAATGCCAATGTTAAATCTGACAATTTCAGAGTTCTGTTCTACCTAATGATTTTGGCAGTTTATGTATGTATGTTTGTTTCACTGTAGCGTCTAAACTACTGATCCGATTTTAATGAATGAAGTGTCAATAGATTTGTAATAATGGCCCGGGTAACATAGGCTCAATTTACGTAGTCGGGTTATAGTTAACTTTTGATTATTATGATCTAGACTTGAAACTAGTGAAAAGTGTGTACATGTCCTAAGCTCAGCTCTTAGCTCTCTTTTAATTATTTTTTGTATGTTTTTGTTGATAACACGAGCGTAAAGTCACATTCATTATTTTAAACATACAAAGTGTATGTATTTATGAAAACTGTAAAAAGGGGACACTTAATACAACTGAAAAATGCGATTGCAGTGTTGTGCTCTTCATTCATATCGATGTCGATACATGAGCTGAACAACACCTCGGAAGCCGATGCCCAATATCCTGTGCGGCCCCATTTCCCGAACTAATTTGGGGATGCAAGCACCAGTCTCCAGAATGTGCAATTTATACAGTAACGTTTGTTCGAATCTCAACAATGACATTGATATTTTCGGTATGTGCCACAACCAATTTAAAAACAAGCTAGCTTATTTTTATAAAATTAAAAAATGAAGTCTAAAATGAATGATTGACGACAATAAACGATTTAAATCCCTATTATGTATCTTCACTTCTTTTCAATTAAATTTCAATTAAATTTTATTTGTATTGCATGACACAAAAATCAATTACGTATTTTAAATGAACAATAATAGAATGAAGAGATAATAAATGAACAATAAAAAAAAAAAATTAGGTTAAGTATGTATTTAAAATTAGTTTAAGTTTAACTTAATTTGATTCTATCCATTATTTGTATATCTAATCCATTTATTTGTATAACTTTACTGACGCTCTAATCAATATGTATAGTATTTGATTCAACGTAAATTATTTGCTCCCAATGACATGTAATTTATCTAACTATATCGTATTTTAAACCATCGACTGTCTATTCATTGCTATATAATCAATAAGTTAACATTATGATTTACTTGTACTTTTGTCAATGTCGTGTCACCTGTAAAGGTGCATGTATCGGGAATATTGTATAAATTAATTTATACAATATAATATTATGTGCAGTGCAGTATAATACTTACATGCGCTGCTGGTGTCCTTTCTAAATAAATAAATAGAAACATAAAATGTATTGAAATACAAATGTTTGTTAATGTTACACTTTCGCAGTTCACTCAACGTATTTGAGTGAAAAAGACATCTAGGCTTTTACAACAACAGAACAGAGTAAAAATATATACTACTTTAATCTGTGACAATAGACCGTTTAGAGCCGCCGGGTTTCCTAACCTTTTTTTCACGGAGAATATAAAAAATACGTTCATGCCGTGTGATATTTTCAATGAACAAAATGAATTTTTAACGATATTGTAACTCGTCGAAACTTGTCTAATAGCAAATGAAGAGGTGTCGATTAATATTCGTGATAAAAATTCCTATAATTAATTTGTATTCTGCCCCCTTGAGATCTCTCTACTACCCTAGGGAGGCGCCTTATTGGTTGAAGTTAGGACACAGGGTGTTCAAGCCGGTAAAAGTGGATTTCCAAGATTTGTTTTTTCTTTTATGAACTCTTTAAAAAAATATCGACATTCACAACGTTTATATCCCTCTATTTCACGCGGGCGGAAAGCGAATGAATATTATCACGTTTTAATATCGCACGGCTCATTGAATGAGATCTCCCCCCATCGCGGCCAGCCAGGTGGGGGAATATCAACTTCATCAAATCATACCCCACTATATTTTATGTAGTATTCTGCTCTTAGATAAATATCAAAATGTTCATCTAACACCTCTATGTATTTCGTTACCCCAAGTACCTAACGTAAAACATTGAACCATATGGAACGATTTGGCATTAGATTCATAATATTATTTAATTACATAATATTATGATGCATTCTATCTACTTTTGACGACTTCTGTGGCTCAGTGGTTAGCGCGTCGGCGGCCGGCGCTTAATTCGGGGTCGCGGTTTCGAATCGCGCCGAGGGATCAAAAAGTTTTCTGTCTTCCATGGGTCATGGATGTGTATAATATAATAAATAATATATATAATATGTATTATGTATAGAATAAAAACATTAAATATACTTCCCGTTGTCTGGTACCTGTAACACAAGTTCTTTGAGTACTTACCACGTGACCAAATTGACGTGGAGTGAAAGAGTCCATAGATATACAAATGCGTTGCCTTGGGGGCACAGAGTAAAAAATATATACTTGGGGACCACACTTTTCACAATACGAAGCATGTTTCGTTCGACAGAAATCTCGTTATTCATGTCTGTTGCACAGCGAGGACTAAATATTTTATCCTGTTGTTCCAGCCACGTCACGTGCACGGCTCACTGGCTGCCCCCGGCGGAGTGCTGGGCGGACCCCGGCGAGGAGCTGCCCTTCGGCTGGGAGCGGGCGCTGGACGGCCGGGGCAAGCCCTACTACATCAAGTGAGTTGGATATACTCAGGAGATGATGATGATGATGTGTCCAAGAAAACAACAGACACTATTTTGATAGTTTGTATAAGCCATAAGTAATAATAGATATACTCTGTTTAGTGTTTACATCCAATTTAAATTTTAATCTAGAAACGGAAAGAAAGTTACTTCAGACTACTTATTTACCTCACTTACGAGGAGAAATTTTATATTCGCGAAATGGGTTCCGCAAATTGAAAATAAGGTAACTAAACTATGTTTTCCTTTGCTGTTTATTTATCTAGAAGACTAAATATGACTTTATTACCTATTTGGCTCTCGAAGGTTATTTGCCTTAACAATCTTGCCTAGTATTTCCCGGTTATAAAAACACCTGCATCTTTGTAATCGGCTGTGACAGTACTTTCAATCTTGAGGCTATAAACGTGGAGAACTAATGTCTGACCTATATTGATATATTAAATTGAGTTGCAACAGAGCAGTTCAAACACGATCAATTATATTGCTATCGAATATCGACGTATTGCGGACTGCAGCTCAAACTTCAAACGATTCAGATGTACGTGGACTGTGGAGAGGAAATAGTTATTGTTTATTACATTTTTACGATTTGTTTGCTATTTTAAACTTCATTCTCTTCTGGCAGGATTATAGACTGTAGACCAATTTCATTTTATTTTTGTTTTGACTTCTAAGCATCTTTCTTAAGCTATAATCTTTTAAAGATCAAGTGTACACGTTGAAATGCATTATCTCCTTACTGGACAGAGTGTGTAATCCAGGAGGTCAGAAAGAAAAACAGAGGGCTGTCATCATGCCGATGTTACAATGACGATTTTCGAAATTGAAAATATGTGGGATTGACATAACGTTCCTATGGAAGTCTAGTCCTTAATCTTACTATGTAACGTTCGTCAATTGACATAAAGCGCGATACGTCAATACACTTTTGATTTCTAATTTCGTCACCGTAATTAGCAATGGCATCTCGATACTTGGCTAAAGGGCTCGATCAGAAAAAAAGAAAAAGATCAAAGAACCGAAGAAAAAGATCAAAGAGATAATTGTGATGTTCCCAATTATGAACTACATATGTTCAATGTTCACTCTTCATCTAAAGTAAGGCCAACGAGACGAGATAAAAAACGTAAATAAACGGACCGCTACTGAGTTGCATTATGAAAGTGAGTTAATATTATATCTGTCCTTATCACTCGTATGCAATAATGACGTCAGTTGGTCGACGACAGGTGTCGTAGCGTGTTTCATGGTATAGGAAAGCGGCCAGTGCCGCAGTTGTCAACATTTGGTCCGCCAAACAATTGTGAACAAGTTCATTCCTGTTTGGATTGCGTTCGAAGTGATACATATTTTTTCGTCTCCGTATTTACTTGGTTTTTTGTTGTTATTATAAACACAGCTGACTCGGACTCTTCCGACGAATCATCTTTGTCTAGTACAGACGACAGCGATTAAAATTCGAACTTTATAATAATTTATTCAAATAAAAATGTTTTGAACCCCTGAAAATTTGTTTACATTCTTTATCTCGTCTGGTTGGCCTTACTTTAGTAATTAAAGTCCTTACCTATTTCTCTTACCCGTGTTATTACTAATTAAAAAGAACTTGGGAATTCCTTGAAAAAAGAAAAAAAAAACGATATAGTCTTCAGTGGGGCAGACGGCAGTACGACCAATACACATTGTTCGTATTCGTAACGTTATCGAAAGATAATTGTATAAAAATTATTATGACAGCGCCTAAAAAATTGACATTCGATAACGTTACTAATATATCAAATCCACAGATAAAAGACGAACAGATAAACAGCTACATAGCTTTCGATTTGATTGTCCGCATTTTGTTGTGAGCATACGGTGTGTCCACTACTGTGTTGAAAAATTGTGGGCCGTTGAAGGGGACGTCAAAATTTTCAAGTTAGGATAGATTCGGATAGTTCTATGTAAGATGTTTCTCTGTATGTGAGTATATATATTTTGTACTGTGTGCTAATACGTACTTGTCAATTGTTCGTGCGTAACCCTCTGATACTCTATTTTTAATCCTTCACTGGTCTAATCCAAAAATAACCATTCATTCCGTAGCCACGTGAACAAGACGACCACCTACGTAGCGCCAGTCGGGGGTCCGTGTGAGTCCCCGCCGGCGCCCCGCGACGTCGTGCTCACCAGGGACCCGGAGCTGGGGTTCGGCTTCGTGGCCGGCTCCGAGAAACCCGTGCTGGTGAGGTTCGTGACGGACAACTCGCCGAGTGTGGGGAAGGTTAGTGCGATGTTACTCACTGCTGTTTGTGTTGATAAAATGTTTGTAGAAGGCTGTATTGTAATTTGTAAATAACGAAATACCCGAGTATACACGAGGCGTATTTCGTTGAGTTTCGATCGAGTTAAGGCGTGATCAATTATTGAAAATTTTTATTAATAAAATAAATATGACGTCTACTTGCGACCGCTGCTCAGTATCGGCCGCGCGCTTATGAATTTGCGTTAATAATTATTTTATAGGATAATCTTATAGTCAAAATTGAAGGTCACGTCATGTTAGGTATACATATTTTTGAAACCAGACTTTAATTTCTATTTTTGTTTTATATGTACACTCCCACTTACCAATAAAATTTACACTATGGATAAGCTATACAATGTTTCGCCCTTGTCTGATACGTTGGAAAAGTCGCTTCACAGAGAAAGACAAAACATTGTATAGCTTATACATTGTGTAAATTACTTATTATTAGGGGGGACCGTGTACATTCTGTATTTATAATTTCAGCTGGAGCCAGGGGACCAGATACTTGGCGTGAACGGCGAGGACGTGAGCACAGCAGCCCGCGAGCACGTCATCTCGGCCGTGCGCGCGTGCGCGGATACGGTGACGCTGCGGGTCTGCCAGCCCGCGCGCACGGGGAACCTGGTGCGCCGGTCGGCGTTCCTGTCGGCCACCAAGCGCGCGAGACTGCGCGCGCGCCCGCCGCGGGTCAGGTTCGCGGACTCGGTGCAGTTGAACGGCGCGCCTATGTACCCGGTAGGTCATTTTTAACTGGAAAGTTAAAAGAAATTGGGGTAAAAAAAAGTTTACCGTATGCATGTAATGCAAAAGTATCTCCCAAGTATATAATATACTTGTTTACCTTTTATTACAAAATGTGACATGACAATGCAACTATTTAAGTACCTATGACCTCATAAGAAAGCAAATATTCTATCTAGCTTTTAGGTAATTTTACCAGAATTCTCGTATTTAACTTACATTTTCAATTTACTTTTAAATAATTAAAAATAAACTGCTCTCTTATCATAAAAACTTAGGCCTTTTCATCCGATAATTGGATGATTTATACAGTATTTAATAATTATACACCGTCATTATAGACCGTTTGATTTGTACTCGATATGCAGGTTCGTGGTTGTGGCGTGTACCAATGAGACTTTCCAATTCTCAAGTACATTATACGGACGCTGAAAATATCGTGAGGAAACCCGCACATGGTTTGGCCCCAGACGTATTGACCTGGACTAGGCTGACTGTGTTGCGAGAATGCCGTGTGTGCTTGGGCAACCATATGACATTTTAAACTGCCTGTCCCAGGCACAACAGTATTTCAAAAGTGGTTACTACGCTCGAAGAGCACTGTATAAATCATCCAATAACGGATGAAAAGGTCTAAGTTTTTTTAATCTGGGTTTAAGGTTTAAACTGTTTATGTTCACGTTCTCAAGTTATGTAGGCCACATAAGCCACATTAGCTTTACTTTAAATTTTAAAATAAAAAATATACTAAAGGAAAACATTAATTGTCTAGCCCTCAGCCTTCTCTCTCGGCGATCTGTGCCTGCCCCCCATGGCGAACGTCCTCAAGGTGTTCCTGGAGAACGGCCAGACCAAGTCGTTCAAGTACGACGCGACCACAACCGTGGCCGACGTGGTCGCCAGCCTGCGCGACAAGCTGTGCATCACCGCCGGGGAGCACTTCTCCCTCGTCGGGGAGCACGTGAAGAGCTTGAGGCGGAATAAACTGACGTTGCTGGACCCTGAGGAGTCGCTGGCTAGGGTGAGTAGATTATGTGGTTCCGGACGCGTTTACGAAAAGTTGTTTGACAGATTTCCGAGTGTTTTATGCAATAAATCCAGACAGTGGACAAATAGAATGAACCTTATTGCCACGCATTTAGATTCATGCACAACAGCAAAACGCGTGAAAATTTTGAGGTGAAAAGGTTTTGGAAAATTGATTTTATTATACTAAAAATCATATTTATGCAACCGATTTTTAGATAAAGAAGTACTTTATTGTGACAATTCGTTTTGGAGGATTTGGTTTAATTTGGTCGCTATATGTAGGTACAGAAAAACATACAATTTGTAAAAGCGCCCTTAATGTAGAGCCCTAAACCTATGAAAAACATCATAATTTATGTATGTTCGCGAAATAAGTGGACCGTGATAACACACGCACGTCTGTAAGTAAGCGACATAAACTATATGTAGTTTTCCACATAGAATGCGTTAGATACATACGTATTTTGAAGGTCTGCAAAACTTTTGCGCTGTACAACGCGAGCGAGCTCTATAAGGGCGAGGCCACAACACTGCTTGGCGACGACGCATCGCACAAACGTCGTACAATTCTTGTAAATTGTATTGCAATGCGACGTAGTTTTTGGCGATATGACGTCGCAACGTATTGTGGCCTCGCCCTAAAACCAGCCCGTCAGCCGCGTTTTACCCGCGCTCCGAACCGAACGTGTAAATGCGCGAGGCCGACAGTCCGATCTGGCATGTCCATAATTTAAACCGCGCGCTATGACGCATTTTAGTCGTAATTAGCATTACTTTCCTCAGGCACGATCCGAGGTCCGAACTTTACGTGTGCTATTAATAGTACCTACCATCGGCAGGTTGTTTATCTCTCGCTGCCTAATATATTATTGAAAATGGAATTTTCTAACTTGAAAATAATTGAATTACAGATAGCAGCACGTCCCGGCTCGCTCAAGATGCGCTGTTTATTCCGCGTGGCGTTCATGCCGCGGTGTGCTGCCGACCTCGCCGCGCGGGACCTCTCCGCGCTGGACTACCTGTACGTGCAGTCCTGCAACGACGTACAGCAGGAGCGGTGCGCGCCGGAGCTGGCGCCCGACGCGGCACTACGACTGGCAGCACTGCACGCGCATCAGCTCGCGTTGCAGCACAATATAGCGGCTAATAAGCTGAACGTGAAGATTATAGAGTGAGTGTATATATTTTGCACCATCCTCAAACATGTAGCAAGCAAACAGTCAGGGAGTTCATCTTCTGGTGCGTGACTCCATCACTGGACAGTCCTGCAACGACGTACAGCGGTGCGCGTCGGAGTTGGTACCCGACGTGGCATTACGATTGACGTTTCAGTGTGTTATGACCCTTTAACTTAAAATACGGATGTTGACTGTTGCATAGAGATACATTAGTCTAAAAGGGATTATTTAGTTAGACAGGATTAAAAATTACAAGAAAATAAAAAATATTGGCCATCTCTTTCTCGCAAAACGATTTGTAACGTCACAACCTGTTATAGCCATACATTTATTAGCGGTAGCAGTTTGTGACGTCACATGCCCCATATATCGCTCCCTTTCTTGCTAAATGAAACTGTTTGATATTTTTTCTGCCGCTAGGGGGTAGACCCGACGCACACAAAGCCTCATCTGGTGGCGTAAGTGCTATCAAAAACGGTCAATAAGAATTTTTGATTCTTTTTCTGTCATCAGACGGCGCTCGGTGGCCCGACGGTCCTTGTCGTGTTAAAAATATGTCAGATGTCACGAACTTAAAAACCCTCATTGCTTATATTTTCGTTAACGTCCTCCTAAGCGTCAATTCACACCGAATCGAAACGATACGCGACATAGAGCTGCATTTTAAGATACGAGGGCTGATTGATAAGTTTCCGAAACGACAAAGAAAAACTTCAAAAATCTATTTAAAATAAATTCATTTCTCAACGCAGTTTCCTTCTACCTCGATGCGTTTAGTCCAGCGCTTCTCCAATGCCGTTACACCAGTTTGATAAAATGTTTTCTCCGACCCCTCAAAATACTCGTCCACGGCAACAATGACTTCTTCATTTGATGAAAATCTCTAGCCACCTACCCATTTCTTCAGGTTTGGGAATAATTGGAAGTCCCAGGGGCCAGATCCGGGGAATAGGGTGGATGCGGTAGCAATTCAAACCGCAATTCATGTAGTTTGGCGACTGCAACCATTGACGTGTGTGCAGGTGCGTTGTCATGGTGGAACAAAATTTTTTTCTTGGGCAAATGTGGTCTTTTCTTCTGGATTTCTTCACTTAATTTTTGCAGCAAGCTTGCGTAGTACTCTCCATTTATTGATTTTCCTTTTTGCAGATAATCCACTAAAATAATCCCTCGAGCATCCCAAAAAACAGTCGCCATCACTTTGCCGGCCGACAAAACCGTTTTTGCTTTCTTCGGCGCAGGTTTTCCGCTCTCAGTCCACTACTTAGATTGTTCTTTTGTCTCGGGAGTATAATGATGTATCCAGGTTTCATCGACTGTTACATAACGCCGCAAAAACTCATTAGGATCTCGGTTAAACAGCGCCAAACACTCCGATGAATCGTCCACTCGACGTTGCTTTTGGTCTACAGTGAGCAAACGCGGCACCCATCGCGCGCAAAGCTTTTTCATTCCCAAATGTTGGTGCAAAATATTAAAAACGCGTTCAGATGAAATGCTCACCATCTCTGCTATCTCTCGCAACTTTAAGTGCCGATCATTCAATACAATTTTGTGAATTTTTTTGATCATGTCCGGATTCGTGACTTCATTTGGACGGCCAGACCTGTGGGCGTCTTCGCAGCACTGTCTTCAGTAAAATCAGTTTAAAATCAGTTACCCAGGTGTGAATTGTACTCAATGCAGGAGCAGAATTACCTAAAACACTGTCTAGCTTGGTTTTGATATGGGTTGCTGTTTTCTCTTTTAAAACGTAAAACTTTATCACCGCACGAATTTCGTTTCTTTCCATTGTTAAGAAAATTTACGACAGAGAAAGTTCTACGTCCTCTCAAACAAATTCCATCAGTTCGATTAAATTCAAATTTGGCGTTCTATTTTCAAAAAGATGCCAGAATATAATGTAATATTCCTTTTTTGCGTATCATTTTTTTAAGTTCGTCGTTTCGGCCAGTTATCAATCAGCCCAGGTAGCTACTCAAAATTGAACTTTGTTCATCTCACAAGAAGATACACGTCTCATTGTAATATGTCGAATGCCTGGATGCACCGCGCTGCACAGAAAATTTCAAGTTCAATTTTGAATAGCTATCTCAAAAATGCAGCGTCGCGTATCGTAGCGGTGTAAACTGACCCTTAGTCGTATACATAGGAGAAAATGATTGTAACTGCAAGTTACTCAAATTATTGATTACTGTATCAAATAACTCACCATCATTAAACTATACTTCGTTCAGATTCAATTAATTCTGAACGTAACCAAATAGAACAACAGAGCACATCATGCTACCAATGGCAGTAAAGAAATACAGCGACACAATAAATTGGTCAAGTCAAGTCAAATTCTTCTGTTTACGTATGGATTAAATTGAAGTTGAACAGAGTATAACATTTATGAAATGTCAATGACAAGACCAAATTCATGGTGGTGACTTGATCATGATGTTCAGACGAAGCCATAAACATTTCCTTATCTAAAGTGTTCTATCTATCGTATACACTTAAACATTAGACGAGGGGTGAATGCCTCATTTACATTGCAATGCAGTTGTAAAAACGTTGTTTCCACTTAGAGAGAGTCGTCAAATTACAAAAATCAAATGTGCAAATGGCCGTATTCGCCAATTTACATAATTACATTACACCGTGCACCCTCGCAACCGCTTGTGAACGCGCCATTATCATAATTTGTATTTGTTGGGACGCGCAGCGCCATCTAGTAAGGAAAACAATATCCCTTTGTGTTACCCTTTTCATGTTAGGTCGCGCGTTTGACGCTAGATGGCGTTGAAAATATAATTTTTAATGTTTCTTCCAACAATAATAATAATAAGTAATATTTATTATTTTCCGAGATTATAGGTTACAATATTAAGGACTATACTGATGTTGTATAAAAATAAACGAGTAAGTATAAAAAGTTTCAAGTGTTTAATTTATGAATTACAATGTTTTAGACGCGAGTTCGGTCTAGAGCGACTGATTCCTGGCAGCTTAGCTGAGGGTATGAAGAGGAAGGAGTTGAGAAGGCTGCTGGCACACTTCCTGAAGCAGCACCAGCAGATGACCGGCCCCAACAAGCAGCTCACGCAACTGCAGGTACTTCACTGCGTCGATAATAGTTTTATATACTACACAACTATGTAGAGGCGCCTGGTGTACCTCGGCCATATTTTCGATTGTCCGATATTCATTCCAATTTGACATAATGTACATAAGCAATGTTTGCATATTTCAGAAGGTCGGTTATTTAGGTATACTTCACCAAAATATGAGAACTGAACATATCATGCTTACGTGTCTTCAATACGCTTAAAAAAAGTTCTAAGTGGCGAAGGTACAGCATACCCGATGTACCTCGACCAGTCGTGTAACTTAAAATTCCGCTTTAAAATATAAATAGTTGAGAAAACTATTAATTTTTTATCAGTTGACGAGGTCTAATGACATATTGAACGAAGAAATAAATAGAATTAGCATATGTAGTTAAAAAATCGACATATGAGTTGATTTTTGTTTAACTATTAATAGTTGCTAATTAGATAGAATGCATTATTGAGGTAAGTAGTTAACCCCAGTTTTGTCGCTTCCAGGCCAAACTCCACTACCTGGACATAGTGGGCGCGCTGCCGAGCTACGGCGCGAAGTGCTTCAGCTGCACGCAGCCGGACAGAGTGTTGCTCGTGTCGCCACGGCTGGGCCTGGCGCACATACTGAGTCGTGGGGCACCTGTGAGTATATTTGTAGTTGACTAAGATGTCAAATAAAAACATCACGTGTACTACACGTCGCCGAGGTAAAACTTAATTCATCATTTAAAATTCAATAATACTCTAATCGTGCCTAAAGACGATCATTTAAAAAATTCATTAATTAAAATTTGTACACCTAGCGGAATCTGTGTATTGAGCTGTACTTGAGAAAGTTGTTATGTAAGAAGTATAAGTAGCTTTCGACAGATGACGTTATATCCAAAAGCGTGACATGGTGCGACCTTGAAATTTCACTCTTAACGCCGTTAAAGGAGTTTCACATCTATAATCCGCTATATCGGGCTGACTATTATACGCCTTCCAGAATAATTGAATCTAAACCCAAGTAAAAAAATACCGGTTGTCAGTAAAGTCGGTTTACTGACGATAGTTGAACGTGACAACGTCAACAACAACAACAACATCAACAACAACAACAATAATGAGGTAAAGGTAATGTGAGGTTACGCTGGTACTTGGTAACGGTACTTGGTAACGATAACGGGTAACAGGTATCGCATGAGTCATGTTTTTTCGTGCGTGCAGCCGGCTCCATCGATTTATAAGACGTAATCACGTCAAAATACAATAGTAGATTTCATTATTCTACCAATTTAAATGTCTCTTATTTAATGTGCAATAAAGAAATACAGTGAGATGTACTTAATTTGGTCGCAGTTTACCTTTATTTACGTTTTATTAACGTTTAGATTAAATCGGATTCGAGAAGCGTATAGTGAATATAGGGGCTCAGTTCAAAGTCTGGTCACCTACTTGTCCTGTACGACGCGAGGTGCGGTTACGTATCGCACTCGGGGCGTTCATATTGCGTATTTGCCGCTGGAGCGTACTGATAGCGTACCGCACGCACATGCGTACTGCTCACATGACAGACGCATTGGATGCGTTTCTACACACAGTAAACTCAACGTTTCATATTATGTTTCAGCCGCAGCCCATAGCAGAATTCGAGGAGGTAGAAGGCATACGTGTTCGAGGCGCGGGCGGGGGCGGCGCGGACGTGCACATACTGCTGTCTCACTCGCGCGAGCTGGCGCTGGTGATGGACGAGCGAGACGCGACGGAGATGCCGCTAGCTGTGGCCGGGTGAGTTCAGTCAGTCAGCTAGTTGGTCATACAGTGTGGTCATCAGTCTGTCCTGTGGGCAATCAGACAGAAATAGGTGCAGTTTCAATAAAATTTATGTTTTAGAACGCATATAACAATTTATATAATTGCAACCAGCGGAATTTCCTTTCTTAACCCACATAATTAATCTTCAATCTTCTCATTGCAGGTACTACCGCCTGGCGACCGGTCAGGAGCTGAATGTGGAACTTGAAAGAGAGCCAATCACAGAAGACATTGGTAAATATTTACAAAATTGACTTTCATTAAATTATATTCTTAAGTAGAGGTTGGCTACTGACATGAGCATTAACTTTACAATAACTATATTTTTTACTAGATGTTTCCCGCGACTTCCAATGCGCCAAAGGAAATCCCGGGGTAACCGTACATTTTCCAGCGATAAAAAGTAGCCTAAGCCCTTTCCTGTGGTCTACTTTGTATCTGTGCCAAATTTCATGATGGTCCAGTAGTTTGTACGTGAAAGCGTAACAAACAAATTCACATTGATAATATTAGTAAGGATAGTAAGAATTACTTGTCTTGTTTCCAGCACCGCCATATGTATCACAACACAACGTTGTACCCACCAAATGGAGCTACTTGCATCACGAAGATCCTCTAGTGCTTTCTAAGAAACACTTTGCTATATTCACTATGCCGCCACCGTACCATTCGACTCCTGACGTGAAATCCAACCTAGACGACAACATGAACACTACTATATCAAATAGAAATCATTCAAATAGTCCTGTAATAGGTTACGAAACTAAACTGCCTGAGCATGATTTTGAGATACATAAACCTAGTGACGACTGTAAACTCTTCGATCCAAACGAAACCTGCTATTTGGATGATGGCATGGGCTTTGATTTACAAAGCGTGCTGTCTATGGAGTTGTTAGAAAACGCGGGCGGTCATCCGCGATTAGTTGAGGCTAAGAACGAGGAGGTATTACGCAGAGTAGCCGAAATGCAGAAATTAGTTGAAAACTCTGAACAATATTTGACTGAGAACTGTGATGTTTATGCAGAAAACGGATACGATGGTATACTTAGGGACGAAATAGTCGGTAAAGAAACATGCGTGGACCCGGTAGAAAGTGATACAGAGTCTGTTAATAGTAGAATGTCTGCAGCAGATGACGCTCCCGGTATATTAAAACACAGTGACTCTTTACTACTATTAACTGAAACTATAAACCAAGGACTGAGCGGTTTGAGTGTTGGTGAAGTTAAAAAAGACTGCAATACAGACTTAACGAACAGACAATCTCAGGGTCTTAGTGCAATACTGAACAACTGTGGACTCACTGATGCCCTTTTGGCCTTAAACAATGACATGGGCTACTCAGAGAGTGATAACGATTCATCGTATACGCCTACAAGCAGTCCCATAAGAAAACACCTAAATAAAACAAACAATAAGGCAAATAGAACAAGCTTTGGTCTACACACCCCACATGCAACTATGGATAATAAAGAACCTAATCTAAAAGAATATCTTAAACAACTAAGAGAAAAAAGTAACAAAGAAGAAAATGTAGAATCTCCATGTTTCTTCCAAGAAAGTATAGTAGATAATGACGCCGAGCTTATAGATTTAACGCTTATACCTCCACCTTTAACTCCAGATGAGTTAGATTGTGCTACACAAGTGCCTCAAGTGTTACCCGCGGTACCGCCGTCGTTTGCAGACGACAAAGAGAATAGTGTAGCAAAAAGCAACGATTTGGAAGAATTTATAGCAAATGTGACAATACAGCCACCAACAGTCAAAATAACACCAGCGATAGAATTGACGCCTGAAGAAATCATGTCATATATCATACCGCCTCCTCCAGGCTCTAATAATTCCACTTTAGATAGTAATAATACCACACATCAAAATAACGATTCTGTTAAATCTCGTAAACCAGTTATAACTATTAAATCTAAAACAGACAAAATAAATGATAATGCAAACGGCGAAGTAGTTAGAGGAGCGCTCAGTGTGAGTGAAATAAGAAATATGTTTAATTCGAAAGGTCTCAGTGATGCTAGAAACAGTCTTCTATTGAAAGATAAAAGTAAAAATCAAACTAAATTCGATTCGCCCAAAGGCAAGAGAAAAAGTATAATTAATGAGAAACACCTCAATGGGAATGGGCATATCATTGAATATCCTACTGTTGAAAGAAAAGGTATGTTCTCCTGTTGCAGTAAAGATAAAAATAAGTCGGATGAGAGTAGCGACGAAACTGAAAAGATCGGTCATCTACAAAACTCAGATTCCATACCAGACGTATGTGAGGTTAGACCGCCGCCAAAAAGAAAACCAGAAATAAAACCACCACAACGGCCGCCTAAAATACCACCAGTGCCCGCACCGAGACCAAGGTCAAACTCTTTTACGTGTCCTATCAACGAATTCAGTGTTCTAGAGATACCTAACAATCAGTTCAGCACGCTCAATAATAGAAAATTAAGCTACAAAGCGGTCTGCGATGCTAACGAGAGTATGGGTCCTCCTCAAATACCACCGCGATCAGAAGAAAGGGTTCTTTCCCCGCCAACCGTGCTTCTGCCTCCCAAAAAACCACCGCTACCCCCAGTGCCTAGTATAGAAGTGTTACGTATGAAGACTGCAAAGTTGTCTCCTGTGCGAACGTCAGAAAGACTAGCCAGCATAGGCTCCCCGCACTTACAACGAAATCTCAGCACATACAAGAATCTCGAGACCGAAACATTACCTGACGATCAGCCCAGCGTAAAAGTTAATATACAACCGTACTCAACACTGCAGACGCGGCATATTCGTTCGAACTCCGAAACGAAATCAACGATACTGAAAAAACGGGATATTTCAACTGGCCTATCTCTCTGCTCCCCTCAAATGAACCGGCGATTCAACAATCGGCCAGATATACTTAACGGGGCTCCGGGTTCCGACCAGAAAGTATTCTCTCCTCCTCTCGCAGACAGAAAAGTATTCAGGAAAGACAGTGACAGTCTCACGCTCACCCCCAAATCTCAGAACCATGTCCGATTCAAGGAAGACGTGGTGGACGATATTCCCACTCCTCCCTCGCCGCCGACGTTAAAGTTCCCAGAGCTGGGCAACAATGGTCATATCTCCATCGAGAACCTTCTCTGCAAGACGGAGGTGGCGGTAGACGGTCTACTACAGCGGCTGCATCAGGTCGCCCAGAAGTGCTCACACCAGCACGCGCACGGCGGCGGAGAAGATATAGATGAAGTTAAGTTCCAGGTAGGTTTATGGAATGAAGTAAACAAATCTAAACATATTATGGTACTCTTAATAACAATGAAGCAGAAAAATGGTTAAAAACCTTATTTATAGTAATATCTACATTACTATAAATAAGGTTTTTTACCTACATTTATAATTGTTTCTTGTTAGTCCCTTTTAGTGTAGGTAGTCTATGTACTTTATACAGCTCACCTCTCGCCTGCTTTTTTGGTTTTATTAGTAGCCGATAATGAAAACTACGTTTTTGATGTAAAAAAAACAACAGAAATTGTTCCCTTTATTAAAAAAATATTCCTGTTTCCAGCGTGCGCGCAGTGAGCTAACATCATGCGCAGTATCTCTTGTGGGCACTTCCCGCGCGCTCGTAGGGGCACTAGGTCCCGGGTCGGGTCTGGGCGCGCCCGCAGGTAGCTCCGCCACTGCAGCCGCAGGCCCCCCCGCGCCGCTCGCACTAGCAGACTGTCTGACGCCCCTGAGACGCCTCGCTGACCTTGCACAGGTATTTATTGTTAAAGTTTTGGTTAATTTCATTTGGATACATTATCAAATTTAAAATAAAATGTCTGTAGTAATATTTACAACAGCGTTCGCATGCCGTTGTAAGGCTGGAACTGTATGATCCGCAATCCTTTGAAAATTCAGAGCATTAAAAATAGAACTCTGCGCTAATACATATTGACAAAAAAAAAACAAAACAAGAACAAAAAAAGAAGCTGAGAATATATACGTATGAAATACAAAATTACTATATATATATATATATATATATATATATATATATATATATATATATATATATATATATAATATATATATTCTATATATATAAGTGATATATAATATCTTGTAACGAACGTCATCAATGTAATTAACCGTAGTCAGTAACTTTATATTTTCTTAATATGTAGCTCAGTACCCTTTGAAAAATTGCTGATGACGTTTTCAAGCCAAAGGGAAGGCATGTCCACTGGTAATGTCCTTCTTGTGTTACAAACCCAGCTTTTTTTCCATCTTCGACTCGTAACGGTATAGACCAAAAAGCTGAATTTACATCTACAGAGTTGTAAAATACTTGCAGTTCCTAGTCTTTATCACTAAATCTTCAATTAACGGGAAAGGTTGAGCTTGTGGTACTACAATTTTATTCAGGTCTCTAAAGTCTATACATAATCTTGTTTTTTTATTATCTTCTCTATAAATGCTAATGTTACCGGTGCTGCAAATGGACTATAAGATTCTTGTATTACATTATTATCTAGCAATTTTGCAATCTGCTGTTCTATCTCCTTTTTGTCTTCTATAGTGCATCTATAAGGCCTCTTGCTGCAGTATCTATCTACTAATAAGTCTATTCTAGCCTCATATCCACTTACAGTGCCAATATCATATTTATCTTTTGCAAAAACAGATTTTTATGTATCAATCAGTTTATTTATTTTATATTTCTCATCTTCTTTTAAATGAATCATTTTCATTTCAATATCATCTTCTTTTACGTGTTCATTGAAATTTATTTTAATATCTTTAATATCATTTCTATCTTTTTCTTTCTTTCGTTTTGTATTATCTCATTACTATCATCATAATATTTTTTCTGAATAATAGTTAGATCTTCAGTTTGATTTAATCTAAATATTTTTATCAAATCTAATCCAATTAGAAAATCATACTTGAAATTCTTTTCATCGATAATGTACACATCCACCTCTCTTTCCATTTCAAAAATCTTAATCCTTAACTTTGTCAAACCAGTCGTCTTTTGGACACCATTAATCGTTAATAGACTTGCCCATTTATATTACTTCTTTTATTTTTTAATTTAAGTAATTTTGAATTTATCAAGGATACGTTAGAACCTGAATCATAAACTCCATTTATTTGTAGTTTTTGATTTACCTTTAGTTTGACAGTTATTAATGGTGTCACTATTAGTTTTTTTGCTCAGTTTCATTTAACTCTGCCTCAATTACAGAATTGTTTACATGTCTAATCAAATTTCTTTTGAAATTATCATCATCTTTTGTTCTAAACCAGCATAAAGCTTCAGGGTGATATCATAACCCCTTATTTAAGTTTATGCAAATTTTACATGCATTTCTTGTAGCTTCGGCTCGGTAGGTAGATCTATAGGTTCTCTTTGCAGATATTCTTTTGTGTACCATATGTTCATACCTTTTTACCTCATTAAACAAATCAATTGTATCTGTTAAGATCTCTATATCAATCTTATGGAATATATTTTCTGGTAAGCCTACTGCTATCAGGTCTATTAAGGTGCCTGCGTCAATTGATGTTCTCATTTCAAGTAGAAGTTTTTTCTTTTTTTATAGCGTAATCTAGTAGAGAACCGTCTTTATATTTATATGTTAAAGCAAAATTAACTGTATTCCACCCTTTGTTCGCAAAGGTTTCGCAAAATTTTGATTTCCAGGCAGACCATCCAGAGTTTAATGTTAGCTCCATAATCATTGAGTTATACCAATCGATGCAACTCTTATCCATAAATAATCTAATTATTAATTAATTAATCTAATATTTTCTTTTCATCAGATGTCACATCAAAACGCTCACATTCTCTTTCAAACGTGTCAATCCATAAGTTTGCATTCGATTTTTTGGTTGTAAACTTTTCAATAATAAATTTTCCTGCAATGTGCTTAAGGTTCTCTAGTGCTCTAATGTGCTCTAGTTTCTTGTGCGTTTACTACTACACTTTGAAATAAATTTTGAAAACTATTTTTTCGCCTTTTTGTGCTACCTGTTCATCAATTAATTCTTCCAGATATTGCTCTCCAAATTGCAAATTACCATCTTCATCTACATAAATTTTCTTTAGGTCCTCTGTCATATTTATCCAAACTCTTCTTGTTTGGTATCTTTTTTTTTAGGCTATTTCTGACTTTGTTATAGGTATTAGTTTTTATAATTTGACTGTGGTGGCTTACCGCTTGTAATTCCTCAGGTATAGAATACTCTCTATTGCATTGCGTCGCTATCGACGTTATAGAGAGTATATTTGACTTTCCGTCGTTTCCGGGTAGCAACGTCAATTTAAATTGTAATTTCTCCATTTCAAAAAACAAGATTGTCGTTTTATAAGATAATATCTTGGACGAAAAATAAACTATTTTGTTTCTCTGTAAATACGAGTTTATTATAAGTCGATATCAAAAACATTACTACATTAAATAACATATTATCATACCTGTAAATACGAGAAACGACAATTATATTTGTTGTTATTCCTCCAGTATGGTATTAAATTAAAATCTTTTGTACATCTTTATATTCTTTGCTTTTAACATTTTTCCATTACAATCAAATTTGACAATCTCAATAAGACTTAAAAATAATTTCTTCTAAAAATATTTAAATATCTAGCACATAACACTACTTTAAATAAAAACTTAGTTTATTATTTACATATATATATATATATATATAACGTTGGTGCTCAAGCCGGGGGTCGCGGGTTCGAATTCCGCCGAAGGACAAAAAGTTTTCTGCGTTCCTGAGTCATGGGTGTGTATTAAATATGTTTATAATATAATAAAAATCTTAAATATACGTATACTATAAAAGTATTAAATATACTTCCCGTTTTCTGGTACCTGTAACAAGTTCTTCGGATACTTAGCACGGGGCCAGATTGACGTGGTGTGAATTGTCCATATATATTATTATATTATAGCCTGACCAGGAATATAACAATCTTTGCCATGTTGCGGAAAATTCTTGAAACTAAATTGAAATTTCATTAATGTCAAATCTACGAGAATTAATCAATCACATCTCAGCTTCTTGTAGTGTTGCTGCAATAAAAATTTAAGTGCCCTCAGTGTAGTTTAGTTTTCATGGTCAGACTTTAAAATTATAAAAACAATAATAACAGCGATTCTAATTGCTGTTGTATAAAGAGCGTTAATATGAGTGACGTGTAATAGTAATTTATAATTACTGTTTTTCTTAATATTGTGGTTTTTTTTTCAGGCACTAGGCAGTCACACATCAGCACCGTTACAGACTAGGAACCTAGTATTACGCGTGTACGATGTCACGGCCGCGTTCAAAGACTTGGCGGGAGCGGAAATGGCGCAAATAATACACGACCACAACGCCAAAACTTCACAAGGCACGTTGCAGGAGAACTCGACCTTAGAAGGTCAATTGGCCCTCCGCGCAGAATGCCTAGCCAACGTGCTGGCAACACTGCTCAGAAGCCTCCGAGTATTCTCCCCCTAACTTGACACTGGCAGCCGCTGTCACTGTCAAGTTCTCCCGCCAAAACAGGACACATAATATATACATCACAGATTAATATAAACAAGTTTAATTTTCTAAATGTAGCGTTTAATGTAAAGTTATATTCCGTTATATGACCATTACTAAATTGAGACCAAATAGATGTGTTATAGATGGCGACATATTTTCTTTAAGTTGTAGTTTTAATATTCTAACAGATGTTATTGCTTGTGTTTTTATTGTTATGACGTTGTTTGGATTTGATCGTGTATACATTAGGCCTAGGTTAGATAATTTACGAGAATTATGATTTTATACACGAAACACTCTTTTCCGCTTTGTGACTAGGCCAGTGGCTATGATGTATTATCTACCAGCGGTAATCGTGACTTAATACAAATGACTTGCAGCTTTTTACTAGTTAATAACTTTTATAATGTATCTCTTAATGGCAGCTAATATTATCTGTTAAATTTTCACCCTAGAGTTTTAGTCGCTAATAAAATGCATTTCTCAACATACAGCAATTTTATATGATTATAATATATTTCATAATTATCACTCTATAAGTCGAGCAGATGTTTCGAATGAATTTGGGTTGCACAAAATACGCTTTTGAAATGTTTCTACGCTTATAGTTTAAAATCCAAATGAGGACGGTGTTTATAACAGTAGTAACAATAAAATCAACTATATCTGTCTCTGATTTCTCTGGTATAACAAATATGAAGCAACCTTCTAGAATCTAGTGTAATGAATTCGTGAATTAATTCCATCCATGATGACAAATAATGTTTTTTTTAAATAATTGTACATTTAGTAGTTTAATGAGAAGTATGTTAGGTTTAATTTTCTAAAAATGATATTTTCAGATTTTGGGTAGGATTTGTCTAAGTCACGACTACCACTGGCGTTTTGACAGGAGGCATATCGACAACAATGCGTAAAATATAAAAATAGACAAAATGTTACCATAGCAAATAAATAAGTTTTAAAAATGTTGACATATCTATTTACTTATAACCTATACTGTATATTTTCTAACTTTAGGTGTGATTTTAAAATAGGGTGCAAAATGTAATCGTAACTGTATTATAAATTGATAATTACTAAAAAATGGATGCATTTCGTTTGATAGATGGCGTTGTTTTGATTCTGCGTTGCTAGTGAATGTTGCCAGTGTTACGTGCTAATATTTAATATTGGTGCTATTTTATAATGTTTGTATTGAAATTGGTTATAACTTGCACCAGTGATTTGACTTACAATTCATTTTATTTATTCAATCTCAATGCAATGATTTTTTATTTTATTTATATCAAATATTATATTTTATCGTTTCTTATTAGAAAATGGATTTACAACTAATTTATATAACTACAGACTTTAAAGTATGGATCTATCGCAATAAACTAATAGTCATTAAGGACGTTTCTCGAAAAACCTATGGAAATATAGGAGAATGCTTCCAAGAAGTCTGTGGTTATACCTTCAATTCATGAGTATTACTCGCCTGTAAAGTACAATTTATTTTCGATAGTATGTATTCGCCAAAGAAGAGTCTTAAGTTTGCCTTATTCATTCCTTTCTAGCTTGTCATTGTAAAATTTATATATTTACGGAGATATATTTATTCCAATATCCGTATATTCCAATAGGATAAATATGTTTATCTTAATAGTTGAAAACAGGTACACGTCAAAGCTCAAACGTTGAGAAAATACACATAAAAAATAAATTATTCTGTTTTTTTTTTTATATATATAATAAAAAGCCTACAGTCCGATCAGAGTAGTCGTGGATTTTTGTGCGCATGTACAACTCGATTAAACGATAGACGTGTTGGTTTAACAATTTGTTTCATTTGACATAATTATCAACCTTTCTTTCACATCAATTTTATTCATTGCGCATGTGCAAATCGTACGTATGCGCACAACAACAAGAACAAAAGAAACTAACTCGACTATTTGTTTTTCCTCTGACAGGAACTATATGCCGACGACATACATAAAGAAACACCGAGGTAAAATAACTCTGAACGGACTGTTCTGTATTTTTTAAGTTTTATTTTTTATTTGTAATACTTTTGGGCACTGGAATTGTATGTTAACATCCAGCAAAAGTGTCTGGCGTGTACACGTTTAGGGAACATTGTAAGATAGTGTATTTCTAGTGACAATATACAGGTACGACGATGTTATTACACCAATTTATTTATCGACTAAACCACAATGCAATGCATTTGATGTATTAAATGATTTTAATCAATTGTGCTTTCTTTTGACCTGTATTTCAGACTAAAATTTAAAATTATAATAGTTTTTGAGCTACAGATTCTAATTCTTACCTATGCAAGAAAGCCCAGCGCCACCTAAATATTTATTTTATTCTGGTTCGTATTTGTTGCTATAGCGGCAACAGATTACAGAAATACATCATCTGTGACAATTTCAACTGTCTAGCTATCACGGTTCATGAGATACAGCCTGGTGACCGACAAACGGACGGATAGCGGGGTCCTAGTCCTAGAGGGTTCCGTTTCACCCTTTGGGTACGGAACACTAAAATGTATTCTAAATCTACTGTACAATTTTATTTCTTTGTATCTATAGATTTTACTTTTCGTTAACGTTTTTTCTCGTACCTAACGAGAAACAATGTTAACGAAGAGTAAAATCTATACATACAAATAAATAAAATTGATGTGTTTGTTTGTAATTTCAAATTAACAGCTTTTCACTAAACGCATTTGAAGTATATACGGTTCTTAAAATCAAAATCAGTCGGTGCTGGAGTCGATAAAAAGTCATACGTTCGTCATAACGCCAGGCCGTGCTCACTGTTCACGATCACGATCACACGATCGCCTGCAACCGGTCCCTGCGACAAATAGACAAATAGAAAAACACAGGGTTAGGACGCCCACTCGCCTGTTATGCACTTTGTATGAATTAGGAGTACGCAGAGTCATGGCGTAGAGATTGCTTAGAGAACGAAACGTAGTTTTATCAGTGAATGTGGGTATGCAGTTAACTATAGGCTCGCAAGAAGAATATACACGTGAGGGACACTACAGTCAATAGTTTTTTTGTACTTTCGTTCTCATTTTAGTGGTTATTACCCGACTGCGGCGAAGCTAAAAGGAGGGGTAATGATTTTGACAGGCTATGTATGTTTGTTCCATCGTAGCGCCTAATCTACCGATCCGATTTTAATGAATGAGGTGGTGTCAACAGATTTTTAATAAAAACCCGGGTAACATAGGCTATATAATTTACGTAGTCGGGTTAGTTTTTATAAATATAGTGTCCCACAGGAATACTGTACTTTTTTGGGATATAAAGTAGCCTATTATTCTTATCCCGAAAAAGTAGTGTTTCCGTGAGATACATATATATATATATATATATAGATTAATGATTTACGCCTATTTAGTTTGTATAAAAAATATTAATCATTAATCTTTTTCATACAAATAAAATAGGCGCTTCGTCGTTTTCATTATCGAAGAACCTGCCTCTATTAAGCAACTAGATTATTACGTGGCTTAGATTTCACGAAATGGATAAGTTTGGACTCCCGTTTTTCTTTGCAGAGTCCTTTTTAAGTGGCTAAATATGCCTGGCCAATCCTTTCAACGGTTTACACAGTATTAAACAAAACATTACAAGATCTAGAATATGTAACGGATACTATTTATATACTCAGCAGATTTAGTAGGTACCTATATTAATATTGCCAGCCATGTTGATTCCCTACATATAGAAACACTGGTCGCGCTACACTAGTCGCATTAAATATTAATGCCCATTATAAATTACAAAATATTGTCGAGGATCTCCAACTAGAGCCGAGATAGCGAGCCAGGAGAAACGAGACGGGCAAAAATAGTGCATTATATAGCCCCGTGAGCCAGGGCATGCGATAATGTTTTCTAATGCCAGCTCGGAGATACTCCAATTCAATGTGATCTGAATGTAAACAAAGCTCAATATGGGCGGCTTTAATGTTACCAATTTAAATGTAAACTTATTCACCGCGCAGGTCAGTTCAGTTCAGGTTCAGTGTCCAGGTTGCATTGGTCTACGACGGTCGAGCAGGTCGTGGGTAGTCCACGACCACCATCAGGAGAAGAACCAACTTCGCCTTGAGGGTCGAGCGTTTGGAATCTCGTCATAAAGTGAACTTTAGTTCTTTTGTGGTGAGAGTTCCAACCCATCACTTACCGACCTTCGAGAAGGAGGAGTTCCGGCCGATTGGAGTCGTCTACAGAAGATTTAGAGGACGAGTCCCGAACACTTCGCGTTTAGTTTCGCGTTAGTGTTAGTTTATTATATATTTTGTATGTTAGTCTATAAGGTATTTATAATATGGGCCTATGCAGCCTGAAATAAACGGTATTTAATTTAATTTAATAAAGAAATACTTAGTTAAAGTATAACGCAATAAAAAAATTAAAAGTAAGTTAAGCTTAATTTGGTTGGAGTTCATTTTTTTTTACATTAAATATGTATTTAATGTAAAAAAAAAAATGGTTCAATGTTGAAACAACGCCCCGAGAGGCAAACAATGGTAACCAATTCGATGCCATACACATTGTAGTTAACTTCTTCACGGTGAGTAGTAACGAAAACTCACACTCAGCACACAGTTTGTGTTAACATTCTGCAATCGACACATAAACTACTATACGTAATATAATTCCGGAAAAATGTACTATACGTTTTCTGAGAGATTAACAGATATTTATTCTACATGCTCGAGCTGATATTATATAATAGCAGCAGATAGTTTTCGCACAGTGGAGTTTGGACCTAACGCTACCGATGTTTACAAATGAGGATCTAGGAGTTAGGTTTACTGAACCCCGCGATATTTTTTCTCCATTTTTTATCTCCGCCGTAGCAGTGACACAATGCGTCTATTAATTGAATAAAAAACAGAATACATTGTTGTGTTGTGTGAAAACGGGACTGGGCTGATGATACACTAAAGCTAGCTTATTATAATAACTATATGGTAGTTGGAGTATTTTGTTACTAAAAGATTTATTTTTAATTTGAGAGGTCAGACTATACTGTGGGGTGTATTTTTATTCGAATGAAATATTTAACCCAACATTAGGCTACAATATAACTTAAGAAATTACAATATTACTTAAATTTTTAGTTATGCATATTGCATAACTAGAATAAGTAATTTACAGAAAAATAACACGATTAAAATTTTCTAATAACTCGCACTACGCATGGACATCGCCTCACACGTCGTGGTCGCTGTCGCCGGACAACGCGCCGGCTTGAAGGTTACGTGCCCGCCGCGTTATATCGCCGCGGTTATGAATAGAATTTAAGTATTTTAGAGGATAATCTGGTCAAAATATTAGGTCACGTTTAATAATTTTTAGAACGAGAATCGAATACTGAACGCGCTCCTCGATTAGATATCTATTCTTGTTTTGAAGACATTCTGTATATACCTATAGCACAAATCTATGCGTACCCCTAGTAGGTATGAAAAGAGATAAAATTTATCTTTTTTGATTTTACTAACCTAACTTTCAATAACTTCATAAAATAATACAAGAAGGCTTCAATTTGTCCAAAGCGTTGAAGTCTTTTACAGGAAGCTTTACGCTGCGATTTCAGTTTTCAAAACATTTCAAATTTTGAAGGCTGCCTGAGGATTAGCTATTGCTGGAAGACTAGATCTGCATATACGTAATTTTCGGCCTTCACACACTCTATTTGGGAGACATTTTTTTTTTTAATTAAAATCCGATTATCTAATGTTTTTGATTGATCTATCAATTGCTGTAAACTGACAGTTGTCTTTTACACTTTTATAATATCTTTGCTCTCTATGGACGCTTTCACACCACGTCCTTGTGCGACGGGCACCAGCCAACGGAAATATATATAATATTACCTGAAGGTCGCCCTGTGGTCGAAATTCGCCTATAAAAAATCGTATAAATTTTAAGTTTGAACTTTATTAGGGTTTTTTGACCCTTAGATAGAAGAAATGTAAATGTTGACTACCGTCAACGCCACAATTTACAAATTTGTATCTATCCTCAGAGTAATAACATAGTAATTTAACTATCTAGCACAGATACCCGGCTATTAGCAAGAGAAGAAACATATATAGTTCCTTATCCCACATGCTAACACTTATTATGCGTGCCATTAAGTCGTAATTCCAACGTTGAAAATGAATTTCAAAGGATCACCAACGCCAAAACAACCTTAGAAATAAACGATAAGACATGGATTTGCTTTCTCTTTCACTCTTATGATGTTACGCCATTGATGTTTTGTGAGACAGATCGCTGCTTACGGCTTCGATATTAGTACTCCTTCCATGTTTTATCCTTCTTCCTGGTATCTGTCGGAGGTAGTGTGTTGTTGTTATTTTTATTAATTTTATGTGTTTCTAAGCATTATTTCAAAAATATTAGCTTTCTGCACACCTTCTTCCACATAGTCTTTAACTATCATATTCCTCCGATCGCGCAATTCTCGTAAAACTGAAAGTTTTTGCTTCACGTATTAATATAATAATATACATTATACAGGTATCTAAAGAAAAAGATAAACTCTGAAAAGCGTTACATTCCATCACTAAAAATTGTATGTTTACGTTGCAGTAACGTAATACGGTGACCCATAAAATAATGGCTGACATTAAAATCTAAAAAACACTAAAGGGTCCCAAAGTCCCATTCAGGCTGAGCTGACGGTTAATACACCTGCTATTCACCTTGACTAGTAAAGGTTAATGCCAGTAATTAACGCGATAAATGTCGACGACATCAGCTATTAGCTATGTTGACCGGGGCTCGTTTGTCTGGGCGTTTTGACGCCTGCGGTTGTGTGCGTTATGCGCATGCGCAGGTCTAAGCTTTATTATAGATACGCGGCTGCGTCTACGAAATGTAAACAAAATATAATTACGTCATGAAACAGTCACAATAGATCCACTTGGATCGCAGTGACGCCAGGGCGAAAAAGTGACCAAAATAAACGTTGGTTAGTAAAATAAAAACGATGTGTAGATTGTATAGTGTCGCGGTGCACTTTTCTTTTTCCTGACGTTTCGGCTACTTCCCAGCAGCCGTGGTCACGGGAGGACTGAGGTGGCCGATGTCCTATTTGTTCCGCGCGAGTTATTACTTAATACAATGAATAATATTCGCGTAAACATAAGATATGAATATGATGTGTAGATTTTTATTGATGTTTGACAAAATTTTGCACTGCTTTTTTCGTATTATAGCGAATTATGTCTGTACCTACTATGTTTATTTGAGATGAGAGTTTGATTTGACGTAATTTGTCATAAATAGTTCTCTACATTTTGCATTAACATTAAATAAGTATATAAGTATCTACATATTGGAAGTAGGTAACATATTTTACATTGCATCGTAGCTGTATTATTTCTGAATTGCTGAGCTCTGATAAGAGCCGTAGCTTTCATTATAATAGCTCATTCTGTTCATAATATCTACAAACTATCTGCAAACATGAATGTCACAGCCTCAGACCAAATTAAAACTGAAGCCAGAGCTTTGTCAAACAAAAACTGAGGTCGGTTTTTCATGTAGGTAGGTAAGTATGAAGTGCGCGTGTGGTTACGCACTACATATATAAAAAAACCACACACCGCGACAGATCGCCTTACAAGGAAAGGCGGAGTTTCGTTACATGTGTGTGCGTGACGCTGTAATTACACGGCGAGGCGTAGTTTAGACCGGCTTCACTGTGTAGATCGCAAAACTCTATCTTCCCTTTTTATTTAGTCAGAGGTCACAGCGTGTCAGGCCTGGGCATGGGCCTAATCCAGTCTAAGCAGCACAACTGAGCGAAGTCAATGAATCCAACGTGACCGCGCAACGCGGGAAACCGCCATTACAACCATATATTAGTATATCGCCATTTTGAAAAATATAACCTCAAATAATAACCTCAAAGATGTATGTAATCATAAATCAACTGATTTTACAACAACATAGGTTAGGATAATAAGTATGTAACCTACTACCTAAGCTTTTAAGTTTTAAATCCTCGCACCGCAAGACGTAGCTACTTTTAAGAAAACAGCAGGCTCTTATCTCGTAACTACTAATATAAGTATTAACGTATTAATTATTAACGTACTTAACATATTTTTTGCCATTCTACATAATAATATTAGATTTAAATCTCAGTTTGGAAGTAACGTTTGGACAATTACTACTACTTCGACTTAGTCGGTAAAATATCAAAAAGGTACCCGTACACCGTATACCTTTATATATGCATGATAATGCACCTCATCTTAATTTTAATACTTACTTATGCAATTTAATGTTGTAGTTCACATGACATTGACATTTCTTCTTTAATTATTTTATATCACGGACTTGCTAAAAACTATTAGGTATGATAATTTTTTGTGGAGAATATTCTTTAAATGCTGTGTACACACACCTATAATTAAACATTGCGCTAGTACTAAGTTAAACCTGATCTAGAAATAAGTTATTAATGTAGTTATCAGTAAGATATTTGGTGTATTTATTTAATAAATAATTTTAAAAAATAAGTAGAATGAGGGACATATCATATTACTAAAGGTGTCAAGATACAATGTCTACCTGAATTTGTTGTCGTATCGAGCATTTTCGCGTGTAGACGAAGATGAATCGATGTTTAGCAACACGCGGCACAGCGGCAGATTAGAGGTGGTTTAGCGGCGGCGGCCAGTGCAATGCACCCGACCGGTTCTAACGCGCCTGAGAAAAACTTAGAATAAGTGCACGGCGACAACATTCTGGAATTCACAAGCCTAGTTGTTCAATATCTAATCGTGCAACAGGCGGCTGAGAGAGAACACGTGATGAAGTAACGCGTCGTCGTCGTCATGCCCTCGTAAAATACTTTCGGTGTTCTAATATGATAGGCGTCACGCGACTCCAGCTTATGAAAATAATAAAATATATATCTATGTGATTTGTACAGAGCACAACATAATCTCAGTGTTTAAGTGTTATTTTACGCGACTGCAGAGAAGAGATTTATACAGTCTTAGATAGAAAGTAGCCGTGATAAGAGACCGTGATCACTGATCTGTGGCAGATCTAAAATGGCCACGTTAGGTCAATCATCCAAAATCAAATACAACAGCAATATGAAATGGAGAAGTTCTGTAACTTCTTTATTCACGATTCAGCAATTCTTATTAAATGTGCCAATTGAAAATTTTCAAAATGGGGAACATACATAGTTTTTTTATTGGCTTTAAGGAAAGTAGATGATAAGCCAGGAAATACTGTCTTTGCAATGGCATATCTATGATTTTACTTTTACGAAACCGTTTTCGAAATACAGTCATCACATAAGTGAGATCGTTGGAGAGCATTAAAAACGCTGAAGTTAAATTTTGAAGTCGGAACCAGCCCAAACAATATCCTATAATATTTTATAGAACCTTCAAATTTGCTGGTACCGACATCAAAATTAGGAAGATTGAGTAGAGAAATAGTTAAAATTTTAGCTGAATTTAAAAGGGGAATTATTTAGAAAATAAGTTTTATTTAATACTTTTTGGTGCATTTTTACTTTGGAAGTCGGTTTTAATTTTTTGTTTAGAAATAATAGTTTTTCTCTTTTTAGTTAAATTTATTATATATATTATTATGAACACATTGATATCGGTGCACAAAACTGATTAGTAGTAAATACCTAAGTCATCATAACAATATTTGGTGTTTCTTGTGAAGATGATGGTGAAAAACTTTAATATTATTCCTTTACCATTTTATGCTATTCATTTATCTTATTTTTATTGTGTTTTTATTTCAATGTATATAATAACTTGTAGTCTATGTGCTAATTAGTCAAATAAACGATTTTTATTTTTTATTTATTTTTAAGTAAAATACTGCGTTTTTGTATATCATTGTTATAAAAAAATGACAAAAATAACATAAAGATTTGAACAGTAATTTTCGTAGTTTTTTTAGTCCTTTTTAGTCCTGTACCTTTTTTATATAGCAACTGATTACTGTACTTTTTTAATTCTGCGGTCCATATTTATGTTGCCTTTCGGAAACTATAAGAATTTTGCCGATTTAAAATAAATGCATATTCCTTATTCCTGAATTTCCGATATGATTCCATGATTCTATTTTTGATTAATCTGACATGTAAGATGCAGCCATTTTATGATATCTGAAATGAAACAAATGATGAACGTACCCAATACGAAACACTCGAAGTGGCCCTTTCAGACTGCAGGCTACAGCAGAGAAATAAATAGCAATCAAGTTTGCGAATCGCGATGCAAAAACTTGAATGAAACAGCAAAAAAGCTCTCCATTTAGTTAGGTCGCCATTACGCGACGCACCACAGCGTGACTTCGATTTGGAATTGATTTGTACGTACTTTTAGTTCATTCACAGCGAGAGAAAGGAATATACAATTGCGGCCCATGCGCTTTTTATGGTGACCAACGAATGAGCCGCCGTATCGCCTGATGGTATTCGCATACAGCTCTCAGAATATTTTACTCAACCCTCTCTTACTCAAAGCCTATTGCCGATACTCAATGCAAACATCGTGGCTTGTGGCTAAGCATACTTTTGCAACGTTATGTAAGAAAACCTAACCAAGAGCATGTCAGGCCATGTGTAATGAGGGTTCCGTAACAATCAACGCGCAATATGTTTCTTTTTAATGTGTTCAAAAGTTATAGTCTAATTTTCCATACGAGTGTGTAGCGTGATATATATATATATAGCTAGCTCCCCAACACCGCTTTCGGAGACGGTTGCCGGTTTCATTAAAACCAGGCCAGCTAAGCAAGAGTTATTTTATAGTGCCCAAGTGTGTGCGCAGTACACAAGAGCACTCTCTCCTCCTTTACTCTCGTAACCCAGTGGGACGTATGACTGACACGACTGGCTAGAGATCAGGAGCAGGACCGACTTTTTACATGTCAATCCGGCGCATGGATCATCTTTCTTGTCATACAATCAGGTGATCAGCCTGCATTATCCTAACCAAACTTGGAGACAACATTTTTGTTGTTCCAACACGGGAGTCGAGCCCACGACCTCCGAGTCGAGAGTCAAGCTCTTAACCTCTGGACCACGAAGATTAAAAAACTAGCGATAAACAGCGTTCAAAATGACCTTATAGAGAACAAAAGTTACTACAGCTTATATTCTGTGGCTGTTACATTTTCAAACTGCTAAAGATCCCACGATAAGAAATCATTAAATACATTTTAATTACTTATGGCCAAGCACCATGAAATGTAGTGCTTCTTGACTTATATGTACATACAACTGTTGTAAAGACAGGCCCTGTCTAAGCCTTATAGTATCTCGAACGTAGGTGCCCTATTGGGACCAACGCGACTTGATTTGTCATTTACGGTCCGCGAGACTCGAGGACGCTGGACTTGCGGACGCGCAAAATGACATGACAACGAACGGTCGCTGACGGATTCGGTATATCACTTTTCGAAGGTCGAATAACTATATATATATATATATTTTATTAACTGACATTGAGTACAGTCGCCGACAGATCCGGTGTATCACTTTTGAACCCTCAAAAGTGATACACCGGATCTGTCGGCGACTTGTATAAAGTAGGTTTGTTATTAATTAATAAAATAACGCAATATCAAGTAAAAAAATACCCACAAGCTGCAAGAAAATGTGTAACTGCACGCACGAGCACGAGCTTTGCCTCACATTTGCTAGCAGGATGCAGATATGTTTTCGCGGAATATTGATATTTATAATATTAATGAAATTGAAGTAGGTTTTCTTTAAAATGTTCGTAGAGATTCTTCCTAACTTTCGAAACCATTGGTGAGCTCCTTCATTGTTTTATTCAACTCTACCTAGAGTGAATTTGACGGAGATACTTGTAATGAGAGTTCTAGCATTTGCTCTGATTTAGTTATAATTGTTTAACGCGAAGTCTTACAACAGCGGGTTAAACTATAGACTAGGGAATATAATCATAGTTCGCTTGACAGTTTCGCTAATGTTTTGCTACAAATAAAGCTCAAGTAAGAGCTCCGTTTATTTTTTCTAATAAATTCTAATGCAAAAGGCAAAATGCAATACAATTATTATGAATCGAGTCATGACTCATGGGAAATGTAGAGATTTTATGACTTACTAGTTACTACTGATGTTTAATTCGGATAAAATTGTTGGTTGGATTGTAATAATTTCTGTAATAAAATCTACGTTTGAAATGAAATGCGAATACAATATTATTTTCTTTTTTAATAATCCCAGACTGTAATAAATAGTTAATACATGTATAGTGCTCAACGACAACAAAATGTACAGCTCTCCGGATTTTCTTTTGCGCATACGAAGCCGCGGGAAACATCTAGTCCCGGGCTTAGTCATCAGCTGTCAGGCAATACACAATGCACCGCACGTTCTTGCGTTTACAGAATTCGGTGTGAAAATCACCTCATTTTTGTTTATCGCCTTAGGGCCAGTTCACTGCACATGCGCTGTGCAGCGCGGTGCAACTTGACATACGAATACTTACAATGAAACGTGTCTTCTTGTGTAATGAATAAAGTTAAATTTTGAACGGTTCGGGCGGTGTAGTATCAACATATAGTACTGTATACGTCTACTGTGACCGAGCTGTGCAGTCTGTAGCGGGCAATAGTATGTGTGCGGGCGCCGGTTCGGGCGGTCTAGTATGAAGATGTAGTACTGTATACGTCTACTGTGACCGAGCTGTGCAGTCTGTAGCGGGCAATAGTATGTGTGCGAGCGCCGGTTCGGGCGGTCTAGTATCAACATGTAGTACTGTATACGTCTACTGTGACCGAGCTGTGCAGTCTGTAGCGGGCAATAGTATGTGTGCGGGCGCCGGTTCGGGCGGTCTAGTATCAAGATGTAGTACCGTATACGTCTACTGTGACCGAGCTGTGCAGTCTGTAGCGGGCAATAGTATGTGTGCGGGCGCCGGTTCGGGCGGTCTAGTATCAAGATGTAGTACCGTATACGTCTACTGTGACCGAGCTGTGCAGTCTGTAGCGGGCAATAGTATGTGTGCAGGCGCCGGTTCTGGCGGTCTAGTATCTACCTGTAGTACTGTATACGTCTACTGTGACCGAGCTGTGCAGTCTGTAGCGGGTGTGCGGACGCCGGTTCGGGCGGTCTAGTATCAACATGTAGTACTGTATAAGTCTACTGTGACCGAGCTGTGCAGTCTGTAGCGGGCAATAGTATGTGTGCGGGCGCCGGTTCGGGCGGTCTAGTATCAACATGTAGTACTGTATACGTATACTGTGACCGAGCTGTGCGGTCTGTAGCGGGCAATAGTATGTGTGCGGGCGCCGGTTCGGGCGGTCTAGTATCAACATGTAGTACTGTATACGTCTACTGTGACCGAGCTGTGCAGTCTGTAGCGGGCAATAGTATGTGTGCGGGCGCCGCGCCGGTTCGGGCGGTCTAGTATCAACATGTAGTACTGTATACGTCTACTGTGGCCGAGCTGTGCAGTCTGTAGCGGGCAATAGTATGTGTGCGGGCGCCGGTTCGGGCGGTCTAGTATCAACATGTAGTACTGTATACGTCTACTGTGGCCGAGCTGTGCAGTCTGTAGCGGGCAATAGTATGTGTGCGGGCGCCGGTTCGGGCGGTCTAGTATCAACATGTAGTACTGTATACGTCTACTGTGGCCGAGCTGTGCAGTCTGTAGCGGGCAATAGTATGTGTGCGGGCGCCGGTTCGGGCGGTCTAGTATCAACATGTAGTACTGTATACGTCTACTGTGACCGAGCTGTGCAGTCTGTAGCGGGCAATAGTATGTGTGCGGGCGCCGGTTCGGGCGGTCTAGTATCAACATGTAGTACTGTATACGTCTACTGTGACCGAGCTGTGCAGTCTGTAGCGGACAATAGTATATGTGCGGGCGCCGGTTCGGTCGGTCTAGTATCAACATGTAGTACTGTATACGTCTACTGTGACCGAGCTGTGCAGTCTGTAGCGGGCAATAGTATGTGTGCGGGCGCCGGTTCGGGCGGTCTAGTATCAACATGTAGTACTGTATACGTCTACTGTGACCGAGCTGTGCGGTCTGTAGCGGGCAATAGTATGTGTGCGGGCGCCGGTTCGGGCGGTCTAGTATCAAGATGTAGTACTGTATACGTCTACTGTGACCGAGCTGTGCAGTCTGTAGCGGGCAATAGTATGTGTGCGGGCGCCGGTTCAGGCGGTCTAGAATCAACATATGGTACTGTATATGTCTACTGTGACCGAGCTGTGCAGTTTGTAGCGGGCAATAGTATGTGTGCGGGCGCCGGTTCGGGCGGTCTAGTATCAAGATGTAGTACCGTATACGTCTACTGTGACCGAGCTGTGCAGTCTGTAGCGGGCAATAGTATGTGTGCGGGCGCCGGTTCGGGCGGTCTAGTATGAAGATGTAGTACTGTATATGTCTACTGTGACCGAGCTGTGCAGTCTGTAGCGGGCAATAGTATGTGTGCGGGCGCCGGTTCGGGCGGTCTAATATCAAGATGTAGTACCGTATACGTCTACTGTGACCGAGCTGTGCAGTCTGTAGCAGGCAATAGTATGTGTGCGGGCGCCGGTTCGGGCGGTCTAGTATCAAGATGTAGTACCGTATACGTCTACTGTGACCGAGCTGTGCAGTCTGTAGCAGGCAATAGTATGTGTGCGGGCGCCGGTTCGGGCGGTGTAGTATCAACATGTGGTACTGTATACGTCTACTGTGACCGAGCTGTGCAGTCTGTAGCGGGCAATAGTATGTGTGCGGGCGCCGATTCGGACGGTCTAGTATCAACATGTGGTACTATATACGTCTACTGTGACCGAGCTGTGCAGTCTGTAGCGGGCAATAGTATGTGTGCGGGCGCCGCGCCGGTTCGGGCGGTATAGTATCAACATGTAGTACTGTATACGTCTACTGTGACCGAGCTGTGCAGTCTGTAGCGGGCAATAGTATGTGTGCGGGCGCCGCGCCGGTTCGGGCGGTATAGTATCAACATGTAGTACTGTATACGTCTACTGTGACCGAGCTGTGCAGTCTGTAGCGGGCAATAGTATGTGTGCGGGCGCCGCGCCGGTTCGGGCGGTCTAGTATCAACATGTAGTACTGAATACGTCTACTGTGACCGAGCTGTGCAGTCTGTAGCGGGCAATAGTATGTGTGCGGGCGCCGGTTCGGGCGGTCTAGTATCAACATGTAGTACTGTATAAGTCTACTGTGACCGAGCTGTGCAGTCTGTAGCGGGCAATAGTATGTGTGCGGGCGCCGGTTCGGGCGGTCTAGTATCAACATGTAGTACTGTATTCGTCTACTGTGACCGAGCTGTGCAGTCTGTAGCGGACAATAGTATGTGTGCGGGCGCCGGTTCGGGCGGTTTAGTATCAACATGTAGTACTGTATACGTCTACTGTGACCGAGCTGTGCAGTCTGTAGCGGGCAATAGTATGTGTGCGGGCGCCGGTTCGGGCGGTCTAGTATCAACATGTAGTACTGTATACGTCTACTGTGACCGAGCTGTGCGGTCTGTAGCGGGCAATAGTATGTGTGCGGGCGCCGGTTCGGGCTGTCTAGTATCAAGATGTAGTACCGTATACGTCTACTGTGACCGAGCTGTGCAGTCTGTAGCGGGCAATAGTATGTGTGCGGGCGCCGGTTCGGGCGGTCTAGTATCAAGATGTAGTACTTTATACGTCTACTGTGACCGAGCTGTGCAGTCTGTAGCGGGCAATAGTATGTGTGCGGGCGCCGGTTCGGGCGGTCTAGTATCAAGATGTAGTACCGTATACGTCTACTGTGACCGAGCTGTGCAGACTGTAGCGGGCAATAGTATGTGTGCGGGCGCCGGTTCGGGCGGTCTAGTATCAACATGTAGTACTGTATACGTCTACTGTGACCGAGCTGTGCGGTCTGTAGCGGGCAATAGAATGTGTGCGGGCGCCGGTTCGGGCGGTCTAGTATGAAGATGTAGTACTGTATATGTCTACTGTGACCGAGCTGTGCAGTCTGTAGCGGGCAATAGTATGTGTGCGGACGCCGGTTCGGGCGGTCTAGTATCAAGATATAGTACCGTATACGTCTACTGTGACCGAGCTGTGCAGTCTGTAGCGGGCAATAGTATATGTCCAGGCGCCGGTTCGGGCGGTCTAGTATCAACATGTAGTACTGTATACGTCGACTGTGACCGAGCTGTGCAGTCTGTAGCGGGCAATAGTATATGTGCAGGCGCCGGTTCTGGCGGTCTAGTATTAGGCGGTCTAGGCGGCGAAATTCAAACAAGATCCGGTGGCGCGTGTGTAAAGGCACTACCGCAGTAAGTGTGAAGCTTTCTCGCAGTCAGTGTGAAGCTCAGCTCTCACAGTCAGTATGAGTCTCTCTCGCAGTCAGTATGAAGCTCTCTCGCAGTCAATATGAATCTTTCTCGCAGTCAGTATGAAGCTCTCTCGCAGTAAGTATGGAGCTCTCTCGCAGTCAATATGAATCTCTCTCGCAGTCAGTATGAAGCTCTATCGCAGTAAGTATGGAGCTCTCTCGCAGTCAGTATGAAGCTCTCTCGCAGTAAGTATGGAGCTCTCTCGCAGTCACTATGAAGCTCTCTCGCAGTAAGTATGGAGCTCTCTCGCAGTCAGTATGAAGCTCTCTCGCAGTAAGTATGGAGCTCTCTCGCAGTCACTATGAAGCTCTCTCGCAGTCAGTATGAAGCTCTCTCGCAGTCAATATGAATCTCTCTCGCAGTCAGTATGAAGCTCTCTCGCAGTAAGTATGGAGCTCTCTCGCAGTCAATATGAATCTCTCTCGCAGTCAGTATGAAGCGCTCTCGCAGTAAGTATGGAGCTCTCTCGCAGTCAGTATGAAGCTTTATCGCAGTCAGTATGAAAGTCTCTCGCACTCAGTATGAAGCTACTATATCTGTCGTGGCGATAGTCAGTTCGGAACTATCGCTGCGGCATTTCTCCTCAAGGTCACCAAACCAGTCCACAGCACTAGTGGTGTGCAGGCGCATATCGATGTCTTAAATTGAGATATCCAGTGTACGGTATCGATCGGTTTTGGTGGTGGGTAGTGGCCGGTGGGTGGTGGATAACATAATTAGGTATTTTTAGCCGAATACCAAAAAGGAGGCGGTTATACATATATGTATATATATATATATATATATATATATATATTTATTTTTTTGTATGTTCAACGATTACTCCGCCGTCTGTAGACCGATTTTCAAAATTATTTTTTGCTGTATAGGGTATAATCACAATTTGGTCTTTTTGATACCAAGACGGTGCCCTGATGATGGGATCGACACATATAGTGATTTAGACTTTTTCTGAAGATAACCAAGCAATAAGTAAGACTGCACCAAGGTATACCCTAGATCAAAAAGTACTAAACATAACTCTTGAGTCCTTAATTTCGGCATTGTTTAAAGAACTGCAAGCATATTATGCCACTATTTCAATTACAGGAATCATCATCATCACCACCATCATCACATTATGATGATAATAGGTACTTTTCATAGTCTTTTACATCGATACATATCCTTGAATATTAACTCTGGCTGTTTGTGAACCTATTTAGATGGATAAAATTCTTTTGTTGTTGGTCCTTTAGTCCCCAAAGTATATACCCGATGATGGTATCCATGAGGAATCGAGGAAACTCAAAATTTATAGAGACATCTATAGGCTTGTGACTTTTGTGAAGTAAATCAAGCGTATGCTACCAAAAAGTAAAATTTTGTGCCAAGGGTGTACCGTACCTACCCTGGATCCTCCTTAGTCTTTAAATATACACGTTTGGAAATTTCGGCGTTGTTTTAGAACTGCAAGCACATGCCATTGTGTAACTTACAGTAATCATCATCGTTATCTTATATACAATACCTATTGGAAGCTTGGCGCGTATTCAATTATACTGTCGAACAATTCTATTAAACTTTCTTGAAATGTGTTAATAAAAATATAATAAATATTACTAAAAAAAAGGAAAAAATTAATCCGGACCAAAAAAATTAGTTCGTCGTCTCGTAATGCAAAAAAGTATGGAATAAATATTATTTTCTAAATAATTCACCTACTACCGTCAACCTTACAAAGGTATCTCAAAGTTTTTTATAATATTATATCTATGGACGCTTCCAGACCATGTCAATCTAGTCCCGTGGTAAGTTCTCGAAGAACTTGTGTTACGGGCACGGCTACCAGACAACGGAAATATATTTAAAATACTTTTATACTATACATAAATTTAAGATTTTTTATTACTTAATAGAAATATTTAATATTAAATCTAAAAAAATTACAAGGCCTACTGCATATTTAAAACCACACGGATAAGTGTCCATAGGCATATTGATACAGAAATAAGTTAGATCTTTAAAAGTGGGTACTTCCTTTCCCTACTATAAGCTGTAGGCTGTTGCACTGGAAAGTTCATCATAAAATGATTATTACTGCATCTGGATTACCATGCCACCATACTTTCTTCACAAATCATAGCGAGTAATGAACTGCTCCTAATTTATGAATAATATTTGTAATTTGTCTGTAACTCACTAAATTCCGGAACAATTGTAATAGAAAATTCCTGTTTTAAATTAAGTATCCTATCTAAATCTATAGGTGAGAAAATTTTTAAACTAGCGCCCTTAACTAAGCTTTTGCTCGCGGCTCCGCCCGCGTAAATACAGTATCCCACAGGAACACTGTCCTTTTTGGTATAAAAAGTAGCCTATGTGCTAATCCAGAGCTCAAACTGCTACCATACAAAATTTTCCATCCTCACAAACTTATCACATTTATAATAGTAGTAGTATTATGTATTGACTAAAGAAAAACCATATAAATTATATAAAAAATATTTTTATGTTAAACGGTTTTATTACAATAAAAATAATGTAGGTAATGTACTAAAAGCTAAAAAATAATTCGGTAAGTCCTAGCTACCAGATCGCACCAATCTTCTCATCAATCTGGGGTATTGATCAGACAAATAATAAAATCGTTGGGCGTTGCGTATCTAGAGTTAATATATGATAGTTTCGCGAGCCCAACGATTTTATTATTTGTCTGATCAATACCCCAGATTGATGAGAAGATTGGTGCGATCTGGTAGCTAGGACTTACCGAATTATTTTTTAGCTTTTAGTACATTACCTACATTATTTTTAGTGTAATAAAACCGTTTAACATAAAAATATTTTTTTATTTAATTTATTTTCAAGTTTTTAGTTTTGTTGTTTCAGAATGAGCTCCATTCTACTAATCAAGCCCTTTTATAAGACACCTATATTAACGTAGTTGTGGAAAATATGTAATCCGCCATTTTGTGGCGGCGGCCATCTTAAATTTTATTTTTTTATAGAGAGCTCTATTCTACCAATAAAGCCCTTTCATTTGATACCCATATCGACGCTGGAAAGGCAACCTTGCTTAAGCGCCATTTGACGGTTCCGAGATAAAGCGATTCAAAGTTTGAAATTTTCGAAAAAAATTCGTATAATATTTATTTTAAGTCACATTAACCTGAAATTTTGACAGAACATCAAGGAAAGGTGTTACTTTAACTTGAACGATTAATATATTGTTATAACGTAATACAAACAAAGTTAAGTGGCGGTTAAGCAATAAGTGCTCCGGCCTTGGGCGAGGCAAATTTTCTGATAAGACATAGAGCAGCTCAAGATGTGTCTGCGCTTTTTGCTTATTTACAAAAAATCTTCATATCGCATCTGAGCTACATTTCTAATCTCTATATTTTTTCAAAGATGTCGTAGGCATAATTGACTAATTTTAACAAACTATCTAAAAGCTGTCTCTCCTAAATTGCTGATTTTCAAACTGACATGCAACTATGGTATCGAAAATGTTTCTTATAGATAGGCATATTCGGAAATTTAAGTAAAATATAATAACATAAAGTAATCAAAAAACATATTTATTATTGTACTTATGAATTAATGAGGTTGTTTTAGTTTACTTATAAAATAATAATTTAATCGCTATCTTCCACAGCTGTGTCTGGCAAATGGTCTTTCACGTTTCCGTGAGGTAGTTTAAAGTATTCTTCGTGAAACTGATGAGGTATAGCAGAAGATTTGCAGTGGTTCACCAAGTCTTTATGTTTAAGGTCACAAATGGGCAACTGACTTTTATATAAACGTTGAGAAGGCATTTTGTTCCTTCCAAGAACAAATATTTTTTCAGTTTTAGCTTCTTGTCAAATGGAATTTTTGATAAATACATGGGTTGGGTCGCTCTTTTTGAATGTGATGACTCGAATTTTACTTATTTTTCCAGCCAAATTGTTTTTAAAATATTTGTCGGATATGGAGTCCCATGCAACAAAATCGGAATATTTTAATATTTCCACATTATACGGCTTTGGGTTTTTCCTCGCTAATGTAAATACTGTTGACCATTGGGAAGGCGCATGAACAACAATATTGTTTAGGCTGTTCTCTATCACGGCATGGATGCTGTCTACAGGCATAGATGTATGTCCAGGTAGGAGGAAGTTAATCTGAATAGTTTCTATGTGTTCACAAGCTAGTAAAGCAGAGTGAACTGCTGCAAAAACAATTTTATTCTTATTTTGGCCAGAACATGAGTCACTGTAAAGTAAAAGATTTTTATAGTTTTCCTGTCATCCACCATTTGTATGTATTTCAATAAGATAGTAGCAACTTCATTTCCTCCTCTTTTGCCGTCGCTTTCTCCCCAAGAATAACAATATCCTTCCCTGGTAGAACTCTCGTAGAAAGTAAGATTATAAACACTGTACTTTCTGGAATAGTATAAGAGCATACTCTTGCCGTACGGAGTGTTCAAAACCTTTTGCAGATCAAATGAAACACAAAGGGAGTAAGTTTCATGTTTAGTGATATTTTGGTGGAATTTGAATCTCGCTTTTGAGTCCTCAACTTCTTTTAAGTTGAGGACTCAAAAGCGTTTAAGTTATCTTTCTTAGGAATATGAAAAGTGATGTTAAATTCGGTTGAAAAAAAGTTTTTAAAAACTTTTTCCCCGACGTAATCTTTTCCCTTGGATGAAAACTCATTTTTATATAATTGATAGAGGTGAGTAATATTTTTAAACTATTGTGGCAAGTAAAGTCAAGTGGAATCCTTGCGGCAGTAATGTGACGGAACAGCTGGTAAGTTCTTAATATAATCTATAACTCCTTGTCTAATCGAAGCCGACGTCTTATTAGCTGGAACATGTTTTCCTCTTAAGTCCGTTTTAGATAGATTACACTCAGCATTAGAGATAGTGTAATGAACAAAGCGCTGAGAAAGATCCAACGTATAAAGTTGACGACGACCTTCCCCTTCATTTATAAAGTAAAGGTAAGTTTTTGTCATCGAGATGCATCACCTTTTGTACGCTTCCTCTTCACTTCAGCAGCTTGTGAATTCGCTACTAACCAATCTCGTTTACGCTGCGATGAAAGATTGTAGTAATAATTAAAAATATTCTTTCTACGTTCTTCCGAAATTTCGTGGCAGTCATGTGGACATTTTTTATCTGATTTACATGGATTTTTTTTAATTTTTTTCGGGACTGTTTCTTTGCCATCTTTCTTCACATACGCTAGACCTTTATTCCTTTTTATTGTATTTTCTTTACGTTTATTACCTGTTTTCTTTTTTTTAAGTCCAAGATCACCTACTTTACCATCTTCAGCTGTTTTCTTCCGCTTCTTCCTTTTTTCATTAGTCTCCACTTCGCTACTCGAAGATGTATCTTCACTGTCCCATGATGTAGATGACCACTGAAAGTCTGCATTATCCGACATGTAATCCAAAAAGCTAGTCTTCTGTTTTCTTTTATTTTTTTTCAATAGATTAGGTGCCATGTAATCCAAAAAGCTAGTCTTCTGTTTTCTTTTATTTTTTTTCAATAGATTAGGTGCCTGAAATTAAAGCAGCAAAACATGTAAGTAAGTACGTGGAAGGACGATGAAACCAACTCCTTGGATGCAATAAAACAGTAAGGGCGAATGCACACTGCAAATACGATTGTAGTTAGACTGACTATCGCCATACACAACATATGAGATCGCGCACACTGAAAACTCAAAGTTTGTATGGCGATAGTCCGTCTAACTACAATCGTGTTTGCAGTGTGCGCTCGCCCTTATTCATGACAGTAAGTACTTAATATTTTTTATTGATTACGTAATTTTAAAATTATGTTCAAGGAACACCTACTGTTTCATCAGTTACTGAGTTATTCTCCTTGTGGACTACATCTGGAGGAAAAAACTCGACGGTATTGACGTTATGAAGAGTATAATAAGATACTTCCTTACTTGGTGAAATATTTATAATATTGTAGTTATCCTGTAGGAAAAACCAAAATTAATGTTACCACAGGTAAGAAGTAAGAACCAAAATATGTTATAAGATGGAATATTGTTGAAATGTTGCAACATTTCAACAACATCCCATTTTATAACATCCACAGGTAAGAAGTAAGAACCAAAATATGTTGTAAGATGGAATGTTGTTGAAATTTTGCAACATTTCAACAACATCCCATTTTATAACATCCCCACTGCACTTACATTGATATTTATTATTATTGGAGATAAAGGCTTCACAGGTCCTTCCATATTCAGTGATATATTGGTAGCATCCGGATTCTGTAACAAATAGTAAGTATTTATCATAGGTACCTAATTTAATTTAGGTAGATATATTATACCTATTACTAGATATATCTACCTAAATAAAATTTAATTTAATACTATTTAAAAAGATAATAGTTCTCACTTCAATATTGAAATGATTTACTTCAATATTTTCCTTTAAATTATGTTTTTTCCCTGAAATGTCCAAGGTCGTACTTGGTGGTTTTAGTAATAATTGACTTGTTCTAGTTCTGCACTTTTTGTCTCGCACACAGATTGGACAACTTTTGATGGGCCACTGATTAGTATATTTGACAATATTATACATGATTTCGGTTGTTTATTTTCAATACACGATGATGGAGGGCTTGGCGTATTGGACGTGCTCTGTTTTGTCAAAGTAATAGGCTGCCTGAGTTCATCTAGTTTGTTTTGATTAGCTAATCGAGCACTAGTTGAGACGTTGGATCCTTCATAATTTAATGACGGGTATTCCGGTGTATGTTCCTGTAATAATACATAATAATAGTTTACAATAATCAATAGTAGGTATTACAGTCACAAGTTTGTTAGTATTTCCGGTTCTGTACCGTTATCGAGCAAAAAGCAGCAAAAAGAGAAGTTTGTTACACCCATGCAATTGCTTTTTTGTTAGATCGGCAAAAAACTATTCATCATTTTCATTTGCGAAAAATTGTAAGGTTAGGCATAAAATAATAGGTAGTAAGTGTCCCGGTCGATGAGATTAAGCATGGCGAAAGACTGTTCAAGGACGGGTGGATTATAGATAGGGATCCCATTCTTACCTATGTTCCTACCGAACTCTAAAACGAATTGGTTATTTCGGCAGACCAGTAGTTGTAGGCAAATTTTTTAAATGAACTTTACAAGCAGACCTACGTCAAATCGTCGTGAAAAGTGATTTGAAGCCTGAGAATTAAGCAGGTAGGTATTTCAAGACACCTACAGTTATAAATATTTAAAAACATGTAATGTACAAGTAATAGGTAGATTATTATTTAGAAACTGTTAAGGCAAAACTTTAACCTGCACACTATTTGTACGCACTTCGCCCAATTCCTCTGAATCAAAGCACAACTTCCTTCTTGCAGCCAAGGCATTAGTTAGTATTAGCCTCGATCGCCCTGCTTTTTCAGCCATTTTCATGCACTTAGGTCTTAGGTATTTATTGCCTAAGTAAAACCAAACAATATTATAGGAAAGTTAGTAGGCACACCCAAAAGCCATCAATAGAATAAAATATTAATGCACATACAAAAAACTAGCTAGGCACAAGTCATAACACATTTGGTAACTTTCAAACAATAACTTACCTACTGGCTCCCCGTGATCACAACCGCTGCAATGAAGCCGTTATGTCAGGATAAACTAAAATGTGATAAACAGAGATAAAATCCGTAAAAGTTATTTTATTTGCAATAAGTAATATTCGAGTATAAGTATAAAATAAAAAATCACTAAATAATATTAACTTACCTATCGAAATACGTCGCAGTCGCCGCAGGATACGTTCGAACTCTCAATGCACTTCTAACGATCGACAGCTGCGTACCGTCCCCACTGACGACATTCGACAACCGAGTGACTGATGCGCCCGCGCGTCCGATGTTCTATATATACCTTGCGTTTCTGACACAATATCGCAACGAAAAGCGGTAGCTTAAGCGCCAGTCGCCGTTTATTATTTTGTATCGAAAATGTGCGTGTGCGACAAAAATGTAAATAGCAAATAGAAGCAAGTTTTCTTAAAATTATATTTATTGTAAAATACGGCAGGGTAAACTTGCTTATGAACCAAATTAAAAATATTCGAGTCGAACCAAAATTGCTTATATCACAATCGTATAATTTAGTTGTCCCGGCAATATTGCTTATCTGCAAAATAGGCTGTAAACGCGGCAGGGATATTTTTCTTGAGTGCCATAATATAGGAAAGGTCGATCTGGCAAATTGTATTATGTTTCAACTATTGCCAGTTTTACGGTAAGGCATATTTTCTTATTTCAAAAATACAAGGCAACGCAAATAAGCAAAGTTGCTCATCCTACAAAGTGGTGAAATAAAGGGTAGCTTAAGGGACGAAATTTTTTAAAACATCAGAAGTTGCAAGCTTATCTAACAAAAAAATTGTAAACACAGGTTGCTTATAAGCCATCAAAAGTGCTCGTATCGGGATGAAACCAAGATCAGCAGAAAGAGAAAAATCAGACGATTCCAACGATATATATAAACGTATATTCCCATATTTGGCGCTTAAGCAAGGTTGCCTTTCCAGCGTCGATATAGAGGTTGTTGTGCAGTAATATGTAATCCGCCATTTTGTATCGGCGGCCATTTTACAGTCATAATTTTTTATTATAATGTATTGTCATCAAGATTAAGAGTGGGTACCAAATATCAGATCGATCTGGTTTCAGGAAGGGGGTAAAATTCCAATTACTAAATTTGACCCAAACAAATAAATAAATAAACTGGCCAAGCTAAATAAAACCGTTTAAAAACCAGATTTTTATATTCCGTCACGTATGACACCAGTGTCCTATTAAAGAATTAACGTAAACTTGATAGTTACGTTGGGTCAAGAACACAAATATCGGTATAAATGCAATGTTCTCGATATTTGAGCACTAAGGAGCACAACTCTATCATCCACCTTGCAGTTTATCCATACAGATCTATATAATTATTTAAATTACCAAAATTCTCCGGTTTCGTACTTTATCAAAATCCGAGCGAAACTTGACACCTTATCATACAAGCTCATCGGAGGACTACCATGGAACGTGCAACATTCTTGATTGGCGACGTAACCAGTAAGCACAAATATATTTTAGAAACATTGGCTGTTTATTTTCGAAAAAAATAACATTCTGTTACCCTATGTAAAGCTGGAAACAATCCTCGACATTTTCGAGTGTTTCGCTTTTTCATTCCCAAAATTTTTGTTTGTATTGGGCTCGATTGTTGGACATTAGAGGTAAACTGCCCCCCTCAGTAGCATTTTCTGTCAATCTCAGTGACGCACACGCATCTTCTGAGTCAGCGCACGCCGCACAACGTTACGATATTTAATAAATAAATAAATAAATCTTTATTCTGCCACTTTTGACATTATACCACCATGGTACTATATACATAGATAACAATGGTATAATTGATTTTAACATAAAAATGAAACAAGCAAAGAAAATATACCTAATTTCAACTAAATATTAATAAGCAGAACAAAACTGTTGATTTGTTTCAAACAACATAGGAATATATATGACAATAATAACAAACATATAAACATGAATAATAACCCAAAACGCGCAGAATCGGAGATCCACTCAGGTTATGACGACATGGGAAAGTCGTCCCTGGTCTTACGTGGACCCCTTGAGTCCGGGCGGGGGACGAGGAAACAACAGTAGTCTCATAAAAAAAATATTTAATAATAATATAATAAACTACAATTTTTACGGCAACACACATATTATATACCTACGGAAAACCCAGAATATCCCTTTTTTTTTTGTTTTTCAAATTGCAATCAATTTAATATTATAATAGGTCTTTACCTATGAAATTGTCGTTCTGCAGTACTGGCCATTTCAAATCAAAATAATTTTTGTTTGGCTAAGAATTTTAATTTCAAATTAATTTAATTTTCAAAACATGGAATTCTTTTTCCAAAAGTAGTCATTTGTTTATTGATTAGTGTTACATTTTCATCGTATTTCAATCTTTTTCGTCATCATGGATAGGTACGTTAAAAATTCGAGTAATTATGGAATATGAGTACCGTCGTGGCAGCAACGCGGCACAAGCGGCACGCAACATCAACGACATTTACGGAGCTAACACTACAAACCAACGCACCACCTGTTATTGGTTTGCTCGCTTCCGTTCTGGAAATTTCGACCTGAAAAATGAACCTCGCGGTCGTCCGAAGACTTTGGTCGACAATGACGAATTAAAGGCGATTGTGGAAGCTGATGATACACAATCTACGGCTGAATTAGCAGCAGCTTTCGACGTTAGCGTCAAAATAATATTGGTCCATTTGCGTCAAATTGGCAAGGTAAAAAAGCTTGACAAATGGGTGCCCCACGAACTCAATGATCGCCAGCGCGAAGTACGCGTCGAGACGTGCCTTGCACTGCTCAACAGACACACAAATGAAGGAATTTTGAACCGCATTGTTACCTGCGATGAAAAATGGATTCGGTTTGATAACCGCAAGCGCTCAGCAAGTTGGTTGGATCCTGGTTCAGCACCTAAACAATGCCCTAAACGAAAACTTACCCCTAGAAAAGTGATGGTCACTGTTTGGTGGTCTAGCGCCGGTGTGATTCATCACAGCTTCTTACCAAACGGGGTGAGCATTACTGCAGATGTGTACTGTGAAGAACTGAACACAATTATGGAGAAGCTGGCACATCTCCAACCAGCATTGGTCAATCGCTCGTGTCCGCTGCTCCTGCACGACAACGCGCGACCTCATACTGCACAGCAGACGGTCTCCAAGTTGCAAGAACTGGGGTTGGAAGCTCTCCGTTATCCGCCCTACTCACCAGACCTTGCGCCTACAGACTACTACTTGTTCCAGAATTTGGATAACTTCTTGGCGGGAAAAAAATTCAATACCCGAGAGGCAGTACAAAATGCTTTTGAAGAATTTGTTGTCTCCCGTCCAGCTGATTTCTTTAAGAAGGGCATCAATAAACTGCCACTGCGTTGGCAAAGATGCATTGATAGCATGGGTGATTATTTCGATTAATTCAAATAAAAAATACATGAAAAAAATAGTTTAAAGTTTTTTCATACAAAACGGCAATTTCATAGGTAAATACCTAATATTACGTCGCAAAGTTGAGTTTTTAGTAAATACAGTTTGTATTTATTTTTGAAATTACTGAGATAGCGATTCAAAATTGAACTATACTTATTCACTATACAAAAATATACACGTTCAATTGCAACTTGCAAGAGCGGTGCGCTGTGCGGCGCCGCGCTGTGCAACTAGCAACTGTCATGTCTGTCATTTTTTAAATTTAATTATATTAGGTCCTTATATATGAAATTGGCGTTTCGTCGTACTGGCCACTTTGATCTCAAATATATCTTCTTTGGTTAGGAATTCCAATTTCAAATTTATACACCGTGGTATAAAACCACGTGTTTCGAAAACCGTAACATTTGTTTTTTCCTCTTTTGGTTTTTTCTTTGCGTCACTCTGTTTACAAAATGGAAAACTTGAAATATCGTATTATTTTCGAGTTAGTGTTCCACTGTGGCACCAGTGATGCAGAAACGGCTCGAAGGATTAATAATGTGTATGGCGGCGGTGTCGCAAAAGAAAACACAGTGCGTTTTTGGTTCCAACGTTTTCGTTCTGGAAATTTCGACCTGCAGAACAAGCCCCGTGGATGGCCGGAGACCAAAGATGATAATGAAGAATGCTGTGATGAAAAGTGGATCCTGTAACATAATCGGAAATGCTCATCGCAATGGCTGAGCCCTGGCGCTAAAGCCTGCCCCAAGCGAAAATTGACTCAAAAAAAGTTACTTGTGAGCGTTTGGTGGGCTAGTGCCGGTGTCGCTCACTACAGCTTTCTTAAATCTGGCCAGACGAATATGGCAGATGTCTATTGCCAGCAACTGCAAATCATGATGGAAAAGCTAGCTGCTAAACAACCGAGGTTGGTCACTCGCCGTAGGCCACTGCTGCTTTAAGACAACGCTAGACCACACACTGCACAACAGACGGCTACCAAATTAGAGGAGCTACTCAATTGGAATGTCTAAGACATCCACCGTACTTCCCGGATCTTGCTCCAATATATTACCATATTTTTCGAAATTTTGATAACTTTTTTCTTAAAAATTCAACTCCGATGGGGCAGTCCAAAGCGCCTTCAAAGATTTTATTGATTCCTGTCCATGCCCTGAATGTTTTTTTTGGTAAAGGAATCAATCAACTACCTATGAGATGGCAAAAGTGCATAGATAGCAATGGTATATTTACCTTTGATTAAATAAATATATTATGTTTAAAAAAAAACGACTTTATGTTCCTCCTTTACAAAACGCCAATTTCATATGTAATGACCTAATATTTCGTCGGCTTATAACCATTTGCCAGTGTAAAGTTTAAGAAGGGGGAAATAGAATTTTCTTTTCAATTTTCAACACCGTATTTGTAAATCGTCGAGTCCAAGGTCTAGTCAAAGTCATTTGGACTTTGACTAGACTTGAATAGTCAGTGCAGTTAATGAGTCAAGTCAGTCGATTCAGTAAGGTGGTAGAAGCTTTACTGAAAGTTCCTAGGGAGTTTTGGAGTGAACACAAAATAGCACGTTTTTGAAGTTGACCACTTGCACACACTTGTGCACGTTAACGAATATTTAACGGTTAATATTCTACCAATATTACACATTATGAACCGAAATAATACAAATTGAATCAATATATACAACAACCACAACGTCAGCCATTGAATTCGCCGGAAAAACTCCGTGTCATTTTATTTTATTACGAGAGATAAAGTAGTGTTTTGCAGCTCGGAAAGTTAATCATTTTATGACAGTCTTATTTTACGCAATCGAATTGTGTGATTATCTAATATAGGTTACACAAATAACTTTACTTTATAAAATAAGTTAGTAATTTTATAATAATTAATAAGTATTAAATAACAAGTGATTATACTTCTATACTCGTAACACACGTTAAACTTAGCACAGGACTAGATAGAGGTGGTGTCTGTTGTAATTTGTAATTATGTATAATATCATCTTGTAAAATAATAATATATACTTTATGTATATTGTATATAATATATAAAATTACACGTGTATTGTATAAAATATATTTTATCCGTTGTTTGATATCGGTTTAGTATTATCTAATAATGTTTTTGTATACATTTTTATGTGTACTGTGAATAATTTCATTTTGAACTTGACATTACATAAAGTAGAGAATAGTAGCCCTAAGTTAATTCCTTTGATAGGTTCATTGGAATCATGTTACATGTTGTATTGAATCATATTGAGATAGATGTATCATGCAGTTACATGATAAATATCAAATCAAAGTACCATTGCATTGCATTGCGACATACTCCATAAGAAGCATATTCACCGCCACTTGTAACGTAAAAATAATTGTAACTCCAAGATATACGGTTAAAATTAGATTGACGATGTGATGGTTAGGCCTTTTCTCAAAAGCATAATGTTCTGGTTAGTAGCGGGGGAGCAAAAACGGTCGCAGACAGGGACGGCATTCTTCAGGGTTTGCCATCCAGGGGACTGGTCTAAGGATTGTTAGAATGACTCAAATGCTTCGTGGCATATGAGCTTCTGATTTCTTGTTTTGTTATCTCAGAAACTACTGAATGCTTGAAAACATAGGTCATTCAGCTTTGGTGATAACGAACGCCCCCGCGGCTAAAGTCCCATGGTGACCGACAAGACTAGTCTATTTACATCACGAAGACAGTAAACAATGTCAAAAAAAAAAAAAAAAATTGACCAATGACACTTTTGCCGTGTTCACATTAACCAATCATAGTAGGTCATTTTGACAGTTGTACGCGTGATTTATTGCCATTAACTGACTTTTTTTAAATTCTTTTATTTATATATGGCATCGGCTTATAACCATTTGCCAGTGTGAAGTTAAAAAGGCGGGAAATAGAACTTTCGTTTTAATTTTCAACACCGTATTCCTATATCGTCAAGTCTAAAGTCTAGTCCAAGTCCAAATATATAGTCAGTACAGTCCATTAGTCATGTCATGTCGATTCAGTAAAGTGGTAGAAGCTTTACTGAAAGTTCCTAGGGAGTTTTGGCGGGAAACACGTTTTTTAATAGCACGTTTTTTGAAGTTGTACCACTTGCCCACACTTGTGCACGTTAACGAATATTTAATGTTTAATATTCTACCAATATTACACATTAAGAACCGAGATAACACAAATTTATAAAATATACAAATTCCACAACGTCACCCATTGAACTCCCCGGCAAAACTCCTATTTACTGACTTCATAAGGCGAAAAGACTTTAAACTATTGGCAACTTGGTGACACATATTAAAAAAAGTTGAAGTTAATATTTTTCAGAGTAGAGCTTTTTATATTTATATTTTATAACTGTTAACTGTAGCAAGTTTGCATCACTACTACGCTTCTACTTTCATTAATTAGAATTCGATTAGACTAAACACTATCTGACTATCTAAACTACCCACGGGTTCTATTCAAACGTAAAACGTTTATCGATGGCCGATTTCGTGTTAGCAAAATGTTATATCTCTGTCGCGCTGCCGGCTAAAACTAAGATGGCGTTTTCAATGGTTAAGTTGCCCATTCGACGGCGCGGGAGGGGGTTTCAATGGCTGTTTTAATCCATTTAAATCCCGGTAATCGCGTGCTCAATCCTCGTGCAGCTGAATACGTCGTCCATGTCCCGGCTAGGGTACACGGCCAGTGTTTCAGTGAACCGTTTAAGGTTTTAGAAGCTTAGAGTCAATTTAAAGTACTACTACTTTAAATTGACTCTAAGCTTCTACAATTTTTTTTCCTTTTTTATACCTAAGCGTATACTTATAAAATATTTTTATACCTTATAAGAATAGGATAAAACGTGAAAACGCTTGGCTAATTTATTTGAAAGAAATAAGCAAAGACAACGAAAGAGAACAGAGAAGAGTTATGGCGTAATATGTCTACCAAAAGCTGTAATTTGGTAGTGTACAAAATATAATTACAGTGTAATAGAATCTATGTTTCTATAAACCTGATGATTAATTGAAATATTCATCAGGTTCTAAAATTCTGTTCATTTTCAGACGCGATTAAATTTAGTCTTGTAAATAATTTATAAGAAATCCATAGATGCTTGTAAGGCATTTAATTTATCAATGTAACGATTCTCCTTAGAAAGTAATTTTAAAAAAAGAAACGACACTCCGGCTGTCCGATAAAAAGTAGGCAAACATCAATTCTAATGCATTGTCATTAAGTAAAGACAAAAAAAATCGTCCGCCATGTTTGAAATACGCGGGATCAGCCTGGAACAGCGTATGCGGTATGGATGCGTTCATTATATTGACATGCGCCTTATATGGGCGCGGTGCGTCCACCTCGTATGGGCATGCATTAGATACAGCCTTAAACAGAAAATACTAAAAACAGATAATCTACGATACTCGTCTAGGACGCAACTTATGTTTTTTGCATCAAACGTCAAAATAACAACAATCTATAATAGAATATCAACATCAAATACTTGATTGAACCATAGACTAAATAATAATATTATATCATTAACTTTAAAATAACTGACAGATGATAGATAAAAAAATTAAATTATAATTCTATTTTCGAAAAATAATGGCGATGCAAGATGGCGTGCAAGATGTAATTTTTATACTATGTGAACAACTGAACGCGGGAAACAGTGAACTCTAATAAAGAAAACTCTAATACTAATGGAGAATAGGATAGTATCAACTATCATAATATAGACATAAGTTTTTATTTGTTATTCTATTTATGTCTGTTTACATAAAATATAGAATAACGAATAACGAATATTCCTGAACTTGTGAACACTCTGGGAACAATGGGTATTGTATTGTGTGTAAAACCAGCTATACTGTTATCATAGTTGGTTTCGACACGTCGCCACTAGCCACTCGCCAGGGTTAGGTCATAAAAGGTAGGTACCTAAGTCTAGCCATCGCGCCATCTTAATTTCACCATACCTCAATATATATATATATATATATATACATTTTTTAAACATAATAGATAAGACCAATGTATATTAACACGGCTGAGAATAGGCCATACCAACGCATCTCACTCGCATTTGTTCGCGAAAAGCACTCCTCGGACTTGTCTTAGATGTAGCTCACCGTTCACTGTTAGTCATGTTTTAATAGATTGTAATAGTTATGATTCCGAAAGTCAATTGTTTAGCTTTACCAATGACAGATATGTATTATTAACTGATCCTGATATGTGTGATAATGTTCTAAAATTCCTTAAATATTGTAATTTATATGGTTTATTTTACATAATGTAATAGTGGTCGCTGATAACCTATGTAGTTCCAAGCGACCTTAAATAAATAGGAAAAAAAATCTTTGATCTACCACCTGGTGATACGCTATTTAGAGTTACATATTGTAAGAGCTTCTTATGAGAATTCTACTACAGTATTTTATATTCTATCGTGCTTTAGAGCAATTTACTAGTATAATATGGGATAGGTACCATAAGACGATTTATATCTAAAACTGAATAGTAAATGTGTAAATGAAAAAGTAAATAATTGACTTTATCGACAATGTTCTTATATATTATGTAAGCTAGTTTGTTTATTGGCAAGACCTGTATGCATAATATATTATTGATTATATACCTGCTACTAAAGGTAACGACATCGCTCGATGAAGCGACGGATGATGACACACGGTACACATTAATCGCTGCGATTGTATAACACCAAATTCGCTAGAAAGATAGTTTATTTGACGTGTGTAGTTCGCGAATGAGTCGTTCATTTGGACTAGTTCACTTGCGGCATATGACTATGATATGACTTCGGCCTTCGCCCATTGGACAGCGCCCAAAGGAATTAATAAAATTAGTAAATCTAAAAGAGTAATAATCATAATACTTCACCGAGATAAAGAGAGATATAAATTTTATCTTCTTATTAGTGAGTAGTGACACATTGTGCGCATCTCAACAGTTTAATAGCTAATTACGGTCTTCGTGTCGTAGATATTGTAAATTGCTAATGACAGTATACTTTAAAATGTTCGTAGTACCAACATTGCTACACCCGACATTGTGTTTTAATGTATTTTAGATTTAAACAACTTTTCAACATGTACTTTGCTGTAATTTACAGCTATTACCTAAAGCATTTTTTGCAGCTGTGACGAGGATTGATGCGAATAATTGCAGCGTTTCCGCAACACCGTGTGTCCTCCGCACTAGGTCCGATGCCTTAGAACCAGTCGCGCGCTTATTAGAAGTTATTATGGATGGGTTTTTGCCCGGCTGCCGTTTTAGCTCTAATTGCTGCCGTGAGAAACATCCCCCGGGATTTGATACAGTTTACCATCATCATCGCCTTCACCATTTCATCACCTCTGTAACGACATTAAGGGAGTGTCATCAAAGCAAAAAAAGATTTTAGAGTGTTAGATTCTCGTTACAAAAATATATTCAACACGTGACCATATATTTTAGCCAGATTATCCTATAAAAAATAAACGTCAATTCATAGGCGCGTGGCCGATACTGCGCGGCGATCATGTGCCTTGAAAGCCAGCGCGTTGTACGGCAGGTGAGGGTGTGATGGCATGCGTTGTGACTTGTAAGAGTAATGTCAGGAAAATTTCCTGACATTCATCTTAATCATGTTGTTTTTCTGTAAACGAAACTGTTTCTGTAAAAACGAAAATGTTTAGTTATATAAACAATATTATGTTTGCTGTTATAGAATAAAAACACAACCCGTATACTTAGGTCAGTTCATTTTGTCTTCAGTCTTGAATCAAGATGAAGAAAGTGTTCCAAGGAATTCGAATTGTGTTGTGTGGTCAAACATGGGTCAAACACCTCCGCTTTGAAACGCGTAGCCATCATTAGCTTCTGTTACAGGTGCAATTGGCCCACCACACTTACCCACCACTGCAACTCCTGTGTAGCCAGGATCGACAGTGGTAACCAACCGTAAAAACCCTTTGATATGATCTCAGGGCTGTTACAGGTACAGAAGCTAATGATGGCTACGCGTTTCGAAGCGGAGGTTTTAAGTCTCCCATACCATGATTCATGGTATTGGAGGCTTAACCATACCACCATCCATTCCCACTCAATTCTTTACCTACTACCTTTGATAGCACAAACTAACAAAACCCCACAGCATAGTATCAACTTCATTGTTACCCCAACATTTACCTTTACACAATGACTTCGGTTAGTTTTTGCTCGCTCGCAGTTCAAAATGGCAGGCCTCAGGCAGGTCGTTCACATCGCTGATCACGCGATGCAGGCTAATCTATTGTCTAAACTCTGAAAACAAGGCGCTAAGCTTCGGCACGAATAGGCCGGCTTTAAAGAGGTCGAAATTACTCGACCATAATTCGTATTTTAAATTTATTAGGATCCTTTTGCCTCTTAGATACGGAATAAAAAATATTTAAGTGACCCAGGCAAACATAAACCTTATTTTTCCTTCGGCGGGAATCAACCGCGCGACCTCCGGCTTGAGCGGCACCGCGCTACTACCCCTACTACCACTGAGTCACAGAGGTCGTGTCATGTGTTGTCTATGGAATGTGAAGAAAGATTGTTTCAAACCAACACCTGCGCAGGGGAGTGTGAGGTACTAATCTGAGGTAGTGTGTCTGTCTTTATTTTTATTAATTTGATGTATTTGTAAGCATTATTATTTTAAAATATTAGCTGCACACCTTCCTCCACATAAACTTTAACTGTGCCGAATTTCGTAAAAAAGGGGTCAGAAGTTTTCACTTCGCGTTTTAATAATTGTGATAATTATACATAATGATCAAGGTCTGTCATCGACACACATCGAGTCCAAATCTGCATCCAATCCAAATTTGAAAATTTTGACGTTCCCTATATCGGCCCACATTTTTTCCACACATACATAGTACTGACTTACCGACGAATATTGCCGCACAATACGTAGGCACTTCGGCCTTCGGGGCACGTGATGGCATGCCACTTGCCAGCCGGAATGAGGAAGTGTCTGCCAGCTGCCAACTGTCAGTACCTGCCAGCACCTAGGGTAGAGTTACCTATTTCACTCAGTTCCGATTCGATGTGTAAACAAAGTTGAATATGGGCGACTACAATGCTACCAATTTAAATGTCTATTCCCCGCGCAACATAGAAATACAATGGCACATTAATTTGGTCGAGTTAATTTTTTAAGTGAAACTTCTATATAGATTCTAGGTATTACGATTATCTATCACGATAAGGCGTTACGGCCCTTTCGTCGTGTAATACAAATAAGATATGAGCCATTTCGAATACTAATGTCAGATACGCGTAACGCAGTTACGTAGGCGCTTGGATTTTGCGTTGTTGACCAATTGGTCTCGGGTTCGAATCTCGGTCAGACGAAATATTTTATTCTATTTATTTGTTTTTTTTTATAATTTATATTTTGTAAATATTTTTTATTTTTAGAAAAATTGTGCTTCAGGCACGATGAGAGTATTTTTGGATTTTAAATAATGAATGATGTTTCACTTCTGCCACGTGTACTCTGTACATATCATTCAAATACATAAACATACAAAAATCATGAAATGGTAAAATGGCTACATGATTCACCTGATTTCATCATATTAGAAAACAACAATTTTGACAGTTTTCAACAGAATAGTGCAAAATGGCGCACATAATATGACTTGAAAAAAATATATGAAACATAATATGAAACACCTAAAGTGGCATTTTTAGACCCCCTTATCTAATATTCTAATAAATGTCGGATAGCTTATTCGGAAGTTTTGTCGCTGCACACTTTATATCGAGCGACGGAGACAAAGCATGCAATTGTGCAGCCCTTAGAGTATTTTTCTTTTGGTTTCGTGGTCATCATTCGGACACACCAATCTGTTACTAGCTTAGGTTACAGCTGGTACTTGGTACCTCCTGTTTAATAAGTTCTGACATCTTTTTGTGGCGGTTGGTAAAAAATATAGCATAAAGATATAAAGTGTAAACTATAGGCTAAAGCTTGGACCGCACTAGGCGGCAGCGGAGCGACGCGACGCGTCACTACTAGTAATATCGCAATGGAGTGCCGCGTCTCGTAGGTCCGCTGCCGCGTAGTGCGTTATATCTCATACAATGTCATACATGGAATATTTGGTCGTGTCAAGTCGCGTAGTTCCGCTGCCACGTAGTTACGCCCGGTGCGGCCCACCTTAACTCTCCTCATTTTGAAGAAAGAATCGTATTTTTTTATCTAGAATCTAGAATAAACTCTACAAGACTAGTGTCGCTGTCTCTGTCAAAAACTCATTTCTGATGATATTGTGGTGGTGATGGTGGTGGTGGAACATGGCGGCTTTTGGTGTCTCCTCTCTCCACTCTCCAGTAATTGCGGGCGGCTATTTACACAGAACAGAACGGACTGCGCCGCGCCCGCCGCATACGAGCAGCTATCTGTCACACCGAAGTGTAATGGATTAGAAATAATATGACAGCAACGTTACAAGCTACAGCAGGTTTGGCTTAAATATTACATACACTTATATTACCGGATCACATATTGTAATATAGTAGATAAAAATACAAATAACCTACTATTCGTTTCACAAATCAGTAACAGGTCAGCCATGGACGCATTGGTCTATAATCTTCATCACCCGTTAATATTAGTATTTACTACATAATACATATTATACTCAGGTAGTAACAGACAGATTTACTGTCACTCTCTACGAAACGTATCGCGTTATGTTACATCTCGCCCTATCGCTTAAATTTCGCTTATTCGCCCATGGAGCTCACTGTATTCGCCACTTTTTACAAATATAACAAATTGTTATTCGTTACAAATTGAAAAGTAGTATTTATATACCGATTACTTCCATACAAATAAATTCAACGTTAGTTGTGGTTGGTTACGTAGATATCTGATATAATGAGGTAACAACAATAACACAAAAGACGTCGAAAAGTAACAATTTTGGGAACACCACGCCTCCTTTTGTTAGATCAATTGAAACTTATTCGCCAATGACTTACTGGCGTATGGCGTTTTTCTGCGTGGCGGTGTAACTGCAGCGCTGTGTACTTAGCGCACACAAACGCACACACACTCGTGGCTACGCGACGCACACGCGGCGCGCGGGGCAACGTCCCTTACCCAGTACCGAACGATAGTTATGTTTTATTTATACTTTCTTAGTTCACGGGATGCGGGGATGTTGTAGCATCTGAAAACTTTGTGGCAATTTTTTGTGACATATTATATTATTTCATGATGAAATAATATTCTGATGTTGTGGTGAAAAATATGAATTGTACAGAAGAACGATTGTACGTCGCCTGCTAAAAGTATAGCAGTGACAACTTAAATTTATTTTGTACAAACTACAAAACATCTATTGCAGGACGCAGGCTGCTGCGCAGTGCAGCGGTCAGACCGACGCGATTCGCCATGCGTCGTACTCGTTTCACTCAAACTTCACTTCCAAAAAAAAAAAAAAAATACCCCAAAATGTACTGGCAGTGGCTACCTACTTATATGCGTATAGCTGTGAGTTTACACTTTATCCGATCCGATATCCGATATCGGACCGATAATTTGAAAGATAGGTATATACCGCTATTGTGTTTCATACATTTTACTTGTCCTAAGCTTCAGTTCACACCGAGACGCCACGCGACGCTGCATTATATCTAATGCGATTTAGTATTGAACTTTATTTACTACACAAAAAGATATACGTTTAATAGGGGCGATGACTACATCTAAAATATTTAGTTTCGTTAATATACTCGGAAAAATTGAGGCATTACAACTTGGTAAATGCAAAAAAATATAATATTGATATATATAATTATAGTATAAAAATCGGTTGTCTGTAAAGTCGGTTTACTGACGATAGTTGAACGTGACAACGTCATAAGAAAATACTGATGGATCGCTCACTCAAGTAGGAGAGAGACAGATTCCGCGCTCTCGCTTGCACTTCAAGCCTTAAATGGAACGCCTCAGAGCGAGGTAACGCCGCATGAGTCATGTTTTTTCGTGCGTGCTGCCGGCTCCGTCGAATTATAAGACGTTATCACGTCAAAAAATATAATAAAAGTAGGTACAAAAGTTTTTTTTTTTGCTAAGATAGTAAACAAAACCTACATCATTCGTTTACTTATATCATATACAAAAAATTTATTATGGTTAGTATGAACTTAAACGCACAAATATCGGAAATATTTACAAATATGTTCCTGCGGCCGTATAACCTTGGCGAGACGTCACGTCGTCCGATACCAATATCTTGTCGGATAGGTACTGCGAAAACCCATTACAACGTCATCAAAATGCGTTCATGTAAAAGTTCAGATACGTCGTTGGTACAAATTCACTCGGCGTTAGGAGTTAGGAACCGCCGCGTCTGTGTCACGTCCCTGCGCTTGTGTGCATGCATGCGTGTGTGCGTGCGCTCTGTGGGCATCTGCAGGCGTGTGCGGGAGTGCCCGTGTGCGCGAGCGCAGGTAACCGGGATCGTCTGGAATAGCAGCCTCCATTTTGAAATATGAAAAATGTATTAGAAATTTTGCTCAGAACGTTTCAGATTCTTATTAGAGTCTGTAGGGCTACGAGTATGCGTAATCCATTATGTAGTACGAGTTTGTGACTTCAGATGTAGGAGGGAAGGTTAAAAATGTCTGAGTTTAAGGTATTTAGGAATGACCTGTTGCCGCATCACTTTGTCACATAAAGCTCTACTCCTTATTAGCGTAATTAAAGACCTTGGAAACTAATAGCTTATCGAAATATGTCTTTCACGAGTATTTTTTATCTTACATTTCTAATCAAAAGTTAAAAACTATAACCCGACTATATAGCCTATGTTACCCGAGCCATTATTACGAATCTATTGACACCTAATAGATTCAAATCAGTTCAGTAGTTTAGGCGCTACGAATGAACATACATACATAGACTGCCAAAAACACCCTTTCTTTTGGCTTCGCCGTAGTCGGGTAAAAACCTATGAAATTTAGATCATAAAATACAACAAAATCATACACCTAACGGTCCCGCCCCTCCTTAGTACAGTAAAACTACGTTTATAATGTCTTTCGGGAATCGTCTGTCATTTTTATAGTAAAAAGATGATAGCCGAGGGCCATTATCAACGTTGTCGCACTGTAAATTATTATGTTTTGTCGATGAAATAATCTTTATTAATATTTCGCTACACACCTACACCTACCTGTTTCATTTTACTTATTCAATTGCAAGATAATATTCTTCAGGTCTTTTTAGGGTTCAAGTAAAAAATAGGGTCTCTATAACTGAGATTTCGCCGTCTGTCCGTCTGTCACCAGGCTCCGATCTCCGTAACCGTGATAACTAGACAGTTGAAGTTTTTTCACAGAAGGTGTATTTCTGTTGCCGCTATAACAACATAATTATACCTACTTAAAACAGAAAAAAATAAATATTTAGGGGGATCCCATACAACAAAACATTTTTATGCCGTTTTGTACCCGAATCCGACTCGAACTTGGCCGATTTTTTTATTGCTATTCTGAATAATTCGTCTTATTTTATTAAGTAATCCCCGATCGCTTGTGTACTGTAATAATCATCACCTACGTCTGGCCACGCGCATTCGTAGAACCCTGCGTAGAACAAAATATTGTCGAAGAAACGACAAAAAAGTCGATGAAACATTTGAGTTTAATGGTTATATTCGTATTTTTAAATTTAAATATGTGGTATATAGAGCCTACGTACACTTTGTACGTAGGCTCTATATACCACATTATATACGCTCTATATACCACATTTTTATTAGTTTAGTTGTGTGTCGGTCTCATTTCATTCATCTTATAAAAAATTGTCTTATCGAGTAGGTATTTGTTTTATGTACCTAATAATTTATCTGTCTGTATTTTAACCCCCGACGCAAAAAGAGGGGTGTTATAAATTTTACGTGTCTGTCTGTGTGTCTCCGTGGCATCGTAGCTCCCAAACGTATGAAGTATAAATCGATTTCGATGAATTTTTTTTATTCGAAAGCTGACATGATCGAGTGTGTGCTTAGCTATAATGCATTATCATTAGCTCGCTCACTGCTTGACAATTCGGGGGTCACTTAATTTTTTTAAATTTTGTAATTAAATTTGGTTGTTAGAACTTTAGAACGGAAGCAAAGAATCGTAGAGCAGTCAGGACTCAGGTCACAACTTAAAACACCAAACTGCTGCTACTAAAAACTAAAGATTAAAACCGATAAAACAAATGCGATTACCACAAAATGTTATAGTTACAATGACTATATTATATTCCATTAGCACCATTTACAAGTCGAAGTAAATTCTGTAATTAACACTTTCACGTTTTGATGAATCTTAAAAACAAGTGTAGATTATATCTTAATTAGGAATTCTAATTAAAAATTCATAATACGTTTAACTTAAATTATCCAAATAAAAATTTAAAAGTTTTTCATTTCAATTATTTTTAAATTAAATTGACCAGATCTTTGAGTTTGGATGCTGGCAGTTAAGAAATTGCAGTTTACAATGTATCATAATTATCATTGGCCCAAAAATGTAAGCGCAACGGTACAGTCAAGTCAAAAATTGAAATAAAAAATTACAAAATATTTTATTTTCTCTTCGCTAATTAAATAATTAGATAATCAATTTAAGTCAAATATTTTCCAAATAAAATGAGAACAGTATTGGCATAAAAAATAATATAGATCTATGTACGATCTTAAAAGTAAGGTGTTTGCTTTTCGCGCTCTATCCGCTATCGTAGATTTCGGAAATCCGTTACGGAAGCGGAACATAGTAAAAAAGACGACACAAAAACAGATCGCCGAAATCTCGCAAGAAATTACGGAATAAAAAGAAAGGGGTGCGCGGGCGCTGACGTAACTCGCTGTAACTCGCGCGCGGCTGCTCAGTGGAGCCCGGGCCCTCGCGCCTCCCGCACGCGCACCCCCACATCACCACATCACCACCGGCACCACAGTAGTGCCCCACAGTCCTGCCTGCACGTGCGGTGACGTCACGACACCGGTGAGTTGCATTTGAATTTCGAACGTGTCAATTTTGATCATGCACGCTAATCGCTGTTGCAAGAATATTATATTCAAAAATATGGTAGCTTTTTTAAAGTGGAAAATATTCCAGTGAGTGACATAATTATGCTACGAAAAAAAACTGGAAGTATTTCCACAAGTGCTAAGATAAGTAAGATTTTTGGAAAATCTTTTTAAAATAGATACCATACTTTATAATTTATCGTACCCTTAACATTTCTCTGAATTCTTTTTTCTTCAGTTGATGCTTAGGTTATGTAGAGCAAACGATGACTTTAAAATTTAAAAAATTGATCACCCTAGTAAGGATATAAAACCTTTTTTTAATATTTTAAATGATTAGTGCAAATTAGAAAATCTAATTCTAGTGTAGAGTTAGGAAGTCAAGTATGTCTAAACTTCATATTTCTGAAACGATTTTCAAACCAAACTTGCTATAGGGCTATGCAAAAACAGAATAGGAAAGAAAATATTTTTAATAGAAAAGAAATCTTAGATGCATTTTGTACGATGGTGGCCATGTTGGCGCCACCACGTCACCATCCTAACCTAGGCCAACATAGACGCATCGGAAACGTAGGTCAATACACTCGGTCACGGCCGCGCACTTTCACGAGCGCACAATTATTCTTGTTTAGACTGCGGGCATTCTAACTCACACCGCCCGCCCGCGCCACACCGCCCCCCCACACCATTGGAATTCCATAAAAAAGTTAACGCGAATTCCATTCTTTTATACGTTTAAATAGGCAAAATAATTGTAGCACTTTTCCGTGCGACTGTACATAGCGCTAGTGTTCGAATGTATGAAATTTAAAGAAATAATTTATTATTCTTCAGTCACTGCGCAGTGGCAGTAATATTTAAAGTTTGAAATACGTGAACGCAATGCCCAACTCCAAGGGTAGAGTTTACATTTTTTAATTAATGGTAATTTCAAAATGTGACGAGTCAAAGTCAAAATAATACAAGATAATCTACAACGTACAAGCATGGTGTAGGTAACGGGCATGTATAATTGATATAATTCAGCTAGTTTTTCAGGAAAAAATCTACAGTACCAAATTGTAGTACATTTTAAATTTTTCTAGCTACAAAAATAACATTTGAATAAAATTACGTACTGATCTTTGTAACATGAAAATCATGAAATAATCATTATCAATGCAATGAGCAAGGTGGACTGGGCATACACTTTGGACTAGAAATACTAGAATCAATTTCCTTCAAATCGCATCGCGCGGCGTAGGTCATGAAGTTCTAGGTTACAATCCAGTCTGTAGTCTGTACTGGCAGACTCGGCTAGGTCAGTGTACTGGAAGGGCGAGGCGAGCGGGGGGCGCGGGGGCGCGAATTTCCCCGAGCGTCGCCGAAGTTTCCCGACCGTAGTGACGAATGCCATTCATAATTTTCACGATACTGTTACTTTTTATGTGTTCTTTTAATATTTACGTTAAAACAGTTATTTAATTTATGGTTATATTGTAAACTGAATTTACATGTTTGTTTCACGTAGGTTATTATTGTTAGTAGCAAATAAATAACAGTAATAATAATTAGACCATACCAAGAATAAGATACAGCAATATCATATTATGCAGAAACTCTCTGGAAAGATGCAGATACTTCATGACTTCATGTTTAAAAAAAATTCACTCACACGACTATCGAGCTCATTGGAAATGAATCTATACGGAATTCAAAGAAGCTTGACTTTTTTCAAAAAAGTTAGGCTACAGGGCAAACCCTTAACCCGGTCGTCCTTGTTTTAGGCTCAATTTGTAGCTGACTAAATTGTCCAGAGGAATTTATCTCAAACTTTTGATATCATTCGTCGTTTCCAAAATATCGAGCACCAAAATCAAAAACTCGGAAAAAAATGATTTCATTCAATAAAATTTAACTTTATTCGTTTTTTACTTTCTCGAGTAATTCTTTTTGCACCTTACAGCTCTGCACAGCTTTTTTTTTCTATATTCGCTTCTATCTCGAGAACAGGTAATCCTACTGAAAAAATATTAAAAATTTCCTCCCCCCAAGTACCCCGTAACCACGTATTTTCTTTATGATAATAGTTTTTTTGAAAATCTAGAATTTCCAAAAATTTAAATAGGTTACACAGCTGGTACTACATAACATACTGTGTTAATAATCATCAAACCTAATCAGCATCCGCAACAACTTTTAAATTAGTATTCATATAATTTTAACGAAGAATGAAAATTATCCATTTTGGAAATTGAAATTGGAAGACACTTTTATAATCAGCACCTAAACCTAGCATAGGACGCCCATATTAATTTTAATAAATTAAATGTACGCTATTTTGGAATTTCAAAATGGATTTAATTCATCAACCCAATCTGGTTTTATAGCTGCTAACATCGTATAATAGTCACCAACTCGGAAATTAAGTCGCCAACGTATAAATTTAGGTGTCAATTTGGATTAAATTTCTCCACTTTTTATCTGCCGATTTTTGTAATTTTTGTCACCTGGGTGCTTTCGCCAGTTTAGTAATTCAGTCGCCAACTTATTAATTCGCTGGCAAATTCAGTAATAAAGTATGCTCATGTGCAGTCGCCAACTTATTTTTTGTTCGCAAGATTAATTATATCCCATTAAAAACCAAAAATACATATTTTTAAATCAACTTTATGTATCAATCTTAAGTTTTTAAAGGAAATGATCCTTCAATGTATGAAATTAAATATGAGTCAAGTAGCGTATAGTTAAATTAATACTTATTTTAAAGTCAAGTTGTGCAGTATCATGTAGCAATGTAGAGGTGTGCAAAATTGAACTCTAAAATGATAGGATATGCACATATTACATCTCTTGATGACGGTGAACTATATCACTCTTTATATCAATGATTCAATTACTAGTCCACTGAGCACTGTCCAATATACAATGGCGCAAGTCATTTCTCAGTGTGTCCCTTAGAATAGCAGGTTTTTGTTGGTTTACTCGTTAATTTAACATTTTTTTAAATTTTACTTGCTGAAAATGAGAACTATCTAATGAATAAAAATAAAATACGTTTATTTTAGACCCACAATATAGTCCAAAAATATAAGTAGGTAAATTTCGCTCCGTGCATTAATAATAGGGCGTGCGGGGCCGGGCGATGGACGTGAACTAAAGATATGCCTGTAATCTGTATTCAAACTGAATGAACGACATGACGGAGGTGAACTAGTCCAAGTGAACGACTCATTCGCGAAATACACACGTCTAAGGCAAAGAAAAAACTTTTTATTAATTTATTGTATGTATTTAATTAACAATTAATGAATTTTCGCAGAGCTACTTTTATGTAAGGAAAAAGTTTCGAGTCGGGACAATATTAATCGCACGCATACAGCGAATCACGAAGGCGTTTATTTTTTATTACGTACTATGTATTTAGATACTTGCAACATGCATTCACCTCATAACCCCAAAATATTACACGTTCATAAACATCAGCTGATAATTTACTGAATAATTTAAACATCGAACCCCTATGCAACTGTAACAGTTTTTATGACATGAACGATAAACAGCTGGAGCCCCGAAGGGCGTGGGTTACAGGGCACAGGGCACAGGGCTCGGATAGGGACGGGTACCTGAGGTCAACTGACCTAAAGACAGGTTTTTTGTTACTAGGGAATAGTCAATAGGGATGCGCACTTGACGTGTGTCGATAGACGATATTTTTTAATTGCTTTATTACGTGGTTACAGTACAATCAGTAACCACGTTCCTAATGTGTTACGGAAATCGTCGTTTTTTTATATTGTTGTATTATTTTATAATTATATTATAAGTTAATACTTACATCGTCTGTGATTTTCATAGAATAACGATTATTGCCGAGGGACTTTAGAAAAGTGGTAGTGTAAATGTAACACACCAGCTATAAAATGTACCATATAATTTTTTTGGTCGATATTATTCATCGATAGATTGTACGACAACACTAGTGGCCGTCACGCGACTCCGCCCGTTCCTCACCTCACTGTCAAGGGCTTACATCATCATCATCAGACCACGTACCGTCACAGAATTACTAACACCATTCAAGTAAATAAAAGATGTTGTAACTTGTAATTTTAAGTTTATAATATTCGTACCTTTAAGTATTCGTGGCTCTCGATGTTTGATTTATCGAACAATTATAATTTGACCTGGATAGCTCAAAAAAAATTAGAAAAAATTAAGTCTATCCACAAAATCACATATAACCACCCCAAAATGGCTGACATAAAGCTCTATATAGTTGTACCTAATACTTTAAAAAGTATACCTATTTTATAACGCTGGGTTATGGTCATCCTACCTGCGCCCGCGACTCTATTTATCGACGTCGACCTGATAAAACCCCTCAAAACCCGTTCCATTAGCGACTCAAAAACTGACAGACACACAACATGTCAAACTGGAGTTTTATGTAGATCTCAAGAGTCTAGGGTTCCCACTTCCCACACACGAAGGGCTTTTTGTCGAGATTTGACCGGTATTAATAAAACTTAGGGATATTCAAATTAAATTGGCGTCTTTTTTATTACATTAGTTTTTTATAGACTTCGTGTAAGACGCGTTTGTAGTTGGTCGTTTAGGTTTACGCCCGAAATTAATAACGTATTTAAAGTCTTAGAGTGACTTCAATCTCAGATTCTCAAACAAAAATTGACGAAAAGTGACGTAAAGTTAATATTACCTAGGATCGTTGAAATGTATTGAAATCTTGATCTCAGATAGCTAAAATGAGATTAAGATTGATTATTAATTTCGGGCGTTAGACTAGTCCTGTCTTGCACGGATTGGGACACTCTGTACAAATGACAGCTCGAGCACCGGCGAATGTCAGCCATGTTGGCGTAAGCCTAAAGTTGACACCGAAATAACTACAAACGTCCCGTCAGACAAAATCTACCATAAATATTATGAAGTTATTGTGTCAATTATGTCAAAGAACAAAATGAGCTTGTGAATTCTTAGTCCTGGCTTGAAAACCCCCACGTCCCGCGGCCCCCGCACTCGCCTAGCCGCGCACACATAGCCGCGAGCCGTCATTCGTGTAAATCGCTCAACAACCGTTCTTTACGTTATTAATATAATATATTCTTTGCTGATGGACCCATCAGGCATTTCAAAATTTGTATAGCTTCCGAAGGCATTATTTCCGCAGTCGATTGAAATTTGTTAGAACCGGTATCCGTTTTCCAACAATGAAGTTACCTATTACTGACTAACTTACTCTTGTCTGTTTCCCATAAACCTATGGCCACCAATCACCATGGTGCAACACTGGATCACCAATAAACACGTGGCGGATGCAGATGGTCTTGTTTATGGTCGTAAACGCGGTATGTATGCGGAGAGTAGAATATATTATATCTTACACATGTTATTGGTTGATGTATCATGCACCATTAGTCGAAACATGCAAGATTTACAATGACAATGAATAATTATAAAGATTTACAAAGACAAATCTTAGGTAATAGTACCTAAGATTTGTCTTTGTAAATCTTTATAATTCATTATACATCTAAGGGTACATCTAAGTAATTCATAAGCAGGTTGACAGTTGTCATAATTTATTCGTATTTTGTTTTGAATATCAAATCAAACTGACAAGTCATTATTAGTTTTTTGTGACTGCATGCCGTCATTTGGATGAATATTAAATTGATTAATTTACAATTAATACAAATAAATTATGAGAACACTCTATGCTTACTGCTTATGAATTAGATGCCCTGATGATAGAGGAACGGAATGTGTCGTTATGTCGAAGGTGAAATCGTCGAATAGTGATTTTTGAACTAGAATTTAAAGAATCTTGAAAGTAGAAAGGGCTGTTTAGTTTAAGTTTATTAAAAGTTGTATGTGCCAGTTTCTTACGCCGGTTCCTCTCGCCGGGCTAGTTCCCGGACCGGCGGGAGGCATCACGCAGGGACAATTCTATGAGTGTTATTTATCAACCTATATGGAAATAAAACTTTTTGAATTTGATTGTTTTTTTAATCCAAGGCCGCGGCCTTGAAGCGTATTTTCAAGATATATGTACGCAAAAAATATTAATACTAATGTGATTAAGGCGCTTTACATTGTACTGCAGAGTGATTACAATTGCAAACACTGAATCATCTGCACTGAGCTTACTAAGGGTTAGTTTACAATGAGAGAAGTGGCGACGCGACATTGCTTGAAGATGCTGCAACAATCTATACTATTATTATAAAGAGGTTAAGTTTGTGAGGTTGTAGGGGGTAATCTCTGGATCTACTGAACCGATTTTGAGGCTATATATGAACCCGAAAAATGAAAAAATTTTTCGTGGTAGCCGGATTTACAAAGTAAGTCGGAGAAAAAACGGTCGAACGAAAATATTACTTACGAACGCTGCCTTACCTATGGGAGAAATATGATTAAGTCCTAGAGAAAAGAAAGAGCTTGATAATATCTATTCAAATAAATAAAATTGAAGTGTCTGTTTGTAATTTTGTGAAAGTGTACATGGTACTTACAATTATTAATCAATATTTTAATACTTTTATCTGTCCATGTGTCTATCTGTCTGTCTGTTTGTTCCGGATAATCTCTGAAACGGCTGGAGCGATTTTTACGGGCAGATAGCTGATGTTATAAGGAGTAACTTAGGCTACTTTTATCTTAGGGCCCCGTTACAAAATAGGGTTCCGTTTCCATTAGTTCTGCGCAAAAGAAGTGGCAGGCACCGGCTAGTATATGTTAAATATGCAGCGCTGCGTAGCGCGACGTTGCGCGCATTTTCGAATTCTTGTAATGATATGTGTAGAGTATAAAGATATATTCTGTAATGCTAATAAAGTGCACGCCGCGTCTCGTCGCGTCTCGGTGTGAAACCCTAAGTGAGATGACCGCTCTCCCTGTGGTCCAGATTGGAGAAGGCATGAGATGAAATGACTCGTCACTCTAGCGCAGTTTACAAGGACTTATGGCAAAGAATATACCACTAACGTAAATAGTCGTCGTTCAATATACTTACACGAATGACAGCTGGCGGCTATGTGTGCGTGGCTACGTCTCGCCAGGCACACACTGTCATTTGTAGAGTGTCGCCACAGAGTATAGCTACTGGCGTACTAATTTCCTGATAAACTAATTAATGGTTGGTTAAGCAGACTCATCAAATTCATACTCATTTGGTGGAAAGTGATGCTCAGTTCTACAACACGTAGACCGTAGTTCGTAGAACCCCGTAGAAGACTCTACGAACTACGTATTGATCTATCGCCGACTTAACCTAATGTTAATTTCAAGCGAATGTTTCATATTACCGTTTACAAAATACATGTCCTGATAATTTCTGCTCGCCAATACTATGCCAAATCGCTGCGACACGTCCACGCGTGTATCTGTTAATCGGTATTCGGTAGGCAATAGGTGTAATATAGAACATAGAAGCAGATAAATGTTCATTAAGATTCATTAAGCCGGCGGGCCCGGGAAAATTCAGAGCACTAAAAAAAGAACTCTGCGCCATAACAATTGAGCTGAAAATCGAACACACAAGTGTCGAGTCAAATGTCAATATTATATACATACTCGGCACTTCGATTTTCAAGTCTATCGTATTAGCGCAAAGTTATATTTTCAGTGCTCTGAATTTTCCCGGGCCCGCTGGATTCCTGATCATATAGTCCCCGCCTTAATGAACATTCATCTGCTTATTGTGGTTATAATTTAAATATGCTTTGACTTAATGGCCACGTAACTTTAGTTAATCGCCAAAAATAGTAGGCTAGTAGCGCAGGGGCGACACTCTCTACCTTACGGATTCTGGACAATATCCATATCCAGTTTTAGACCGACAACCGCCACGTCCCGTTTTTACCCGCCATAAAAATAGAAGCCATGTTTAATTGTATCATAAACTACATTGTAATGTTTGTCAATTACTGTTAAATTAACCGTAGGAGCGCACTAATTTAATTAAATACACTTCTGTATTGCCACCATATCTGGTGTAACTTTTTATGAACTCCACAGTAAATTTTTAGAGCACTCGATTCGGAATATATTTACTCAGAGGTTTGTTTTTTATACATTTGTATTTTGTTGTACTATGTTCAACTCTATTGTATTAGCGAGGAGTTCTATTTTCAGTGCTCTGAATTTTCACCGGCGTTCCGGATTCCGGAGTATATAGTCCCAGCCGTATAGTGGAGCCGTATAATAGAGGTGGAACAAACTCCAACCTCGTAGCACAGAGTACAATATATATAGCCTAACGTACAAAGCCTGGTGCTTTCATGGAACGATCCAAATCGATTCAAATTTGAATATTTTGACGTCCCATTCAACGACCCACGATTTTTCCACACAATCGTGGACACACCGTATGCTTGTAGTAGTGCAATCAAATCGAAAGCCTGTATCAAATCAAATATAGCTGTGTGTCTATTCCTCTTTCTTTAATCTGTGCTCGTAGTACGCGTGTTACACGTAAAATTGTCAAGTTATTTAAAATAATATTTTTAATTTTTATGACCAGTTTAATTTAAACTTAACTTACGCTTACATAACTAAGCTATTGAAAAGCAGTGATCACACCCATTTTCTACTCTTACACGTTTGGCACAAAATATTTAAAATAGATTATAATAATTTTAAAGCTGGACTATATAAGTCCATGCAGCCATTGACAATTCAGGGTTTCCCCCAACCCAGGGTCAATTAGCACTGCGCAGGCGCGGGCGTCAGGTTGCGCCGGATGTGGCGTCATTTTGTCCTGTCACGTTTCCTGTCAAAACGTTTTAGAGTGTTTCATTTCGTTCGATAATTGAGTGTTAATCAATAACCAACCCAATTTACCGCCTTGGCCGATTCATTCAGATTCAAACCTTTTAAAGTAGTAATAAATGTAGTTTGCAGCCTTATGCCTGGCCGGAACGCCTTAGGGTCAATTCACACCGAAACGAAACGAACGACATGGTGCAATTTAAATAGCTATTCAAAATTGAACTTTATTCATTACAACAGAAGATGCACGTTTCATTGTAGGAGTTCGAATGTCAGGTTGCACCGCGCTGCACGGCGCATGCGCAGTGTGTGACTGGTGTCATATGAAACGTGTATCTTTTTGTATAGTGAATAAAGTTCAATTTTAAATGCCTAATTTTAAAAATGCAGGGCCGCGATGCGTCACGTAGTGTACTGAGTGTGAGCTTTAGTTCACACCGAGACGCGACGCGAGAGCACATTTTGAGATAACGATTCAAAATTGAACTTTATTTACTACACAAAAATATTCACGTTTAATTGCAAATTGTGTCGGTGTGACCTGACCCTTACTCTGCTCGAGTTTTACCAACTCAGAGGTAAAGCTTTTATTTTACCGGTAAAAATTGATCCACTAATTATTTCGATTACTGCACCATTTGTATGGCCAGGATAGACTGCGGTATCCAGTGACTACCGACAAATACCCTAAGTAGATATTATGTCTCGAGGCCAGGGTGCCCGGATATCGTGAGTGTTAAGAGCGTTTTCACATTATCCGATCCGATATCCGATATCGGACCGATAGTGAGAAAGACAGGTATATGTTTCATAACCTGTCTTTCTCATTATCAGTCCGATATCGGATATCGGACCGCTCTACCTAAGAGCATAAATAAATGGCACCATAGGTTTTGATTGAGTAGAAACTCTATCAAGAGTGATTGTGTCGTTTGTCAATTATTTCCTGAGGATATTTAGTTGGGCCACCTGCTAATAGTTGGATAAACTACTTATCCTTAGGTAAATAACAGAACCTGGGAGACCGAGCTATGACTATCACTTGACAACACGAACAGAAGTAATCAATATGCAATTTAACTGAGTGACTACACTACGTTAAGCCATCTGATTATACGTTGCGCTCTCCAGCGCCAATTCATTTGGCTAGTTGTTATTTATTCATTTCATTGGATGCCGGCGCATGATTCGGCGTATGTGTCGCATTATCTATACAAATAAATAAAATTGAAGTGTCTGTTTGTAATTTAAAATTACCAGCTTTTCACTTAATGCATATGAAAGTATATACGATACTGACAATAAAAAAAATTGAAAATTTTTGTCTGTCCGTCTCTCTGTCTATTTGTTCCGGTCAATCACTGAAACGGCTGGACTGATTTTTACTGGACTTTCACTGGCAGATAGCTGATGTTATAAAGTCTAACATACTTTATCTTAGGGCTCCGTTTAAAAAAATAGGTTTCTGTTTCCATTAGTTCTGTGCAAACGAAGTTGCGGACACCAGCTAGTCTAGAAAATATAATTAAATGGCTGCGACATATACGTATTATGTATAATACAAGAATTTCTCGTTTAATAAAATGTCAATATCCTATCCTACTACTAGGTATAAATGTGAATTTAGTGAGAATGGATGGATGGATGTTTGTTACTCTTTCATGCAAAAACTACTAAACGGATTCCGATTAAATTTCAATTTTGGCATGGCAGTAGTTTAAGCTCGGGATTAACACATATGCTATTTTTTATCCCGAAAAAGTGCAGTGTTCCCGTGGGATACTGTATGTACGCGGGCGGAGCCGCGGGCAAAAACTAGTGTCTTATAAATGCTTCCAATCTTTATCAACTCACTTAGCTAAAGTTGTTTAAGTCCTATCTCAAATCAATATAACATTGGAAAAAGCCATCAAAAATCTAATTATTCAAACAGGACAGGATGGCGATGCAAATTCGCGGGAACTTCGACAAGATGGCGGCCGTAATGACAGTGACATTCCGATGGTGGGAAAATACAATGACGGGGAAGTGCTACGGCCTACGATATGAATTGTTAGGTATATAATTCACAGAATCATACATAATACAATAGATATTACATAATAAAATACCTATCACCGTAATACGTGACGTAAAAAGTTTAACGTTATTGTAAACAATGTGGAATGTTTGTGGAGATTGAATTTAATAAAAATTTAGGTAAGCATTCAATTGAAATTAAGTAAATATATTTGATCATAGACGAGGCATGTAGTGGCAAAAAGTGTTTCCAGTTAAATAGCCCCACTTTTGATATTTTTAGGGCCATTTTGACATTTCAAGTGTGGTGATAACAAGATGGCGTAGCTTTTTACTGTATGAAGATTTGTTATGGCAAATGTACGTCATAGCCTATTTTGAGTTTTGAAATCTTTGGATTTGATATTTGAATTTCATATGGGGACTGGGGTTAACTATAGTCAATAAACTAGATTGACCGAACAGCTAGTCTTCGAATAATAATAATAATAATAATATCTATGGACGCTTCACACCACGTCAATCTGGCCCCATGCTAAGTAGCCAAAGAACTTGTGTTACAGTTACCAGAAAACGGGAAGTATATTTAATACTTTTATACTATGCATATATTTAAGAATTTTATTACATTATACACATATTTCATACACATCCATGACCCAGGAACACAGACAAACTTTTGTTCCTTCAGCGGGATTCGAACCCGCGACCCCCTTGAGCACCAACGCGCTGAACCACTGAGCCACAGAGATCGTCAAAAGCTTGTTTGACAAAAAAATATGAAACTTCCCTCGAATACGCTCTACAGAAGATTCATCTTTCAGTCGGATCAATCTTTTTACACAATGCGAAATCTATTTACTTACTATTATAATTGTGAAAGTTTGCGAGGATGGATGTATGGCAAAAGCTGGTACCTAGTTTATAGAAACCCTGTATTTTGGTTGCAGTACAATAGTACTTTATGGAATTGCAAAGTATTGCAGTAGCGTATTTTTATAAATATATTTTTCTCAATATTTATGTTTTACAACTGAGTGTCGGAGATTGTGGGCAGCTAGATCTATTGAAACGCCATGCACGATCTCTGTGGAAGGTCAGGTAACGGTAGAAGTTACAACGTACATACACTTCATTAACTATTTTTATCCGACTGCCAAGAAGGGTATTGTTGTAGTAACTTACCTATTTCGCATTTATTTTATGCCTGCATATTTAGATTTAGACCTTGAAATGTATTCCTAATGCCTATAAGTTCAACGTGGAATTACCTACAGAATACTTAGTAAAGAAAAGAAATAAATAAAATACTTTAGTAGCAAGAGAGTTTTAAAAGTGGCAATGGTAGAGTCTTTTTATCCGACTACGGCGAAGCCAAGAGGAAGGGAATGATACTGGCAATCTATGTATGTATGTTTATTCCACCGTAGCGACTAAACTACTGATCCGATTTTAACAAATTAGGTGTCAATAGATTCGTTATAATAGCCCGGGCAACATAGGCTATAGTAATTTACGGAGTCAGGTTATAGTTTTTATAAAAAAAATGTATTCATTGGCCGTCTGTTACTGAATGCCTCCTGAAACTTATGGCTAATCTTTAATTTTAAGTAAAGCTTTAAATTGGCAAAATACAAAGTACAAAATTTCCATTATAAATGTTTTTTTTTAAATAAGAAATATCACAGAGAATTTGCATTACAAATAGTAAAACAAATGTTTTAAGAAGTCAGTTAAAATTTTGTCCCTCTTCGTTTCGAGTATCGTGTTGACATAATTACATATTTCAACTTTGTGTAAAAACTAAAATAGAGTGTGTAAAGACGGACCATCTGTTCAAACATAGTCTCTCCCCATACGCACGGCAAAACTAATGTAACAAACGAATGCTTAGGCGCAAGAATAGCTAACCTTAGAAAAACCTAAGAGAACAAAAATGAGCGCATAAATATATTTTGACTGCGGCTTCTTTTAGCACTTTAGGTAAACTAGATATGAAGTATTGGCGAACATTGGCCAGCTTGAACCTAAATAGAATATCAATTTTTGTTGTTTTCTTTACCTTTGGTCTGTAGTTTCGTTTTGTGGTCGGGTGGTCTTTCAGCGGTTATAATAAGAAAATAATTTACAAGATACTTACAATGGACAATATCTATCATGATTGTTTATAAATATCTATATAATCTAGATATCATTTAAGTTTTCATTCATTATCATATTTACTTAATGTCTACAAAATTTGGTTAAGAATTCGGTATGAGAAATTTTGAATAAGTACAAGCTTATTTAACTAGTAGGTAATCGACTCGAAAATAAATAAATAAATAAATAAATAATAAATTCGACTGAAACCGACAGCCTTAGTTAAACAATAATTGGTATGGCGAGGCGCTCAGCCGAAACGAGTGGTCCTGCAGGCCCTCAGCCCTCCGCCGAGATTCCACATACGAAAACCTTTACTTTCATCGGCCGACAAAAACATACCAGACATGACCGCCCCGGCATTCCACGGCACTTGTCAAAAAGCAAATAGTCCATACAAAGACATCGAGGGGAAAAAATGGGAGAAACAAAACAGAAACGGGATCGGAATACGAATGAGTCGCGTCGCTAAACACTCCACAGTACGCGCTAGCGGAGCGCCTTTACATAACAAGAGCGTATAAACAATAACGTTTTAACGTTAAAAGGTCACTTTATTTACTAAAAAATGTGGATAAAACTGTCGGAGCTTAAAAAAGCTGTCAGCCGCGGTTCAGTCGATGCGACGCGCCGCGCTGGTGCGCCCGCGCAAGCTTGCCATTGGCCGCGCCGGCGTGCGAGCGGGACAACAGAACTTTCTCCGCGCACCAGAGCGGGACGCAAGACTGCACGGATGCGAGGGTTTCCGATCGTTGACTCCTTTCAAGGCCATGGACAAGTTATTTTTTGTAGTGTGTCATTGTAATGGTCGTTTTAAAGTGCCGAAGTGAAATGACCTTGGACACTTTCTTTCGAGGTCACCCGAATGCAGGTAATTATATTCATTCACTTTCGGATCTTATAAGATTACGACTATTATCTAATAAGAGTTATTTGTAAAGTAATCCAACGTTCGTTTTGTAATTATAAATTATGTGACGATACAGTTGCGTCGGAGAAAAGTTTAGAATGCGGGCCCGTTTCACAATGTACTGGTAAGTGTCAGATAGCTTATTTGTATGTTTTGTCTCTATCGCTCCATATAAGGTAAGCGGCGAAGCAAACCTTCCGAATAAGCTATCCGACACTTATAAGAAGATAGTGAAACAGGCCCTAATAGTTATTTCGTAACTGATCTATCAAGATTGATAGATAAATTATTTAGCTTAGATAGAGCTAACAATTTGAAAGACGCATTTTTAGGATTCCGTAGTTTACGTCTCGGAACCCTAAAAAATAAAATCACGAGTTTTTTTTTACCTTCAGACACGTAAAGTGGGGATGATTTTTTTTCACGCATCTACCCCAAAGTGTGTGGTATCATTAGATAGGTATTTTAAAAACATTGAGAGTTTCCTAAAACGATTTTTTGATTTAGTTATTCGTTTGCGAAATATTCAACTTTAAAGCGCATTTTTTGTTACAATAGGGCGTCCCCCACCTTTAAAAGCTCAACGACTGGCTCGAAACAATCTGAAAAAATTCATGATGGGAGTCCATGTGATGAACTTTAAAGGAAAACTAAAAGGCTTATGTAACTTTGTTAGTTTAGGAGTTATAGATGCCTAACTTGTAAAATGCGCTTACTCGGAAAGCTTCGTACAAAAATAACTATATAATAAGTAAACATGTAAAATACTGGTATCATGGTACGGAATCTTACTTGCAGGAGTCCGACCGCACTTGGCCGCTTTTTTAAACAAACCTTTCTTTTTGAATTGTGATTAATAACAGAAACTAACAAAAGAGTTTTGATGTCCAAATTTAAGAGATCTTCTTAAAGCTTACTCAGACGCGTAGTAATCATGATAGCTCAATATTGTCTACAAGTTATATGACTTATAGATATTTCCGACCTAACCTCATAACAAACGCTAGACAAAGGTGTGGGGTTGAGATAGGAGCTGATAAGATTACATGCCCGTGGGTAGACATGGCCAGGTGTAGGGTGACGGGAAAAGAAAGCGATAAGTCATTATTACATAAGTTTAAAATTAATAAAAAGATAGAGCTTTCTCATTCCTGCCTCATCATGATTACGATTCTTAAAAAAATTACTCAGCGTGCTCAATGACCACTTTTTTATATAATTTGAGGTTTTGGCAAAAAAATGGCCGTACCGATCATGGTAGAGCTTGCCACTTAAAGCACACGTGCTATTTAATAGAAAATGGTAGTAGGGAATGGAGATTGAGACTAGAGATTGTCGTGAAACTGCCTACCGGCAATAATAATATATAACTCCAATGAGCTATTGGAGTTATATATTAGGTCCTTACATATGACATTGGCGTTTTGTTGTACTGGCCACATTGATCTCAAATATATCTTCTTTGGTTAGGAATTCCAATTTCAAATTTATTCCGTTAATTACTCATGCATTTGTGTGTCGAAAACCGTACTTCATTTGTTTTTTCCTCTTTTGGTTTTTTCTTTGCGTCACTCTGTTTACAAAATGGAAAACTTGAAATATCGTATTATTTTCGAGTACGAGTTCTACCGTGGCATCAGTGCTGCAGAAACGGCTCGAAGGATTAATTATGTGTATGGCGGCGGTGTTGCAAAAAAAAAGTGCGTTTTTGGTTCCAACGTTTTCGTTCTGTAAATTTCGACCTACAGAGCAAGCCCCATGGACGGCCGGAGACCAAAGTTGATAATGAAGAATTGTGGAATCGAAGAAGAAGACGAACGAAAAAGAAGGCTATTGTGGAAACGGATCCATCGCAAACCACGTCCGAGTTAGCTGCAGGCTGCGGTGTTAGTGATAAAACTGTTTTAATCCACTTGAAGCAAATTGGGAAGGTGAAAAACTTGAAAGGTGGGGGATCCTGTACGATAATCGTAAAACGCTCATCGCAATGGCTGAACCCTAACGAACCAGCCAAAGCCTGCTCCAAGCTAAAATTGACTAAAAAAAATTACTGGTGAGCGTTTGGTGGACTAGCGCCCGTGTCGTTCACTACAGCTTTCTTAAATCTGGCCAGACGATTACGGCAGATGTCTATTGCCAGCGCCTGCAAATCATGATCGAAAAGCTAGCTGCTAAACAACCGAGGTTGGTCATTCGCTCTAGGCCACTGCTGCTTCAGGACAACGCTAGACCACACACTGCACACCAGACGGCTACCAAATTAGAGGAGCTTCAATTGGAATTTCTAAGACATCCACCGTACTCCCCGGACCTTGCTCCAACAGATTACCATTTTTTTCTAAATTTGTATAACTTCTTGCAAGAGAAAAAATACAACTCCGATGGGGCAGTCCAAAGCGCCTTCAAAAATATTATTGATTCCTGTCCGAATGTTTTTTTTAGTAAAGGAATCAATGAACTACCTATGATGGCAAAAGAGCATAGATAGCAATGGTTATATACTTTGATTAAATAAATATATTATGTTTAAAAAAATCGACTTTATGTTCCTCCTTTACAAAACGCCAATTTCATATGAAATGACCTAATAAAGATAACTAACTAGACCTAACTACATAATATCTTATATATACAATGCTCGTGTGTGGTGTTTGTTAAAGATCTCCTCCGAAACGGCTAATCTATTTTTTATGAAATTTCGTGAATAGTTAAGACAACAACCTGTGTTGGGTACAGCTAGTAATATCTAGTATCAACTTACGCATATTTTAACAGCTATCGCGGAGGTTAAGATAATGAAAATTATAATTAACTAGCTTTTGCCGGCGGCTCCGCCCGCGTAAATACAGTATCCCAAGGGAACAATGTACTTTTACGCGATAAAAAATTAGCCTATGTGTTCATCCAGAGCCCAAACTACTACCATACCAAATTTCATTAAAATCCGTTCGGTAGTTTTTACGTGAAAGAGTAACAAACATCCATTTATCCACACAAACTTTAACTATTATTATATATAATATTAGTAGGATTAAGTCAGAGTAAATTGAATTGGTTAACCTGCTAGCAGAGCTCTTACTGTCGTGCCTTAGACCTCAAAAGGGACGAAACCAAAGAATGAAACAGAAAGGTTAGAGACCAATTGCTGGCCATCCACGTAGCTCGTAGTGTCTTTAAACAAGTATCACTCAAACTAAGATTAACATATATTTCGGGATTATTGTTTAATGTTTACCTCGTTTTATCAGTTGGGTATTAATTATATCAGAACATAAACTGACCTCGCGACCTCATTCAATCATTATATTATGTTTGTGACAAAATACTTAGCCACCTAATACTAAAGTATATCTCAATCTTTTATTTGTTATATTGGGGCCGCACTAAGGGAAACGGTTGTCGCGACGCCAGACACGACCTACTTTAATGTGACGTTTGACGTTGGAAGTAGGCCGTTGATTAACGCGTTGAATGGTATATATAGGTCTGTAGCCGCTCTCTACTGCAACAGTGATGTTGGGTATTATTTTATTTTATTTTCCGTAAGGCACAAATACAGAAATCAGATCAGAACATTAATAAGATGATACAATTTGCACTAATCTAAGTAAACCTGACATCCAATTATATGTGTGCACAATGTTTCATTTACAAAGAGAACCAGTAAACAAAAATAACAATAATGCTTAATTTATACAGAACCAGAATAAAAAGAAATAGCTTATGTTCACATCATACACTTGGACACCTTATCAAAACACTTTTAAAGATGATGATACATTTGCATTTATCAAAGTAACCCAACGTTCAATAATACATTATGTGTGCAACTTCTACTTTTATTTTACAAACAGATCCAGTAAACAAATAATGTCGTTCAAATTATTACCTTATTATTGATAATAAGGGATCATGAACATAACGTGACCACTTTTTACTCCCCTCGGTGACCATCTGTAGTGTACGCCGACACCCGCTACTTTTCACGTAGTACTTCGTAACTATACGGTTTAAATTTTTTTTTTTTGCAAGCCGAGTTAAAAAATAGCTCATAGTTAAAGCGTCGTACTCACGGTCCAGCCCGCAGGTCCAACACGGTAAATAAGCGTAGTACTTTGAACACCCCCCCCCCCCCTCTCCCCTCCCTAAACAGGTCACGTCGTATGGGTACGTTCCCTAACTTGGCACGTGAATCGTTGTAAATTCATACCATTTATTCCGCGATTATCAATACTGTGGCCGCGTCATAAAGCTTTGAAATGAGTCAAACACTTTCCCAAGGGGGTTATTTATCTGCCGGCACACCGGCCACCGCACAATACGCACACGTGGACGACAAGAACACGTCCGGTGGACGCACGTGTATAGTCTTCCAATCTTCATACATTGAATAATATTCCCTTAGCGACAAAAAATATTAAATGCTAATTTAACGAATAAGTAAGAATCGTGTAGCGATTTATTATAATTTATAAGGAATAGACCCTATTACCATTATAAATGTGAAAATTTGTGAGGATGGATAGATGGTCGGATGGATGTTTGTTGCTCTTTCACTCAAAAACTACTGAACGGATTTAGATGAAATTTGGTATGGTAGTAGTTTAAGCTCTGGATTAAAACATAGGCTACTTTTTATCCCAAAAAAGTAGTGCTCCCGTGGAATACTGTATTTACGCGAGCGGAGCTTCGGGCAAAAGTTACTAGGCAATATTCTAAGCGCGAAACGCGTTTGTAAGAAATGGATGTATGGATGTTTGTTACTCTTTCACGCAATAACTACTCAACGAATTTTGATAATATTTGGTATGGTAATAGTTTAGGCTATGGATTACTTTTTATAGCAGTAAAATGTACGGTTATGCGGGATTTATTTTTGCGAAGTCACAGGCAACATCTAGATATTTTTATGTGGCTGGATTTAGCAACTTTTTAGTTCCCGGTCCAATCTATACAAATAAATAAAATTGAAGTGTCTGTTTGTAATTTTAAATTAACAGCTTTTTACTAAACGCATATGAAAGTATATGTATACAATACTTACAATAGAATATCAATTTTTAAAATTTTTGTCTGTTCACCTGTCTACCTGTCTGTCTGTTTGTTCTGGATCTCTGAAACAGCTGGACCGATTTTCTAGGGATATCCTTCCACTGGCAGATAGCTGATGTTATAAGAAGTAACTAAGGCTACTTTTATGTTAAGGTTCCGTTTCAGTTACTTCTACGCAGACAAAGTTGCGGGAACCAACCAGTCCAACATAGATAGTTTTATTTGCATAGAATATAGATAATACGTCACAATGTCGATGTACTCAGTATTTTACTCAGGCACTCCAAAGTCGATTAGCTCAACCCAGACAGACTCCCACTGCGGCCATATTTGGTTACAATTAATAATACATATTTAATACATGCCCTATCACCTTTCTCCAACTTGCAGCACACAATAATACCATCGACAATCACGGGACTTTGAACCTTACTACTACAACCGTAAGGGCAATAGACCAGCACGGTAGAACACCATTGCTGTGCGTAGGCGCACCCGCGTCGAGTGATTCACTATGGGAACACAGTTCTATGGTGTCAGCTTTTTAAAACGAGTTTATGTCGTCCGATAAACGAGCTCCAGAAGTTGGAGCCCCGACCTGCGATCACCGCTGTGACAATAACCTAACTTAATTATTTATTGCTATTCAAAATTATCTTCTTTAATAAGTAGCTTCATACATTTTCTATGGTCCTAGGGCCTGTTTCACAGTCGCCTAATAAAATATGTCGAATAACTTATTCGGAAGATTTGTCGCTGTTCACTTTATATCGAGCGACAGAGACAAAACATGCAAATAAGCTATCTGACACTTGTCAGTAGATTGTGCAACAGGTCCTAAGGGTCAGTTCACGACGATACGCGACGCGTTGATCTTCTTGTGTAGTGAATAGTTTTATTTTGAATAGCTATCTTAGAATTCAGCGCTGCGCCGCGTAACGTTTCGTTTCGGCGTAAATTGATCCTTAGGATGATAATAAAGCATTTCAATTCTCGGAATGGATAGATATGTATAAAATTATTTAACAAAATATCAATGTGCTAATGGTGATTTTATTTCGTTTTCAGGTATTGCAGAATTCGCCAAGCAGATTCAAGAGTAGAAGAATGAACGTGATGATCCGTTATTCCGTATTTGAGTATCTTCTCACATACGGCTACGAGCTTGGGGCTACGCACTACGTCTCAAAAGGGAATCAAAATGTGAAGAATATAGATTTTGAATGTGATTATTTATAATTAAAAGAAACGAAGATTCAATGCGTTGAGATGATGACTTTTGACTATAAGTATTATAAGTTCAATACGTTGAATGATGGTAAGAAAACCGCTACCCGCGAACACCTCAACACCAGAAGATCCACAAGTGCGAAGTGTTGTACAACTATGGAGACCGGTGGTCTACTTCGGACGTACCTGGGCCTGGTAACTCCACCACCGTTGGCGTTCCCATCGCCAACGGGGGCAGAGTTCCTGCTCCCAGATGCGCGGCTCTACTGGAATGTTCTGGAATAACTCAAAATTACTGCTCAACTATAAACTCAAGACTTCACTAAAAGATTAAATAAAATATGTAAATTGAACCGAAAAAAAGGGCTAAGCTTAGTTTATGTACGTCAAGTTTATGTAATTTTATTTTATACAATAATAAACTTTTCATTTCAGTTTATGTTGAGTCTCAGGCTGGGACTATGTATATGGCCCGATGAAGTTCAGAGCACTGAAAATAGAACTCTGCGCTCATCGAATCAATCGACGGGCCGAGTGTCGAGCTGTTATATATGACATTGACGTTTGACTAGACACTTCAATTTTGAACTCTATTTTATTAGCGCAAAGTTCTATTTTCAGTGCTCTGAATTTTCCTGGGCCCGCCGAATTCCGTATCATATAGTGCCATCCCAACTAAATAACTTGAATCTTATTTGGTATCAATCTATACATAGTGGAAGACATAAAAGTATATTCGCGTCAGTTTGCAGTTACTTAAAAGTAATTAAAGCCATTTTCACATTTAAGTACACTGAAAAGTCACTGCAAACTTAACACGAATATTCTATAGGTGTATTATTTTACAGATCCAAAACGGTTTAAGTACTCTAGCGTTTTGTGGTTTTTTATACTTTATGAATTATTACAATATGAATGATTTACAAAAATTTCATACATTTATTTTGTATAGGTCACCTAGTGGTCCAATTTCGATTATAATTCATTTAGTTTTTACGTTTGAACTTCATTATGGTTATTTGCCTCTTAGTTACGAAATAAAAATGTAAAAATGAAATGTTGTCTCTTGAATGTGACAGACAGATTGACAAACGTCAACGTGTGATAAATTATTGTGATCGAATCAAACTCACGGTAGTGCGGGTTGTTAATCTGAGGTAGTGGTGTTGTAGTTATATTTATTGATTTGATGTATTTCTAAGCATAATTAAGAATATATATTGGCATTCCGCACACCTTCATCCACACAAACTATACTGTGCCAAATTTCATACTCCTCAGTTAGCACAATTCTCGTAAATTCAACAGCGGGGAAGGACATACAAGGCTACTTTTTATCACGGCAAAATTAACGGTTCCCCTCGTGATTTCCTTTTGCTATCACGAGGTCGCGGGGAACATTAATTAGTTATTTTGTAGAGGACGAATACAACATTATGTTACGAATATATTTTTGGTTTAAGCTCTGGTTTCCTAACGAAGTTGAGGGCAAAAATACAAATAATAAAAGAACGTTCGATTTAAAAAATGGTATTTATTTACAATATTATGTTTACAACAAAACGTTTATATAATAAGTGTTATAACTACATAAGTAATGTAATGTACAGCGTTACGGGGACGTCTGATGTGTATCACTTCGGTGTGCAGCGTGGTAGCCACCTGTATTGTTACCCATATCGCGCACACTATTTGCTTTATAATTATAAAACGCTCCGTATATAATCCTTCATTATATTATAAACGCGAAAGTTTGCATGTATGGATGTTTGTTACTCTTTCCCGCAGGAACTGAACTATAGAACGGATTTTGATGAATGGTATGGTAGTAGTTTAGGCGCTGGATTAACACAATATAGGCATTTATCGCAGTACTAAATGTACGGTTCCCGCGGAATTTGTTCTTGCACGTACGAAGTCGTGCGCAACATATAGTCTTGTATATATTGGATGTAGAATAGCTAATAGAAACCTCTATATCAGATAGAATTTAGATTCTAGAACATGATTTAATCATTGAGTACATATTTTTCATTAGACTACCACGCCGATATAAATGATGGGAAACTAAAACCTCTAATCTAGCGTTGATTTGTGTTCTAATTTAGACAAATAATGCACGATGTAAAGGCGTGTACATATTGCCAACAACTACACGTGAAGGCGAGGTCTCAATTAAACTAGCCGTTAGCTCCTGTTAGAATGTACTCTACTTACAAGATTCGTCCTATGTCCTTAATTATATAATATATAGCCCAACCAGAAATAAAACACACAATGCCTGTATATTGCGGACAATTCCAAACTGAATTGAAATGTCATTATTATCAAATCTTCGAGGTAGAGTCTGGCAAACGAAAGATGAATCTGGGAAATGGCGGCAAATTTAAAAAATTACTTTACTAAATTTATTCATACTAACATGCTAAATATAAAACGCGAAATAAATGGTTTTTACTCTTTCAAGCGAAAACCACAGATTTTTGTTAATTTTTTAGTTGGTCAAATTGTCTTAGAATGTCGTATAGAGTCGCCACTTGCCAAGTTAAAAGTTTGCCAATAAACCAGCCAGGTTCAACTTTCGTTTGCCAGACTCGATAAGCAATCACATCGTTTTTGTAGTGTTGCTGCAATTAAAAATTAAGCGCCCTCAGTGCTGGTTTTTTATCCTGGTCAGGCTTTATTTGTATTTGTCACTAGATTCATACCATATATATGGTATGAACATGGTTTATCATAACTTAAAAATTTCAGTATAACAATGGATTTTCATTTTCTTCGGAACTGTGTTAGTAGACGTTTTAAAATTTAAAGAAACTATTTTTATCGTCGACATATGCTACTATGTATACTATAATATATACAGTGCTATTACATAATATAGCTACAAATATAAAAAATGTAACCTAGAACATGCAATTCACATAATTACTATAAATAGATATTACATATTATATTATATACACGATGTCTTTCAATAACTATAAGGCTTCCCCTGGATCCGGAATCTGTAAGGCCGGGGAGAATTCTCTGCGCTAATACAATAGAGCTGAAAATCGAACACACAAGGGTCGAGTCTAATGTCAATGTCATATTATGACAGCTCGACACCCGACACTTTTACAGAGTTCTATTTTGAGCGCTCTGAAATTTCGCCGGCCTTCCGGATTCCGGATCATATAGTCCCAGTCTAGTTTTTGTCTCCTTACTGTCGGTCTGTAGTCTATTGCAGTGATAGAGTTTGGCCAATTTTAATCAAAGACAAAGACAACTGGCCACTGTCAATATTTTGCACATTTCTGGCTTATATTTTACTGAGGAAATATAAGCATTTCTTTTTTATCTACACAATAATAGATGTGGCTAAGTAGCCGTGCTTATCACAGCGATGTTGCATCTTGATAAGTCATTTGGTAGTTTTACCAGCAGGCTTAGCATGACCACCCCAGAAATGTGTCTATTTTGCGGACAAATAGACAAAATGTCAGATTGTAGACACATTAATACCGTTCGTAGCAAAATAGTAATAAATGTTTCTTAATAAAAAATGACAAATAATCTTCATCATAGCGGTCCAAGAAAACAGATTCTATCAGTTTTGTCATTTAGGTCAAAGTTTGTTCGTAACAGTCAAAAGTAGACATTAAAAAATATGGCTGCCAAGAAATGTACACTTCTCTTGCCGACCTTGCTACCTTGGATTATGAATTATTTTGCTACGAACCATATTTCTCTAATCCTGCCTAGTAAGAACTCATTCCTACGCGGTGGTCATAGGCTAAGCCCGCTGGGGGAAAATTCATGTGATTATTTATATTCAATTCCCAGTTCGGTTCTAGTGTTAGAGTATGACATCGCTCTCGAGACAGCATGCGCTAACACTGGAACCTGGCGAATTGAACAAAAATAATTACGTGTATTGGGCTTCTGGAAAGGAGTTTTTCGGGAGTTTTGAAAATTGTTAATTTTTTAGAATTTGATGTGCTCTGTTTCCAGGGAAACCATTTTTCGGCAAAACTATCGGTAAACATTCAATTTGGAGATCTTGTGAAAAGGGTGAATAATTACATTACACGTAAATTATTTGCCTCTTCTAAAAGTTCAGTCTTAGTAAACTTAAAAAAAGATCTGTATTAAAACTCCATCACTTTCCTTCTCCTATCCTAGACTTTTAGTATTCTAGAATGCCATCAATCATGTCGAATCTCCTGCTACAACGAGAGGTTTATTTCTTATACACTGTTAAGGCCCATACACGTAGTGTATGTAATATGTCAGAAGGATTACGAAAAAATAAAATTTATCGGTATTGGGTGTAACCACGAAGGTTTAGCGATCAAATGTGTCAATCCCATATCACATTGTAGATTGTACTTCGTGCTTGTAATTAAAGAAGTCACCGAATATTAACGACGAAAACATTAAATTTGACCAAATTAATGTCTGAAATATTGATTTAGTTTACGTTTACTTTAAATTAGATCTGAACAGTGAATAGAGTATAAAAACTATTTCTTATGATAAGATAGAGCGAGTTCCAAAGATTGCCTCGAGATGTCGCTATTTTTCTAGACGAAAAGGGTTCGACAAATTCGAAAATATCCAAATAGGAGGACAATCTTATTTTCCTCTTTGTACACAATTTACATTGGCCAACTTATTTGGGTAAATTCATATGATCTGTCGTTAAAATAACTCTGGTCGGACTCAAAATGGGAGCAATACAGTGTGACAGTACATATTGACGCGTTAAACCCAAATATGCAAACAGAATTTATCATGCACATCTAGTTTTGCTGCTATGAGCAAATTTTAATGCATTTTTTATACACTTCTTGCATTAGCATTTAGATTTTTTTCCCAGAAAACATTTGTGCCTTGTGTGTTGAGCGTTGTCAGAGGTTCTTCACCAAGGTATTACGAATATGGCTAAAAGTTATAACACCGAGTGGTCCATATCAATGTTAGCGGATTTCTGCTAGAAAATCAATCCTGAAACAACATATAAAACTACGCGATACAGAAAGCCATCTACCACTTAGGTATTATTAATATTATTAGCATTTTAATTAATCTAAGATTATACACATCGTATAAGTCAAATAATTTTGTACTTTATTTAATAATTATACTATTTATTATAATAGTTTTCGATACGTTAAACTCAGTAAAATTTAAATAAGAAAAGCTTAAGAACTAGACGTGATGAATCATTCTGTAAACAGTTTTGGATTCAGTCAATTTTGCCGATTAAGAACAATTCTCTGTCCGATAACGTTACGAATACGTTCTTGTTAATTGTTCGTGTTTACTCCACACCTGTCACCTCCACACACTAAAATATATTAAAATCACATTACAAACTTGTTGCTCCGGACTTCTAAATTTTTTTGTGGACTCGTGTAATTAGCTTATTTCCTCTTTCATAACCTAACTTCCTGACAAGTTAAAAAGGGAACTTCATATTCTACCGAATCATTCGGATACTGATGTCTCTTCCGGTCAAAATAATAGAGGGAGAGAGCGTAGCATATGGAATTGTTGGGTTAGGAACTTATATCCACTACTATACCACCTAGACAATAGGGCCCTAGATTACAAAATAGTCTCACATGGGATGTGGCCCTAAATCGTTCGATTATATTGGGCCCTGATCAATGCCCAAGTTGGCCCTTATATCGGCTACAGTAGTATCCGACGGAAGAGAATGCACTTCTACATTTGCAATTCGACATGTAAAACACTGCCAATATGACATTTGTCGCTGGCGCAGCATAAGGCTGTTGCCTCGAATTTCGCAGCGGCGGGGCGGCGGAAGCGCGGCGACGGCGCGGCGACGGCGCGGAGGCGGCGCGGAGTCGGCGCGGAGGCGGCGAGATTGTTTGCATACAATTAAAAGGACCTGTTCTTACAAATACCGGCGGCGGGCGACGAGCTGCTGTCAAGCAGGAACCACCCGCGCGCCTGCCTAGATAGTTTTGTTCAAAATATTTGCAACGTTTTTCAATGTATTTGTTTGTTTAATTTATAAAATTAAGTAATTAATATAAAGTAATTGCCATCCATCGCATTGCATTGCAACTTGTTCGCGAACAAAACAAATACTTAGCCGACAGTCGACACAATACTTCGCCACTATAGTGCTGCGCGACCTTTATGCGTGTTTCGAGAACGGGTTTCTTCGCGAACGGGTCTGCGTTGCGCGCGCCTCCATCGCGCCGCCACAGCTCTGCCACCGCAGCCTAAAGCGTACTGCCACTGCATTGTCCGTAAGAGAAAACGCTCTCTAAACTGAATATCTTTGAAAAGCAAAGAACCAAGTGCATTCTTTTAGGCCGTGTTACGTACTAGATTCGATAATCACAGATAAAATACTGATTAGATGAATTTATATCTAGAATTACATGAGCTCTTGTTTTTCAATTAGGAACGCATTGGCCGTTCTAATCAGTATTCCGTCTGTGAGTCGCCAACGAAACAATAAAATAAAGTAACGTAAAAATATATTATGTATTTACAACTGACTCGACGCACTCGTAGGACCTTCTGGACCCCATCGCCTCTTCTTACCTGAAATTATAAAAATACCATTAAGTGTCAAATGTATCACGTCAGGGTCACCAATGTGGGAATATGTGGAAGCCCCTAATGCCCGCTACACACGTAACGATAAAACTGCACAGTTCGGTTAAACAAGTGGTCAGCAATGCGCGACCAACGTCACTCAATATTTTTCTAAATTATTTTACACTATTTATATAAATTAGTTTAGGTACTTTGAAGTTTTTGTTTTATATTAGTTTTTGGGTTCCCCTGTTATGGGATTATATGGTCCGATATTCGGAGTAAAACGCCAGTTTCCTCTGAGGGAGTTTATTCGCAACGAATTTCTACACCAACATCTGTCTGATCTTGGAACACGCCGCTATGTCCAAATCGTAAGCTATCATAATCGTAATTCGTAGCAGGAGTCGTAAAGAGTAATTTGCTTCCTCGCGTAATATTCGTACGTAGAACGTGTAATACTTGCGTATACGTTTTTGCGTCAGTGTTTACCCTACGATAAATAAACCTAACCAAGAGGATGACAGGACTCATGTCTAAGGAGGGTTCCGTAACTATCAACACGTAATAGATTTTCTTTGAATTACTTCAAAAGCCATTGTCCGATTTCGCTTAAAATAAGAGTTTTTAGCATCATCTATCAGCATAGAAACTTACTACTTACAATTTTATCTTATAGTTAAGAAATACCAGGGGGGACCAACTTTTAATCCCTGTGGAGCCCGATTACTCGAAAATGGTTGAATTTGTAAAAAAGTTATGTATCAAACCTAGCCTTTATTTTAAAAGAGCTATTCAACGATCGCGATACCCGATGGGGCAGTTCACATGTCTGGAGAGGGAGAGCAACCCCACACGTCAACACATTATGTATATAACTATACCAAATTTAATTCATTTATATTCATAATTACAGACGCTAGAAGGGCGGACAGAGAGAGAGACGAACGGACAGAGCAAAACTATAAGGGTTCCTTGAGTATTACGGAACCCTAAAAACGAGATAGTGGTGTACTCACGTGGCGCGGCAGGCGGGCGAATGCATGTCGCGGTCGGCGCCGCCCGCGAAGCTAATGTTGAGCAGCATGGACTCGAAGGGGTCGCTGCGCATGCGCTGCTGGTTCGCCGCTGCCGCCGCGCCCGCCTCGCCCACCACGCGAGACTCCGACCAACCCTCCTGAAACACAATAGGAATGAAATTATACAAGTTAATGTCGATTAAAGTGCGGATATATTGCAATCTGTGGAAGATTGTAAATGGCTCTTTGTAATCTTTTTACTCTTGACTCATATTAATTTTCATACATTGAAGGAGTATTTCCTTTCGTACTTGGCTTAGGAAAACGTATTTTAGCGATATCATAAATGAAAAAATTAAGATTGATAAATAAAGTTGATTTAAAAATATGTATTTTTGTTTTTTAATTTCTACTGATGAAAACACCTCGAAGTATCTTCCGGCAAGGATGTGACGACACAAAAACACACATATGTAGGAGTGAAACGGAACGTTTCTGTAAATAAATAGTTCTACTATTGTCATGAACTATTTATTTAACATGTAATCAAAAAGTTATTTATGTCAAAACGTCAAACGGAACGTCACACCGCCATTTTACTACTACGGACTATAGCACAGATTACAAATAGTACTAGTATGACGTCACAGCACATATAATCTATCAATTAACATGACGAATAGTGTTTTCGGGAGTTTTTAAAAAAAATATTTTTAAAATATTTTTTTTGTAGGTTTTTAGGTTATAAATAATGTTATATTAAATCCTGTACGTTATTCGAATGTTATTATTTGAGATAGGTTGTTCCTTTCCCAGCCGGTCGACACCGGTTCACAAGTCCAAATCACAAGGCAAATCAAAGTCCGATATTAGAAAGCAGTAACAAATTGACGAAAGTAACGAAAACAAGAGCACATGCGTTAGTCAAAATCACACTGAGATATGTACACTCTACAATCAGGAGCGCGCCCTAAAGGCAAAAACATGCTAACCTTTTCACACACCGTGAGTTTGAAAGGGACAGTGTGCATTGCCTAGTAACAATGACCATCAATCGTTCTTTTCACGCATACAGGCCCATTGTCTAGCTGTCTTTGTTAGTTTTTGACCTGATGATCCTTTTTTCGAATAAACTTGTCGCAACATGTTTATCGCATGAAACATTTAGAGCACAACAATTTTAAATTTGAACACTTTTATTACATTATTACCATGGAGTTATGATATTTTTTTTACTAAAAACAACCTGTTGTTCTCCTGAAAATCCTTATTAGTGGCCCAATAACGTTTATGTAAAGAATTTTGTTAGAATAAGATCATTATGACGAAGTTTTATAACCTTTTATAACAATACTTAAAATTTTTGAATTCTGACCTTGATATTGATCTCGCTCCTGTAACTTAATATTGCTAGTAAAGTACACATTGTAATACCTTTTTAGAAACTACACATACTAGACAATTTATTAAGATAATGGGCAGCTATAGCGCCATACTTTTTTTTTTACAGTATATGATCAAAGTTGACATTAAGAAAAAAATAGTTTAAAAAAAAGCATAAAAAGATGATTTTGAAAATTGTTTACGTTAAAAAAACTCCTAAAATTGTATTAAAATTAAATAATACACGTCTTCAAGAGTATAATACTAAAAAAATCACACAGAAATACCTAAATTTGATGAAATGGCAACGGAATGAACGAAAAAAGTAGCGAAATTTATAAAAAAGTATAAAATGCTACGCCATTTTCATATGGTTAGAAACCCTGGCAAGAAAATACGATTTTCTTACAGTTGCACATCCGGACCAACTCCAGTTTACGGGTTATCCATTATTTACGACAGACCCTGTATATAATATACTAATTAACTTAGTCCAATTCAACCCCGCCAAGACACAAGTCTGCGCGTTCACCACTAAAAAGTCACCAATGGTCGTATATTCTCGTTTCGAGGGCACATCTTTAACCATCTCCCCTAGCATTGAGATATTTGGCGTCAGCATATCGAGCGAAGTCCAGTTCCGATATCATCTAGAGGGTAAGGCCAAGTTAGCCTCGAAGAAGCTTGGTGTTCTTAACAGAGCGAGACAGTACTTCAGTCCGGACCAACGCCTACAACTCTACAAGGCGCAGGTTCGGCCTCATATGGAATATTGTTCTCATCTCTGGGCAGGGGCGCCAAAATACCAACTGCTCCCTCTGGATCGTATCCAACGAAGGGCCGCTCGAATTGTTGACTACCATAGTGTTTCAAACAGCTGGGACCCCTTGGAATTACGCCGAGATGTAGCTTCACTCTGCATCCTCTATCGGTTGTATCACGGGGAGTGCTCTGAGGAATTGTTCGGAATCATACCACCTGCAACTTTTCGCCATCGTCCCACGCGAAAAACATACCATCCTCATCACCTTGATGAGTGGCAGTCTTCCACCGTGCGCTTTTCGCGTAACTTTCTGCCGCGCACTGTAAAACTCTGGAACGAACTGTCACCAGCAGTATTTCCGGACCTATATAACCTGCAAACATTCAAGAAGAGAGCGTATTCCCTCTTAAAAGGCCGGCAACGCACCTGCAGCTCTTCTGATGTTGCGAGTGTCCATGGGCGACGGTAGTTGCTTACCATCAGGTAACCCGTTTGCTCGCTTGCCCCCTTATTTAATAAAAAAAAAAACATCTTAATCCTTAGATATAAGTTCTTTATTTATTTAGCTGGACTTACATTTTATTTCCATAGCATGAACAAGACAAGCAAGGATGGAACAAGCTCTCGTTCATCTAGTAAGGATGGAACCAGCTCAGGTTCATCTGACTCCTCGCTGGCCAAAAAGCGTAGCCGCAGACGCAGACGTCACCACCAATTTAACAAAGAGGAGTCCGAGTTAGCCATTATGCGGAATCAAATCGAGGAGTTACGGCAACAAGTATATAGCTCACAAAATCCATATTATAATGTAGATGAGGATGTGTTGGATTTGGGCTTCCAAGAACCTGAAACCTCTCCGATTCAACAGCCTTCTACTTCTGGGCTGGCGCTTAGTTTTGAATTAACAACTAAATTAAAGGAACCCGCAGTTCCCAAAACTAGTGATGAATTATTAAAACAGTTAATCCAAGCGCAACACTTTGGCGAGAAGGAGTGGGCAGAGGTCCGATATTCCGAAGCTCAGAAAAAATATAACCATGCACCGGGTTTTACAGAACTAGAGGCAAACGAAGAGGTGAAAACCTATGATTCCCTCCGCCATCTCTCATATAATGACAAAACCTTTGCCGCACTAACTTCATACGTGCTTAAGCAAAATGAAGCGCTCAGGAGCTGCCTACATGAATTCTCGCAATGGGCAGAGACGAGCAGTGAGGTATCTAGTGATTCTGTACAGTCTAAAATAAAGGAGGTTTTTAAATCTGGTGAATATTTGAAAGTTTCATCAGACCTGTTGCAAATAGTATGTGGCCACCGCTCTGAGGCGATCGAAATGAGGAGAGATGCAATATTGAAAAATTCACAAAATATTCAATATTCAAAAATTCAAAATTCAACCAATTCACTTCCGAACCCAATTTATCAAACAAATTTCTGGCAAGAAATATCTAAATTTAAACGTTTTATACCAGTTCTAAGACGGATCCCTAGGGGTGCCAGAGTGACTGTAGCCCAGAAGCTTGCCGAGACCATACGCCACACAGTGCTGGAGAACTCGAGGCAAGCCTGGGAAAATCTACTCACCTTTCCCTACCGTTTTCTGCATATCACTAGAGATCCGCTCAACAATGTCTCCCTCACTTCAAGAATCAAAAAGAATTGTGTTTCGGACAATAACCTCAACCCAAATTTTTCTTCACATTCCTCGGTCAAACATAACATCGTGAAAACTGTGGAAAATAAAATAAGTGAGGGAGACATTAAGGGTGCAGCGCGGCTCCTGTTTTCCAATGATACGGTCGCCCCGACTGCCCAGAAACCCTCATCGCCCTGCAAAACAAACATCTATCACAATCCAATCCTATCACAGTTTCCAATGACGCATTACCACCACTACAAACGTCGACAGACAAAGTACGCGGAGCCACATGTCCTTTCTTCCGGGTTCAGCTGGCGGCCTCGACGGTCTCACCCCTCAGCATCTGAAGGACCTCACCAGCGGTTGCTGCGGGGAGGCCGGCGAGAAGCTCCTGCATGAACTTACGAATCTGTGCAACCTGATGCTACGTGGAGGGGTCGCATCAGATATCGTAGACATTCTGTATGGAGCTAACCTCTGCGCCTTGAGGAAGAGAGATGGTGGCATTCGTCCGATTGCTGTCGGCTCCACATACCGGCGCCTTACAGCCAAACTAGCTTGCAAATCGGTCACTTCCGTCGCGTCATACTTCCAGCCAAAACAGCTTGGTTTTGCCTGCAAAGGAGGTTGTGAGGCCTCCGTTCACTCTTTCAGGACAGCTATCCACAATCAAGGCGATGATGTGTTTCTGAAGGTCGATGTCAAAAACGCTTTCAACTCAGTTGACCGAGGCGCCTGGTTGGCCCAAATTAAATCTAAAGCACCTGCCATTTTACCATTTATGCTCCAGTGTTACAACGACCCCACCAAACTCATTTACAAAGACCACCTCATCTCATCCGAAGTGGGCTGCCAACAGGGCGACCCTCTAGGTCCAGCAATCTTCAGCCTTGCTATACACCCGGTCATCGAGCTTCTAAATTCCAAATTTAATGTTTGGTATTTGGATGATGGGACCCTTGGAAGCGATGCACTCACTGTACTATCAGACTTCCGCACTCTGATCCGCGAGTTCCAAAAAATAGGTCTGCAGCTGAACCTAGGTAAGTGCGAACTTTTTGTGCCAGACAGTTGTGGGGATAGAAACGCGATTATATCCAGCTTTAAAGAAATAGTTCCACAACTGTCTGTCATTGACAAGGATTCGCTCTTCCTTTTGGGCTCACCTATTTTAGACGAATCTCTTCCGGACTTCATAGATAACAAATTACAAAATCTTAATGAAACTTTAGACCGCCTCCTCCAAATTAACTGTCACTTGGCCTTTACCCTAATCCGTTTTTGCATTTTCGTACCTAAATTGACATTATGTCTTACGGTGTTGTCAACTGTGGAAGTTTCCTCAACTTCTCAAACAGTTGGATGATGATACCATTAGACAAACGCTCTCCACTATTTTGAATACAAAATTTCGATGACCGCGCATGGACTCAGGCAACGCTTCCAGTTAGGTTCGGTGGCCTGGGTGTTCGAAGGCCCTCTGACATATCGCTTCCGGCCTTCTTGTTCTCAGTCCACTCGAACCATAGTCTTATCTCCAAAATACTACATCACCCATCCTACTCCAATACCTACCTTTCTGGACGAGGCCAAGGACGCCTGGAGCGCAACTAGTGCTTGTAGCGAATTGCCTGACAATACTTTTTCCCAAAGGCTCTGGGACGAGCCACTCTGCAGACTGGTACGGAATAATCTTCTTAATACGTCCTCCAGTCTTGTGGAGCAGGCTCGCCTCTTAGCTGCGGAGAAGTGGGAGTCGGGCCTTTGTGTACAAGCATTACCGTCACCCAATACGGGCACATTGCTGGATCGAATAGCTTTCCGGTTAGCCACTTCCCTGCGTCTTGGCACCCCCCACGTCGTCCCCCATCGCTGTGTTTGTGGTGCAAACGTGGACAGCCTCGGACACCACGGGCTGTCCTGTCAACGAAGCGCCGGCCGTATCTCCCAACATCACTGCCTGAACGATCTCATCCGTCGGGCTCTTGTCACCGCCGGAGTGCCAGCTGTGTTGGAACCCTCTGGTTTAGCGCGCGACGATGGCAAGAGACCAGACGGTATGACCCTTGGAGAGTGGTTGTGTGTGGAGTGGTTACTTCTAGGTACTCTGCCTGGTGGGGACGACCTGGGAGATTTCTTTGTTTTGTAGCATTTTAAGTATTGGAGTAGTTATTATTTTTTAGTACTTACCTACTTTTATAGTTTGTAAATATTTTAAATATATTTTAGTTAATTTAGTTTGAACTTTATAACCTTCTATTTACTTTCTTAATAAAATATTGAAAAATATAAGAGATCCACTTATTAAGACCATGTTGAAGAAAATACCACCAACCTCGGAGTATTTGTTTGATCCAATTCCTTTTGTTTCGGTATTGGAAAAGAATGGAGGGGTTAGAAAAGTGTTCATGGCCTTGAGCAAAACAGGAAGTTTTCCGGCTTCACGAGCCACATTTTACCGACCAGCACAACTCCCCCCGCAGGGGATGACCTATGGTCGAGGACCCTCGCAGAGCCCTATCCACAATGCATCATCACGCTTTCTTCAACCGTGGCAGAGTTTTAAAGAAAACCATCCACCACAAGGGCAGAATGATGTAGACCCTCGCATGGGATACTCTACGAAGAATACATTTCGCCCTCAAGGAGGTGTACAAAACAGTAAACCGCAAGAATTCAATTGTGGTACCCACAAACGCGCGGCACCCACATCCACCTACACTGGTAAAAGAATGCGGAAATATTGACTGTCACAAGTTCAGGGCGGGACAGTTAGCGGGGTACCTGGAGCAGTGGAGACTACTGGGAGCTCCACACAGTCTACTTCAATTAATAAATGGGTACCGCATACCATTCGTTCAGAAACCACCTCTAGTGTTACCAAAATTAAAAAAAAAGACTTACAGCACGGTGGAAACCGTAGCAATGGCAGCTACAATATCCCAAATGATAGAGCAAGGGGTATTAGAGAAAGCTCACCCCACTCCAAGCTTTATATCAGCCATGTTCCTAGTACCCAAAAGCGACGGCCAGGACCGTCCTATTTTCAACTTGAAGGCTCTGAACAAATACGTAAGTACGAGCAAGTTTGGGCTGATAAGTCAGTATCGAATTTCCGACTTCCTACAACCGGGAGATTGGATGGGCAAAATCGACCTGTCGCAGGCTTACTTCCATTTGCCCGTGGCCAAAAGCCACAGACGATTTCTTCGCCTACTATTCAAAGGATGAATGCTGCAAATGACTTGCCTACTGTTCGGCCTCAGCTCAGCGCCGAAAGCCTTTGCCTCACTGACAAACTAGATTACAAGAACTCTAAGGGATCAAGGGTTGCGCATTGCAGTATATCTGGACGACTTCCTCATAGTACATCAAGACGAGACAGTCCTAAAAATACATGTAAAAATAGTAATAGAGAGACTCCAATATCTAGGCTGGAATATCAATTTCGAGAAGTCCCTGATTTCACCCCAGAAACACCTCACATATTTGGGTATTCAATGGAATCCCTGGTCCAACGAGAAATACTTACCCCAAGAAAAAGTTATGACCCATACCACAAAAGTCTCGACCACGCTAAGAAAGAGGAAGTCCACCTTGAAAGAACTGCAAAGTCTCGTAGGCCTCCTGAGTTTCGCGAACTTTGTAGTGCCCAGGGGAAGATTGCACTTTCGAGCCCTGCTACAGTTCCTGAACGATATCAGCAAGATTCCGACTTCGAAAAGTCATCTTTTACCGGATGTAGCAATACAAGAGTTGAGGTGGTGGCTTCGAAATTGCGAACTGTCCTCTCCAATTCACGTAGCACCCCCGACACATTTCCTAGTCACGGACGCGTCCGACCTAGCTTGGGGTGCACATTTAGACAATTTACCTCTGTCGGGGACCTGGTCAAAAGAAGAGCAACCTAAAAGAGATGCTCGCAGTATTGAAGGTCCTGCAGTCCTACGGTCAATACCTAAGTCAGTCTACTGTATTAGTCCAGTGCGACAACCGCACGGTCATAGCTCATCTGAGAAACGAGGGGGGCACAAGATCAACCACAATGATGAATCTGACAAGGGAAATATTTCACATGTTGAGCCAATATCAGATAATCTCTAAGCACATTACCTGCCCGGCAAATACAATATTCACGCAGATCACCTTTCACGCCATCGCCTGCCACAAGAATGGCATCTTCTATCGAGCGGAATGCAGCTAATGTTCAAGTTCAAGTTCGGAGTCCCAGTAATAGATCTCTTTGCGTCGTGCACCGCACACACGGTGATAAACTACGTATCACGGGACTTGACAGACACACAGGCCGTGTTTCACGACGCATTCTCGAGGAATTGGAATTATCAGCTAGCATGGGTCTTTCCTCCACCTTACCTGATTCCCAAAGTGCTACTTCACCTCAACAAAGCGTGTGGAACCTACCTCCTAGCAGTCCCTTGATGGGAGCAGGTCTTTTGGCGTCCAGATCTGAAGGCGGAGCACTGGCTGCCCCATTCACTATCAACAACCTCAGCCAGTGCTTAGTAGACACAGGGACCGGACTACCGCCACGTACCGCCGGTTCGAGAAATGACGCTGGAAATATGGAAATGTGGGGGTGGTCTGGGAACTTAACTGACTGGAATAAAGATCAAGTTCAGTTGTTACAGTCAGCTTGGCGACTTTCAACATGGAAGACATATAGAGTCGCTTGGAAAAGATGGCTCAGTTGGACACAAAGGCACTCGGTTGACCCGCGAAAGCCGAGTGGGTCCAGTCTAGCTAGGTTTCTGGCGGACCTACACATAAAAGAAGGACTATCCTACAACACTATTATGCTACATACATCAGTGGTATCTACATTATGTAACACTGAAGAGACTAGCAGACTTAGCTCACATACATTAATCCATCATATACTTAAGTAAATTTCCTTAAGAAAACCGCTTACAAGAAAACCGCCTGTTTGGAATATAGATGTTTTGGTATCATACATGGGCAGTGTAAACATAGATGTTAATAATTCTTTTCAAGTTTGTAGACATACAGCATCATTACTTTTACTGTGTTCAGGTAGAAGAATACATGACCTAACATTATTAGCAGTGGACCAAGAACATTTTATAGAAGATAGCAAAGACATAATTTTTTGGCCTGTATTTGGTTCAAAAACAGACAACAGTTCTCACAGACAATCAGGCTGGAGACTGTTGTCTAACCCGGCCAACTCCAACCTTGACCCCGTACAGTGGGTTAAACGAGCAATAGAGGTAGTTGAATTTAGACAGAACAAAGCCAATTGTAAAAATTTATTTGTTAGCATCAGAGGCCAGGCTAAACCTGCAAGTCATACTGTAATTGCAGGATGGGTAAAAACACTGTTATTAGAAGCTGGCATAATAGCTACGCCAGGAAGTTTCAGATCTGCGGTAGCTTAAAAAAATTGGACCGATCATTTCCCATTAGATGAAATAATGGCTAGGGGAAACTGGAAGTCAGAAAATACTTTTGCTCGTTATTATAAGCGTCAAGTTATGCCAGTTTCTACCTCAAACAGGATGTTGAAGGATGTTTGAACCTGTTGATTAAGGAAAGACTAATAATTTTATTTTTATAATATGTTTTATTTTCTATGTCAGACAGACGCTGATATTATGTTTTATGCTTGTTCTCAGATTATATCAACATATTGTGTTCCAGTCTGAGCTCAGATATCAATGTTATGTTCCATTTTGAGCTTAGATATTAATGTTTTATTTTAATATTGAGTTGACTGTTTCTGTTGCTAATTTTTAATTAAAATCTTTATTATAACATTTATTACTTCATGTTTCATTTCATCATAGATCACATTGGTGTCACCCACCAGGCGATAACAAACACGTCTCAAATAATAACATTCGAATAACGTACAGGATTCAATAGCAGCGTTTTACCCTGAAATAAAACGCTTATTAAATACTTACCTTATTCGAATGTTATATATAATTTCTGCCTGGTGCTTTTCGACAAATGAGAATGACAGAGGTTGTGGCAGATGACAGCACAAAGGACACAGTGTATCCTAAACTAGCCTGTGGCAAAAGTCACAACCCTCGCCTGGTGGATTTAGGATCAACTTAGACGTCGACCGGCTGGGAAAGGAACAACCTATCTCAAATAATAACATTCGAATAAGGTAAGTATTTAATAAGCGTTTTATTTCAGGGTAAAACGCTGCTATTATTTTTTTGTGTGTAATGAAACAATTATGAAGCGTTTAGGACATAAATAAAAACAAAGTCAAGTAGCCTATTGTTATACTGTTAGTAAGCCTCCCAAGAAAATATGGACAATGTAACATACTGTAAAGACACAACAAAGTATGTTCTTGTGTGCGCGCACGCACATAGACGTAAGCACTGATGCAATGTCGCATCGCAAAAATGACGTCACGCAACTATATAATACATGCGATAATAATTTATAAGGCTGTGCAATGTCATTATTGCGATGCGACGGCGCGTCGCAATTTCGTGTACAAGCCCTATCATACAAGCACTATAGTGACCACAGGCTGTACCTCGGGGCGAGGGCTCCACAGGCGAACCACGGCCTCGATGCCGCTGGTGGCGAGCAGGAACTGCGAGGGGTGGAGCTGCACGCAGTTGACGATGGACTCGTCGCCGCGCAGGCAGCGCACGATGTTGCCCGACCGCCGGCACCAGATGAACATGCTGCCGTCGTCAGACCTGCTCACATGATTAGAATTAGAACTGGTTTCAACATTAATAGGACTTTAAAATTGACTTAATTCGGTAGCAATCCAAAAAACAAAATATGCATTGTGTAAACTGTAAACAAACTGTAACCCCCACTAGGTTACAGTTTGAAGCTTTTCATCTCCGTCCAAAAGTTAATTACGTAACTATATAGGAAAGTAACAAATAGAATGACGCTAATCGAGGACTGGAACGCATCGCGCGCTGTAGAATGGGAAGCGCCGCCATTTTGAGGTAATTTTGCATGTAATATACAAAGTTCGGACTCTGTTTCATTCATTTATAGAGGCTAAATTCTGAGAGCAAATGATAAGTTATTTGAATAGTGAGTTTAAAACTTGTATCCACTCACCCTGCAGCGATGAAATTGGCGTCAGGGCCAAGGAAGTTGGCCTCCTTGATGTCGGTGGTGGTGTTGCAATGGCCGAGGAACCGGTGGCTGTAATCCAGCGCCGAGCCGCGCAGCTGCCGCTCCAGCAGGCTGCCGGAACCGCCCTCCTCCTCCGCTGCGTAAAATTTGATTTTACATACGTGTTAAAAGCTAATCTAACTATAAAATCTATAACAAAAAGAAATAAAATTTGTAAATAAATATCCAGGTGTTCACAACCTTCGGACAAGAAAAACTAAAATGGCGCGGGATGGGCGGCGGAACCAAAAATATTTACACAATGGTTAAGCTATAACAATGTTGCTGTCTTTGTCTGTTGTCTGTCAAGTAACTTTTCCAAAGTATCAGACAAAGACAGCAACGTTGAATGGCTTATTCGTTATGTTAAGTTTTTAGGAAGGGGGTAGAGTATAGACCACGGGGAAGGATAAAGGCCACCTTCTATGTCGGAAGAAAGTACGGTTCCTGCGAGATTTAGTTCTAAACGCACGAAGTCTCGGGCAACATCTAGTAAGTAATAAGTATTGTATACTTATATACCGCCTATACCTTCATCGGGCTGCATGTCGGTGTTCTGTACGGCGGTGGCGATGTCCTTCTGCAGCAGGAACACGGCGTGGCTGGCGGCGTACTTCGGGAACTTGTCCTTGAAGTACAGCAGGCACTCGCGGGCTTCGCGCGCTCGTCTACAAAACAAAAGTCCATTAGGCAATTTTTCAGAATTCAACAGCTCAATATGATGTTACAGTACAACTACGTTCTTAATGCTTTTCGTGAAACTTCGTGTTCCATACATTGTCTATCACTGCCGTAGAAATGCAATGATTGCCGAGAGACATTAAAAACGTAGTTGTACATTAAAAGTAACTAGATGTTGCCCGCTACTTCGTGCGCAAAAGGAAATCCTCCCGGACCGTACATTTTGCAACGACAAAAGTAGCCTATGATGTTCTACGCCGTGTTCTACTCTATAATCTATATTACGCCAAATTTCATTAAAATCGGTCCAGTTGTTTCAGACTCTATTCAATGTAACCAAACAAACAAACAAATATTTGGTTATTATAATTAGTATAATAATTAAGTATAAAAGACGTTACTTTAGATCCATCAGTCCTTTAGCGAGCCGGAAGTGCGACTTGACGTGGGTGCTGTCTAGCTTGATCGCGCGGTAGCAGTCGCGGATCGCCGCGTACGTGTCCCCCGACCTGCAGTTATAGATCGTTTATTGAAGTAAAACCTCTTTTGCGGCTTTGAGTGTAGCTTAAAGGTCTCGTCACGATATGATCTTGGATATAACGCCATCGATATATAACGCTATCTGTGGGAATCTACTTATACTTCTTACATAACAACTTAACTTTCTAAAGTACGGCTTAAGACTCACGGATGGCGCTGGGTGTATAAATTTATTTTTTTCTATTTCTCTTCTTCTTTTTGAAGTCATGTTCTTTAGGCACGCTGCTCTCAGCGTTATTCTTGCGTGCGTAGTCTATTATTGGATTTTAAATTATGAATGAAGTTTCACTTCTGCCACGTGTACTCTGTTCACGTCATGCTTTTTAATAACATCACAAAACACATGTTAAAAAATGTATTCTTTATTTGTTACATATATACCAATTGTAATGTGAGAAAGAGATCGTGTATCGTAGGTCTGCCCGCTCAAACGTACTGATCACGTGTTTACGTGCGTGCGAGCATTTTTGTTAAATGTTAAAATTGATTTTTTTATTTCAAATATGTTACATCTTTTACCAAATAATTTCACAATAGTACGCACGCATGCTCGCTTGTACGCACGCGCGCACACGCACACATACGCACCAGCCCCTCCTCATGAGCGCGGCGGCGCGGTTGGAGTAGAGCAGCGCGCAGTCGGGGCACGCGGCAATGGCACTGTTGTACAGCTCCACTGCGGCCGAGTAGTTGCTGCTGTTCACAAGATCGTTTGCCTGTAATACACACCGACCGCATGTTGTAAATTAAGTCTGATCTATTTATATACAACTACAATCGGTGAAGCAAACCTAGATATGTACCTTAAAGCACTAAGCTTATATATTTTTATAACGTCATTATATAGCGCTAAGAAATGTTTTTCAGTCAGTGGATTGATAAACACTTAAGAGCACCAAACTATATTGAACACCTGGTATATCAAAGTAAATAATCAAAATAAACCTTGACCAGGAAATAAAAAAATGCACTAAGTGCGCTACATTTTTTAATTTAGCAACACTGCGTAATGTTGCTATGTTATTGGTTAAATGTCGAAGATTTGTCATTAATAATATTTCAATTTAGTTCCCGATTTTTCGCCATATGCCGAGATTTTGTACATATTCAGGTGTACGTTCTGACCATATTTAACCTAAAATCCTAAGCTCACCATCTCCTTCAGATGTCGCACTCTATCCGGTAACACGGGCTGCGGGTCCACAGTGCCATTGGTGCCGAGGGCTGCGCTGGAGCTCGGGGCTGCGCCGGGGGCCTCAGGCGCTCGGGGGCCGTTCCCCTTGTCGTCACGATGCCCGCGGTTGTGTTGGATGATGAAGGACTCTACCAGTACCGGACGTCGGGCGGAGTTCACGTCGAATAGGTATACCTGTAACGATGCGCGAGCTATAATGATAGATCGAAGAATATGTGGATGTTTGTTAATATTTCTCGCCTTCACTTCGCCAATTAGAATGAAACTTAGCAGAAACATACATAGCCTGAATCAGATTATAGTTATCAGTGTAGTTTTTTCATCAATGGATAGTTAGGTTTGTATTCTTGCTTTATTCCTATTTAATTATTAACTTTTGTCTTACCTGTTCTGAGCCCAAGTTGACGAGCAGCTCGTTCCCGTCGTTGCTGAAGGCGACGTACGTGGTGGCCTTCTTGGGGAACGTGGGCTCGTTGGGGCCGATGGACAGGTGACCTGAAACACATACAATAGGGTAGGTGACATGTAAAATTTTTAGTTTAATTCTGAAATATTGAGGTATTAACTTCATAAATGTGAAAAAAAACATACTAATAATGCATGTGAAAAACCAACATAATTAGTTTTTTCATGAAATATAAAAGATTCATTTTTGTTATTATAAACTTAAACGCAACAATTTCGGATATATTAGCAAATATTATGTTATTGCGGCCTGTATATTTCATACTGCTGGAGGAACGCGTGACGTTAGACTTTTGTATGGAGCGTTGTCACGAGACTTGCGTAATTCTGTATTAGGTACAAATAGCTGTACCTAAGTAAATAATGTTTTTTATTATTATTTCTACCGAGTAGTTTCTTATACACAAGAGTACTACTCGTTTATGCAATAAAGAATAAAAGTACACTAGCCTATTATTATAACTTTTTTAATTAGATAATAATTATTGCGGGCTAGTTTGTTCAAGCAAAAATTTAATCATTCCCTCGAAAACCGTACACTTTATAATAAGAAGCGATAACAAGTAACTTCGTTTCGATCCAAATCTTCAGACTAGCACGCAAAACTAAGTGCTACACTTTTTAAATTTAAGTTTTTTCTAGACTGTTGCAAGATACAGATTCTAAATTAAATTTTAGTTTAATCAGCTTTCTGCTATATCAGTAGAGAGCTGAGAAAATGTGATATAAAACGATTTTTATTTAAAATCTCTAAATTCTGTTGTACTGATAAAAATTGAAATTTTAAAAGAGTAGTACTTAGTTTTGCAAGTCAGTATGTAATAATTATAATAATATCTATGGACGCTACCACACCACGTCAATCTAGTCCTGTACTAAGTATCTGACGAACTTGTATCACAGGTACCAGACAACGGAAATATATTTAATACTGTTATACTATACACATAATTCAGATTTTTATTATACTATACATATATTTAATACACATCCAAGGCTCAGGAACACAGAAAAACCTTTTTGTCCCTTCGGCGGGATTCGAACCCGCGACCTCCATCTTAAGCGCTTACCCACTAACCACTGAGCCACAGAGGTCGTCATGTAATACAAAACTGTATCTAATACTCCCATGTGACTCTTGTCTTTTTTGAGAATAATTTATTTCTACCTTAATGAAAATGCCAACGAAGTAATAATACCTGGCGCGAAGTAAGCGACGGCGTTGCGGGGTATGTTGTTGTCGGGGTCGCCGTACCCGGCGCGCGAGCACCGTACATTCTGCCGCTCCCACATGAGACCTGATGAAGGACCAGTTGTCTGAGTCTCCTGAAAAATTTCAAATACAAATTATATTTACGGTTTGTTGTACTCGTTAAAAATATGACGGCAGTTGAGAATATATCTGCAACAGAGTCCGCCGTAACTTATCTTTTTTTAAATAACGTTTTATTTCGGGCGTTTTATTCATATATACTATCAATACCTTACAGACTAACATGAATATTATTATTTTAAGTTGAACAATTTTGTACAGTTTATCAAAGGTGTAAATATATATTTTTCGCGAGTCCAAAGGTTTCTATATATTGTGTAGTGAACGGCCTGTCCTAACTATTTTGACAAATTAACTCGCTACGATATAATACCTTTCCTTTGCCAGTAAAATGTATTTACTGTAACAAGCTTTTCCATTGCAAAACTTAAAAGTGGATCTATATAAGGTTGTTCGAAATCAATTCCGAAGAAATAAATTATACTACATAAAATTACATTGCACTCTCTAAGGCGCTGCGGTCATTAACCTCACAGAAATTGATTGAACAGGTCACTTAATGAGGAAGCAAAGACTCTGCCTAAATAACATCAAAACAATCGGCTGTGTGAGGTCAATGACCTTAACAGCGCCGTAAAGAGCGTTATGAGATTTTAATTATTTTTCAAACTAAACCAAGCCTAAAATATCCGTAACTGATTTTGAACAACCTAATATGAATCACTTGCCACGTAAGCAATATGCCCTAATATACTAATAATTAGTAACCCACCTGCAGCCTCGACAGCTTAATCATCCTCGTGTCATACAGCCGCACGTAGAAGTCATTGGCGCCTACCGCGAGCTGGTACGGGCGGCGCGGGTTCACCGCCAGACACTTAGCCTCGGCGTACCGACCCAGGTGGTTGAGGAGATTGACGAGAACGTTGGCGGAGTCTGAGTTGCAGCGGTGGGGGGAGCGGAGGTCGTGTTGGCTAAAATGTTTAAATTTAAATTTATTATCCCCGCAAACTAACATACAGATCGTATGATGCCTGATGGTAAAGTTGCAGCCTGATAAGGTTCAACTTGGGATTTACTATTTCATAATTCATTTATTTACATAAAAGATTGTCTATATACAATAAATAAAATTGATGTGTCTGTTTGTAATCTTAATTTAACAGCTTTTTACTTAATGCATAAGAAAGTATATACGGTACTTACAATAAAAAATTTTTTTTTAATTTTGTCTCACCGTCTGTCTGTCTGTTTGTTTCGGCTAATCTCTGAAACGGCTGGACCAATTTTCACGGGGCCTTCACTGGCAAATAGCTGATGTTACAAGGAGTAACTTAAATTACTTTTATCTTAAGGTTCCATTAAAAAAATAGGGTTCCGTTTCCGTTACTTCTACAAGCTACTATCAAAATTAAATGGCATGTATTTAAACTTGCGACAATACAATCAAATTTTGGGTGTCAATAACCGAATATTGAATACTAAATTACTAAGTTGGCGAAAGAATATAAGGAACAAAATATTTCAAATCTGGTGACTAATTAATACCAGTTTTTTTCACTGAATATTCCAAACTGGCAGACCAATATTATTTTAGCGAACAAATAACCATCTTGGCTACAATTTGAGAGTACACATTTAATTTAAGAATAGGCACATATATTTTCCCTGATGTAGGTAATTCAAAAAACATAATAAGCAGCAAAACGAGCGCACATAAAAAAATGTAAAGGAGCGTACAAAATTACCCTTTTTTAATTTTTATCGGTTTTGGGGGGTATAGATATTGTGTAGATTTATTTTGAAATTTAATTTTTTTTTCTATAATCGCTTCTATCTCGTTTTTTTTCTATAATCGCTTCTATCTCGGAAACGGTGGATCCTTCTGAAAAATAATGAAAATTCCCTCCCCCTTAGTAACTACGCAACCACATATTTTCTTCATGATGGGAGAAAAAGAAATTTGAAAACTCTGAATTTTCCAACATTTTTATAGCTTTAGAGAGGTAATCCTACTGAAAAAATAATGAAAAGACAATTTTATAATCAGAAACCTGAAAAAGGACACCCATATTATTGTTTAATGAAAAAAATGTACGCCATTTTGGAATTTCAAAATGGATTTAATTTTAATATTATTCTGCACCATCAAAAACCTCGAAAACGACACAAAGGAAAACAAACTCCAACAGTATCCAAAAATGCATTTTCCGTAGCCTGCAAATTGAATTTTTAGTTTTCATTAATTTATCAACCCAATCTGGTTTTATAGCTTTTTACATCGTATAATAGTCACCAACTCGGAAATTAAGTCGCCAACTTATAAATTTCGGTGACAATTTGGATTTAATTTCGCCACTTTTTATTTGCCGATTTTTGGATTTTTTGTCACCTGAGTGCTTACGCCAGTTTAGTAATTTAGTCGCCAACATATTAATTCGCTGCCAAATTCAGTAATACAGTATGTTCATGTGCAGTCGCCAACTTATTTTTTGTTCGCAAGATTAATTATATCCCAAATTAAATTAGGATCCTGAAATTTATTCGTCGTTATTTGACGGCAGTATTTTTGCGGCTTTGATACTACGCCGACGCATTCATGTCTAAACTGAATCCCGATAACTCGACATGATTGATGATGGTAGTGAATCTAATGACATGTCTTAACCTAATAATGTACTCACAGCACAAGCCCATCTTCACCAGCAGACCACAGCAGATGCGGGCGGTCCGGCGCCACCGCCAGACGCTTGACGCGACCGCAGTGACACGAACACTCGAGTAGGGAAGTGCCGGAGATGGAGCGGGCACGCACCGAGCCGTCCGCCGCGCACGTGGCTAGTATGTCCGGGGACAGGAACTACAAATGTACAGACATACATAATACATATATAAGGTTTGGTAAAATCAATTACGGAAATTTTGGGCATGATCTACTCTATCTACGATGATCTACTGCTTATGTTATGTTAAAAAGTTTAGACAGAAAAATCATTAAAAAATTTCAGCAGCATAAGCAGTAGGATCATATGCCCAAAATATTCGTAATTGATTTTACCAAACCTTATATAGTGTCGATCAGGATAAAGTTCCATTACATGTGCAAACCTAACACACAATCAATTCTTAAAGTATTCGGTGATAGTTTATATTTAAATTTTTACAAACATTAGAAAACTAGATATGTATAGTGTGATTGGTTGATGGATGTTTATGTTCATAATTTATGTAACATCCAGCAACAATATAGTAGCAACCTTCTCCATAAATTTACCAGAGAATGGGTGAAGGCAGGGGGTCTCCAAACTACGGCCCGAGGGCCACATCCGGCCCGCGGACAGATTTTGTCCGGCCCGCGGAGAGCTAGCATACTTGAAAACTCCTTTTAGAGAACATATTTTTTATAGCAAATTAAATATAGTTTACTGAAGTATTCTAATTTTATGTTGAATAATTATTAATATGGCATCTACATTGATATGGTCATGGGCTAACTACTCATAACATTGTTGTAGGCTTATTGTTATTGTTAAGAAACACAGAATTGTAATGAGTAAAGACATAATATATAATATGAAGAAAATTAAACTTCAGTATATAATAACTAACAAAAAAATTGAAATGAATCCAACTAACATTTTATACATTTTAAATAAAAACATAACTTATAACAAGAATAATGACATATGAAATACTAATGAGATTTATGTAATTGAGATTTTCCACTGACAATAGTTTGTAGTTGTGGACTAATTTTACTTGTACCAATTATTAAAAGAGATTTAAGATGCTCATCAGTTAATTTAGATCTGTAAACATTTTTTGTGTACTTCATTTCGGAGGTCTCACACAAATAAGTAGTACCAAAAACAGAAAACAGCCCACGAGCAAATTTATGCAAATTATCAAATTGTGTCAGTGGAAGACCCTTATAAAATTCCAACAAAGATGAGTTTTGATATTTGTTCTTAATTATATCACTGCACTGTAGATCAATCATTTCCATTTGAAGTTCCGGGGCTAGGGTTTCAATGTCAGTATCAAAAGGATTCTGAAAAATCTTAATTTGATTCGCAATGGCATCAAAGTCCGAGAAACGGGTATCAAAATTTATTTTCAAAGCACTCAAAGTTTCGATTGCAAAATCGATAGGAAACTCAGTCTCAGTGGTGTGGCTGAATATTTCACATGTTTTAAAATGTGAAAAACATTTACTTCGTAGTTGTGATTGAAACAGTATCAATTTCTTCCGGAATGATTTGATATTAGTATATTAGTAAACCAGCATCTTCCTGATTTATATCAGGAAGATGCTGGTTTTCTCCTTGCAATCTCAAATTCAGTTCGTTCACATGTTTTGTCAAATCAACATAGAATGCTAACTTCCACAGCCATGCGTTGTTTTGTAATTCAGTAAGAGGGCGATGCTTTTCATTCAAAAAAAATTCGATCACTGCTCGAAGTTCAAAAAAGCGCTGAAGGACTTTCCCACAACTAAGCCAAAGTACGGCAGTATGATAAGGTAAGTCATTTTCTCCAATCTCTTCAATAAATTGTCGGAATTGTCGGTGATTCAGCCCAAAAGATCTGATAAAATTAACAGTTGATATGACTGGTTTCAGAACTTTAGACATATCCAAACATTTTCCGCACAAAGACTGTTGATGAATGATACAATGTAAGACTAATGGTTTTGAACCACCGTCATTTTCTACAGCCTTTGACACAAGAGTGACCACTCCTTTATCTTTCCCACTCATGTTTTTCCACTCCATCAGTTGTGATAAATTCCAAGGTTTTTCCATCGAAGGTTATTTTGATTAATGGCCATTTCAACTCCTTTAATAATATCTGTACCAGTAGTTGTGCCATGAATACTATACATATCAAGAAGTTTTTCATGCACTTCATAGCTTTTATCTACTTCTCGAATATAAATCAACACCTGAGCAGTATCTGACACATCCGTTGACTCATCCAAGGCCAAAGAAAACCACTCAACATGTCCATTTTTGTCGAACAGTTGAGAGGATATATTTTTAGCGATGTTTTCTACCCTTCGAGCCACAGTGTTTGCTGACATACTGACAGTTTTTAATAAATTTACCTTTTCAGGGCACATTTCTTCGGCTACTGCAATTATGCATTCTTTGATCATTTCTCCATCGGTGAATGGTTTTCCACGTTTTGCAATTTCAAGAGCCACACGAAAGCTGGCACGAGTTGCAGCCTCTTGTTCAGTTTTGAGTTTTGTAAATGAAGATTGCTGCGATTCCAATCCGCGCTTCATAGCATCGAATTTTTCTGTCCGCAAACTTCCTGTATATTTTGAGTAATTTTGAAAATGTTTTGTTTCATAATGACGTTTAATGTTATATTCCTTGAGAACTATGGCTATGCTTTCATTGCAAATCAAACATAGCGCCTTGTTACTGGACTCAATTACGAAATACTGAATGTTCCACTGATCTTTGAATTTTCTGCATTCACTATCAATTTTTCGCTTCTTTTCCATACTACTAAATCACACACAAAAGCAACAATTCAAATCAAAATACTGTTACAAAGATGTCTTAAACTTAAACACGCACAAACACGTTTTAAGGAGGTACGCACTATTTTATTTCACAACAGTGTCATAGGAACTGACTTGTGGTTGCGCCACTAGCCTTCTTATATATTTCAATTACTGCCATCTAGAAGTGAGTGGAAGACACCAGAACTTTCTCGAACCAACGAGATTATTCTGTACGTGCTATTAGCGCCATCTGTTAGCGATAGAAGGTACTACCTATTTCCGCTTGTGTCCACCAGATGTCGTGTCACGTTACTCCTCATGGCTCGTACTCTACGACTAATCTAGAAATTACAGATAATGACAGGAAAATTAATAATATGCAGTGTTGCCGTTTTGCGGACTTTAGTCCTATTTGCAGCCTTTTTTAAACGTTGCGTACTTTTTCGGACTTTTTTTTCATCAGTGAACTATTTCACTTTTTACCACCGGCAACAATGGTTTTGGCCCTCGGAACTTACTGGAGTAATCAGTAAGGCCCTAAGGCCGGAAAGTTTGGAGACCCCTGGGTTAAGGTACGAGGGCTGCACTAAAAATATCGGGAATGGAATATTTCCACTGTTCCTGTCATATTAAAATCTTTTTAATTTAAAACTCCTTGATTTTAAAAATCGAATACCGTTTATTTATTTAAAAAAAGATTCTCGGTCTTGTCACAAGGTCTTGTCAAACTTGTTTAGTCGTTGAGAAAATGGAATTGACTCGAGAAAATTCTAGAGCGATGATTTATTATGACTTTCGAAGTGGTTTAACACAAAAACAGTGTGTTGACCGGATGATTTCTGCATTTGGTGATGAAGCCCCATCCAAAAACACAATTTATCGCTGGTTTGCTGAATTTTAACGTGGACGTGTCAAGCTCAGTGATGATCCCCGTCAAGGTCGTCCAAAAACTGCAGTCACCCAAGAAAACGTTGATGCTGTGCGTAAGCTGATTGAGGAAGATCGACATGTGACATACCGCGAAATTCAGGCAACTTTAGACATTAGCATGAGTCAAATACAAATAATCTTGCATGAACAATTAGGTGTAAAAAAGTTGTTTTCCCGATGGATACCGCATTTGCTCTGTGAAGAGCAAAAAGCGGCTCGCGTTACTTGGTGCGTCAGAACTCTCGAAAGATTCTAGCAGGATCCTCAAATGCTGTATACAACATCGTATCAGGTGACGAATCCTGGATATACGCGTACGAACCCGACACAAAAAACCAGTCACGAGTTTGGGTATTCGAAAATGAGTTAAAGCCAACAAAAAATGTTATTAATGTTATAAAGTAGTTAACAGAATCAGGCGTTACTTTGTGGAAAACCACAGCATACAATTTAATTATTATTATATCCAGCATTATCTCACGAAAAAATACCCACAACCTACAAGCAAATGTGTGAGAGCACTTTGATTTAACAAACTTAGTTTACAGAGTCCACTTCCAGAGGATGCTATGGGGTTTTGCAACCTGCATGATGGTGTGACTTTGCACAATCTTAAAGACAATGTTACTTGTGTGGTAGTGGTGTTTACATGAGCTTGTTTATGAGTGCATGCAAAGGTAGTGTGGGAGGAGGTGCTTTGTGTATGCTTATGCATGTGCTCTCATATTTGCTTGCAGGCTGTGGGTATTATAAATATAATATTAATTAAATTGAATGTTAAAAGATGTTTACAGATTATTGATTTTATTTACTGCCTACATCTACATATAATATTTATTACTTTTAATTTGGCAATTGGTCCTTAGTAAGATGTATAAGTTGAACTCAAGGATGTTATCTGATAATGTTTTTAAGTTCTTGTTTTAAATATCTGTGGTGACAACATGATGTTTTCATCTTTCCAACTATTACATAGATATTTTAGGAATGTTATATACCTTTACAGAGAATATATTCCCGGTGTGTCCTGTAGACATATTGTGGAGCTGCTTGTAACGATAGGGATCCCACAGGATGACGTGGAGATCGTCCGAGGCGGATGCCAGAACACTGTGACGCAAAAAGCCACATTAGCACATAAATAACAGATTAAACGCTATCACAAGCCACCAGGGGGTTACTGGGACACTTACGACCCATCCCGGTTCCACTCCAGGCAGTTGACGCAGCCCGTGTGCCCGTGCAGCTCCTTCTCCAGCCCGAGCCTGTCTATCATGCTTCGAGTCACCGTCAATCGGCTTTGGAACTTGCGGTCAATGTCACCCCGCTCCCGGGCCGCCGTCAGCCCCACGGTTCCCTGGGCCCAAGCTGGCTCCTCTCGCCTACCCATCTTCGGTACACTTATTTTCGCTTCAATATGTCTGATCCACCATCACAAACAATTTGCAAGCTAGCTGTACTCAATTCTATTTATAGTAACATGTTCTTCTAAAGACATCACACTAAAATATTTGCATACGCAGTAGTGTTAGGGTATAGGACCGTGAAAAAACAAAGATTTACGGAAAATAAATAGCTTTTGTAGGTCGAGAATCTTTCGAAAATTAGCGAAGCTGTCAAACCACAGACAAATTCAATTTGTCAAACAGCTGATAATGTTACTATCAGCTGGCAGAAAATTTATTTTTTGTCGTGGTAACAAGTGAATAACCGTAAATTCCATGTATATATTTGAGTTTTTCGGATGTTTCCTAGTTATGTTTCTTGTTTTATGTGTAAAGTAAATCCAACCAGACGAGATAAATAATGTAAACAAATTTTCAGGGGTTCAAAACATTTTTATTTGAATAAATTATTATAAAGTTCAAATTTTAATCGCTGTCGTCTGTACTAGACAAAGACGATTCGTCGGAAGAGTCCTAACCTAACCAACTAACCGAAACGGAATAATAACAAAAAAAAAACCAAGTAAATACGGAGACGAAAAAATATGTACTACTTCGAACGCAATCCAAACAGGAATGAACTTGTTCACAATTGTTTGGCGGACCAAATGTTGACAACTGCGGCACTGACCACTTTCCTGTACCACGAAACACGCTACGATAGCTGTCGTCGACCAACTGGCGTCATTATTGCATACGAGTGATAAGGACAGATATAATATTAACTCACTTTCATAATGCAACTCAGTAGCGGTCCGTTTATTTACGTTTTTTATCTCGTCTCGTTGGCCTTACTTTAGTAGTTTTACGTTTGTATATTTCCAGTATTTATTGCTATCTTTATTTATCTCATATACTACTTTATTTATCTCATATATACTCTACGCTATGGATAAAAAAAATAAAAAAATTGTCAATGTCAACCGTCAAAGTAATTCTTGCATTTGTATTTTGTTTACTTTTTTTCATGATTTTTTGATGATTTACCAATTAAAATAGTTTGAATATTTGCTGCTGGAAGAACCTGGTCTAGAAATAAGTTTATAAAGGTAAGCGACTACATTAATCATTAAATAATATGGACTATGTTTATGTACTTATGTCTGAAATAAACGGTATTTAATTGAAAATTGAATTGAATTATGAGTAAATATGTAACACGCGTAACCGTAGCAATAAGTAACTGATTTTTACTAATGAGATCTCAGATAAATTACGTTTTGGTGCTTACCATGTGATTCCTAATACTATCGTAACAAATCATTATACATAAAAGTCTGGATTAAGTGTACTTATATTGTTTATTTTTCAGAATAAACCACCATGGGTGAGAGAAAGGGTCAGAACCTCTACTATCCCCCCGACTACGACCCTAAAGTCGGGGGGTTGAACAAGTTCATGGGCACCCATGCGCTCCGAGAGAGAGCCCGTAAGCTTCACATGGGTATACTCATCATCCGGTTTGAAATGCCCTACAACATCTGGTGCGACGGCTGCCAGAACCACATAGGCATGGGCGTCAGATACAATGCAGAGAAGACTAAAATTGGGATGTATTATAGCACACCGGTATACCAGTTTAGGATGAAATGTCACCTGTGTGATAATCACTTTGAGATCAAAACTGATCCAGCGGTAAGTGATGTCTTGATAAATTTTATTATTATTAAGCTTTTATTATCCCTTGCATTTTACATAATATTTAATTATATGTGTGTACTTATTTATTAGTTAGTAGTGTTAGTATTGTACTTATTAATAGGGTTAGTGTTGTTAGGGGTAAGGGCTGCTCATCACAGTGAAAACCTTCTCCAAACCATGCCAGGTGTCTATATTTTGCCAATCTCGGCCATAAGTTCCCAGTTATTTTTACTAAATTGTCAGTCAATCTTCTTAAAGGTCTCCTATAATAATAATTTTATGACTCATAAATGTAGTATTGCGACGTAGTAGTTAGCTGTAGAAACTTAACGTTTTAAATGTTTACCCTTAAATACTAACTAAATGTGGTTAAAAATGGTTATTTAATATTTACAGAATTTAGACTATGTAATAGTCTCAGGTGCCAGGCGTCAAGAGAACAGATGGGATCCAACAGAGAATGGGCAGATAGTTCCGGAGACAAAAGAGACTCAGAAACGACTGTTTGATGATGCCATGTTTAAACTGGAGCACAAAACTGGAGATGAAGATGCAAGTAAACTGGATAAACCTCGGCTGAACCGACTTGTGGGTAGAAATGAGAGTGTGTGGAAAGATGATTATGAAGCTAACTGTGCTTTGAGAAGAAATTTTAGGGTAAGCATATTTCTAATTGTACCTAAACCTTTGACTTTAGAGTAACTTAATAGCCTAGTTGACTGTTTTTTTTTAAATTGCATAAATTAATAGCACTCTTAAATATGAGTAACTTCTCAGAAGAAACCAAGAACTTAGTGGAAAATTTACCAATGTGAACAATCAACAAATTTAATTAACCTTTTCAGAAAAGGAGGAAAGAGCTAGAAGAATCTGCTGTTAATGATAATTTACTCCTAGCCAAGTCGTCTCTGGATATAAACTTATTACCTGAATCTGAGGAAGACAGGGATATGGCAGCACTTTTGTCCCTCAAGCCAGCCAACAGTATTGAAGAGACACAGAAGTTTACCAGAAACAAGATCATAAACAGTCCAGCATTACCAAGTAGTAGTGGCTTGCTGACTAGCTTCGGTGGACTCAAGAAGGAGGAATCACTCAGCAAAAGTCTACCACTTACACGCAATTCCTTGGGCATCACTGTGAGAAGAAAAGAAAATTGCCTAAAACACACCGAAACAACTAAAACAAAAGCAGACAGAGCTAATGAAAACACAGTCAACTCATATAGCAATGATGAGAAAAGTAGAGGAATTAAAGATGATGACAGTAAAGTTACTTGTAAAAAAATAAATGTATATATCAAAGAAAATGACACACTTAATACTAAAAATGAAGAAGATACAGGTACAAGTGATAAAAATGATGTTGATACAAGTATTACTGAATCAAGCAAAGCATCAAATGCAAATTATGTAAAGCCTTTTTCACTTGTCGGTGATTACAGTTCTAGTGGAGAAAATTCTGAATAGAAAATAATATTTATAAAATGTCCATGTTCCCATTAAAAATATTATATAATCAGAACTTTCTAGAGTAAAAATGGTGACAAATATATTACATTACTAGGTCGAGAAGGAAACACAATTTACTTGAAACATTTTATTTATGCAGTTAAAAAATTACATTTAATGTTATAAATAACAATTCGATGTACACATAGTATATAAAACATGTTTACAATAAAAGCATACTCAATATACATTTTTGTTTTAACTAGACAGTGAGATCATAAAACGGAAATAGATTTTCTTATAAAGAAAAATGTACAAAACTAAAAATGCCTTGCATTTTGCATAAGTACATATTATAATTATTATCTCTTTTATTTAAATATATTATGTTATAGTAGTGTCATAGATGCAAATCATATACTTTAGGAAAAGGCCATAAAAAAGCTTTATAGAACCTAAATAGCTGTTTTACTTCGTAAATAATAATTCAATGTCCTTTAAGGCTAGAAACAGGCCATTTGAAATGATTTGCTAAATATCTAAATACACAACATGTAACTAAATATTACATTCAATAACATAACATAGTTAATTCGTGTCAAGAAATTAGTTATCTTTATTGCTTTGCCATTTGAAGAACTACACTGGCCTGCAAAAGAAAGTACTACACTTTTAAATTTTCAAAACGATAAAATATGTGAGATTTAAGATAAAAACATTCTATAATTAATTTTATTAGCTTTCTGAAACTAGTAAAAAGCTGATAAATCTGTAATCTTTTTTTATATACTTAGTCTTGAAAAAAGAAATAGGCATGTTGACTAAAAAATACTTTTCGTTTATTCAATGTTAGACAACATGATGATAAGCATCTGAAACCCATTTTTGTAAATCTTAAAAAGTAACGAAGACACAAAAAAATTACATTAAGAAAGAGCGATATATCGGCCTGTGATGTTAACAACAGTAGCTCCACTGGACAGTGTTAATAATAGAATTCTTAAATCTATTGCTGATACCATAGTTAATCCCATCACGACAATTTGTAATACGAGTCTCAAATCTGGAGTTATTCCAAAAAACTTGGAAACCGCCGTCGTGATTTCAATTCACAAAGGTGGCCCCAAGGACAACCCTAGCAATTTCCGTCCTATTTCTCTTTTAGGAACAATATCAAAACTCTTAGAACGTATCATACATCGAAGATTAGTCTCATTTTTAAAAACAAATTCTGTCATCAATAACCGACAATTCGGATTTCAAAAAGGAAAGTCTACTGAGGATGCAGTCTTCGCTCTCAGTGAGGGTCAACGCTGTCTGGGTATATTCCTTGATCTATCAAAGGCCTCGATACAGTTTCCAAACCTATTCTTTTAAAGAAACTTGAAGCATACGGTATCCGTGGTATGGCTTTAAAATGGTTTACCAGCTACCTATCAGGACGACACCAGTGCGTTAAAATAGGTGATAATACGAGTGTTGCTAGATTGATCGCCTATGGCGTCATGCAGGGCAATATATTAGGACCGACCCTCTTTCTGATTTATATGAACGACATTGCCTCCCTGCCCTTGGCTTGTGCGGACGTTTACTGCTACGCGGACGACACTGCTCTCATTTTTCATGGTTCATCAGAAGAAGCTGTCTGCCGAGTGGTGGAAGACGGTATGTCGCTGATCTCGAACTGCTAACTGACTAACACAACATAAACAAAATGTATGTTTTTCCATAAAACAGCTGCTTCAGTCTCACCATCCCTAACTAACTTAAACTTGACTTGCCTTTCAATAAGGCCTGCTTGCTGCAACTGTCTCTTAATACAAAGATTATCTGACTTAAAATATCTAAGTATATTTTTGGACGAGAGGCTGTCTTTCAAGCAGCGTGTTGGCTTGTTGAGCTCCCGTATTAGGAAAATGATACCTATTATGAAAAACATACGTAATGCAGTGGATAATACTACATTCAGAATCATCTATCTAGCATTATATAAATCGATTATCAACTATTGTATCCTTGTTTGGGGCGGTATAGCCTCAATGAACCAGATCGCCGCCGAAAGAGGACAGCGGGCCGTACTCAAAGTAGGATTAAATAAACTTAGAAGATACCCCACCTCTGCCCTATATCGAGATTCTCAAGTTTTAAGCATTCAACAATTATACATTTTGAAGGCAGGGGCTGCTGTCCACAAATCGGTTTTTAGTTCTGCACAATATCATACTTGGCTTAAAAAGAGAACCTTCAAGGTACCTCCGAGCACTGGAAAAACTTTTTTCGCGCAGCGTTTTGGGTCTTTTCTACAATAAGCTGATTAAATCATCACTTCGAAAGATACTCTCTTCAAAAATCAAACAAACTTATTACTAGAGCACTTCTTAGTAGTTCATATGAGGAAGCCGATAACAGACACACAAACACTTACTCACCACTTTAGTATCAAGAATATATGCATTATCTGCTACATCAGTGTAATCTTAACTTTCAACATTTAAGACTGTTTAAAAAAATCACTTTAGATATGTCAATCCCCTTTCTGGAACATTGTCTTTAATGGCCCCACAGGACAGGCTACGCCTAGTGTGGGGATCCGTCATAATTGTTGTGTAAATGTATTTTTCGGAAATAAAGCATTTGTATTTGATGTCATGATGTGCTACCGCCATTTTGTCATTACAATGTATGGCGGTAGCAGATTGTGACGTCACAAATCGTTTTGCGAGAAAGAGATGGGCAATATTTGCTTATAAAGTTTAATTGTGTCAACCTAAATAACTGTTTCTTTTACATTTATATATATCTATTCAAAAATGTTTTAAATTTAATTTGTAAAAATGTGATATTCGGCACTAGGCAATAATGAACATCCCTATTGTAATTTTAAAAGTAGTAGGTACTTTCTTTTGCAGGCCAGTAGGTTTATTATGTAGTTTACAAAACTCTGATTAGTTGAAGAGCTGAAAGACATACGACACACTATTTTCTTAACGTGAATTGACTAATTTTATCAGTGATAAATATAATTTTTACATTGACTAGGAATGCTTCGATTTATAATTCGATAATACATTTATGTAACAACAAATATCAACTACCATTGTAACATTCAACAGCAATACAACATAATTAGGTACACATATTATGATATAAATTTAGGTATACCGTAGTGTGTTCGAAACACCTCTCCTGCACGCTCAGCACGACCACCATAGAAATTCATTTTGTCTACACAGGTGTCTACACATAGTGATAGATAATATGGACAAAATGACAGATTTCCTTTTGTCAGTCTGTCATTTTGTCTAATCTTCTCTAGAAAAAATTCTACGGTGTTTATGTTACTTGTGCGGCTTATACGTAACTGCTGACATAAACATTCAATATACAATGTGGAAGTGAAATGACCACGTTTTTATTTATCTTTTTTAACAATAAAGGTTCGATTTATTGAAAATTAGAATGCATTGTAATTATTTGATATTATCTGACTTATCAAAAGCTAGACAAGCAAGTAAGTTACGATTTTGAAATGCATCCTAAAAATGTGCTTTAGGTTTTTTTTTTAATACTGATTTTGTTAAATGAATCGCTTGATAAGCGGCAAATAATTTTATCCACTATACATTTATTTTAATCTACAAATTATTTTATAAAACTTTGATTTCAGACTATGATTGCGACATTGGCAGTTGGTGTGTAGGTAGGTACTCCTAAATTGTGAAAAGCACAGCGCATTTTATATTATATATATGATAGAAGAGACCTCGGCGATAATAGTGATACCACGGTCTTACCCAATACCGGCGTAAAATAACGACGACCTAGAGATAAAAATATTTTAAAGGTCGGCAAACACACTTGTTCCTCCTCTTAGCGGTATGTAAATGCGACGGTAATCACCTACCATAGGGGGCTCCGCTCGTTTGTTTACTGCTCAGTGCATCGCTTGTCTTCCAAAGCTTGTATGAGAGCACACTCAGTCTTTGTCTGTAGCCAAGTCAACACTTCTGGATCTTGCACTTCGATAACTTTCTCATCTGTTGAAAAATAGTTTACCATTTCGTCCTGTGGAGTACAACGATTAGTACTGTTAATATTTTATATTATGTTCGATGTTTCGTCGAATTCGTAAATGATTGAAAGTAATAAATGTTTCTTGAATTTAAGCATGCAAGCAAGATCTCAAAATGGCGGTGCTCTCCCCTCCGCGCGGTGGATGCGGCACAGTCCTCACTTAGCGTAGTGAGTTATTAGCCTCTTCAGCTTCAGCCCAGTGATTAAATTAAAAAAAAAATATGAACAGACCCCGATCTTCGATTATAGACGTCGGCTACGAAACTTCACACGACACCGCGTATTCTAATTCATATACTCTGATTTGTCATCTCAGTCATTATAATGACAGCCAAAAATAGCTCCACCTATGTAATGTGTTACCTGTTTGATGTTCAGTATGAACCGGCCGTCCCTCACAGCTGGCGGGCCCAGCAGCTCGTCCAGCCGCACCGCCCACTCCGCGCGCCAGCCGCCGCCGCCGCCCGCGCGGATCAGGTAGATGTGCCTGTAAGAGTTACAATATAGTTTTTATGTTGTGGAGACATGTCAGGTTTAGGAGACAAGAACCCCAACTAAAACCGTCAAAAATTGAAGGTTTTCAAGCTGTTTGTCCCGACATACAAAGCTCCGCCTGGTGGCAGAAAGTCGAAAACTCTCATTGACAGTTTCCGACACCCGATCCGTCATCAGACGGAGCGTTGTGAGCACGGAATATAAAACACAGGAGGAAGGGGCATAGGTAGAATGATTATTGAAAACCGCTGTCGCCAAACTCACACAAAAACATTTTACGCACACTGAAAATGAACCAATTATAACTGTAACAATTTCTCGAAATCACAATGTAATAACGACTATTAAGAATGATACAAAAATGACCTTATCTCCTTGACAATAATGTAGAATTTAGCAATTACACATTGTGACTGTTATCGGCATTCCTTCAACATGCTTTCGGCCATCTTTGACTACTTAGTTCAACTATTTGCCGCTCTTGAAATTTGTATTTTATGCACGCAAATTTGCACTTTATAGTCATAGATGCAAGGTTTTAATCAGTTTTAATTCAAATTCGTGTGATTGTTTCTTTCTAGAATGTTCTGCTACTCAAATAGGGATGTATCATATGAATGTTTATGATCTCGATAAAATCGATAGATTCTGAAATCAATCAATATAAATAATATAATTATATGTAAAAAGGGTTATAATTATTGATCGTGCGAACAAAAATAGTTTGCGACTGCAAATGAGCATAATTTGACAGATAATTAATATAATATATTATATCTATACAGATAAACAAAATTGAAGTGTCTGTTTGTAATTTCAAATTAACAGCTTTTATTTTCACTTAATGCATTTAAAAGTATGATCGTTACTTACAATAAAATATAAATTGTTAACATTTTTCTGTCCGTCTGTCAGTCTGTGTGTTTGTTCCGGCTAATCTCAGAAACGGCTAGACCGATTTTCACGGGACTTTCATTGGCATATATAGCTGATATTATAAGGTCTAGCATAGGCTACTTTAGGTTTAAAAAATAAGGTTCCGTTTCCTTTAGTTCTATGCAAACGAATTTGCGGGCATCAGCTAGTCAGCTAATACTTAATATAATAATTGTATATTAAACTTTTATTCCTTGGACATATTTGTATGATATTTCGTACGAATTGAGTACGGAAAAGATAATGAGAAAAAGGAGGCGGTTATACGTTCGGCTGTATATAATTTCAATGCAGGGTTTTTTTGCTGCTGGCTCTGAGTTCATCAGAGGGCCCAGGTTCATCTAGAATACTTTTTTCCAGGAGAGTTTGAAGTCATTGTTACGTTCTGTAACAACAAATATATATTATTATTATATTATTATAATTAAAATGTAGATGTCAAATAATAACAACAGACGAATGGTTTTTCCGGGCTCTCTCCATGATGTTTAGTCGATGGTATGCGCACTTCAATACATTGCAATGCAAAATAAGCGTGTAATCGATAGTTGTCCAACTTTTTAGTCAAAAGCAGATCGATACAGCCTTTTGATTTTTATCGATCAACTATCGAGTTGATAGTATGCGCACGTTCTATATTGATATAATCTTATGAAACACAACAAAACAGTTGTTCAACTAAAAGTTATATGTATGCGCTAGCCCTAAAACTGTATTTGCGGTTTAAGAAAAATGTATGAATCCTTATGTACTTGATAACACATAATTTTTTTCGTGGGAACTACACGGTGATCTAAATATCTGTATCCTTTTTTTGTTATAAGGATTGCATTTTCTGCAAAATGTTCTGAACAAATGCAACTCGATTTCGTAGGCATCCAGTTGACCCTACCAGTCGCAGTAATCCACTTCTCTTTTGTATGAGGATCTTTAGGAAAACTAAAACGGAAATAATCAATACTTTAGATAACTATTTTGATTTTAGTTAAAATAACAATTACCTATATCTAAAATTAATAAATCGATAAATCGATGATATGGTAAGCCACAACCCTAATGTTCGTTCCACCTGCGTCTGTGCATAATTTCAGATTGTGCATACTACTCGACACCAGGTGGCGTATTAAGGCTCATATAATTTTAGACATTATTTCAATAGCAATACGTGTCATTCTTAATTTTCACTAATATTTTAAATGGATAGAGGATTTTCTGAAAGATTATTTATTAATTATAAATTAAATAATGACTTACCGATGATAAGAAACACCTGATCGTAGTAAGTTCTTCGTACCACTATTGTTTTTGCACTCGAGGATGGAACATCGAGTCATTATAAGGAGTTTTTTTATAAAATACGCGTATGAAAATCACCGGCAGCACATGTCACAATACTTAAGCAACCACAAAGCAAGTGAGTCCAGTTAAGTCTCGCTGTACTTAACTATGACAAGCGGGCCACGCCCACATGCCCTTTCCTCTTGTGTTTTATATTCCGTGGTTGTGAGCATCGACCCCGCCCCCTGGCGGCAGAAAATATATAGAATGCTTATTGACTCGGTATTTAATCTATTTTTATATATTTAGGACTGCTATGCTTTGTCAAGTTCTTGAGCCACCGATACAAATACAGCTTGAGGTTTTCTGTGAGGCCATAATGTTCCCGTTGTACTCACGTGGTGGACAGCAGCAGCGTGGTGAGCGAGGCGCGGGAGAGTTGCGCGGGCGCGAGGTAGCTGTCGCACCGGAGCGCGTCGTTAGCGCCGCCGGTCTTTTGCGAGGCCGCTGTGTACTCACGTGGTGGACAGCAGCAGCGTGGTGAGCGAGACGCGGGAGAGGTGCGCGTGCGCGAGGTAGCTGTCGGCGCCGGAGCGCGTCGCCAGCGCCAGCAGCGCCGCCCCGCGCGCTCGGTGTGCGCAGTACGGCCGGATACCCTGGTAGAATAAGGTGTAAAAGTACCAAATGAAACTTATAATACAAAAGAACGTCTGGTAAATGTGAACACCTGACAGTTAATTAAATTTATTGTTGAGAAGCGGCTTCAGAAACTGTTGAACCGTCGCAATCCCGATCTCTTCTTTGTCGTCTAGAAACGCTGTATTTTTGCTGTTTGGCTTTTTCATCCTGCATTAAGTCTTGGACGATTTTCAATGGTGTACATGAGTTTTCGTACTCACGTGTATATGCGAGCAGAACCGTGGCAACCGTCGCCTCGCCACGAGTCCGCCGCCAGAGCACGCGCGCAGCGCCGCCTCCACCGCCTCTATCCCCGCGCCCGCTCGCCGCGCGCACAGCCGCGCCGCCTGGCGCGTAACGTCTATAAGATGGCGGATATCACACATGGCATAAATAATCGAAGAAATAAGCAGTGATGTTGTTTTAATGAATAAAAATTGTATTTTTGTTATCAGGATGATTTGAACTTAGGAAGCATTTAATAAGATAAAGAATAGGTACATCTGCATTTATACAGAACAAAAGTAACATGCAAATATTATGATATTATAAAGTAAAGGAAGTAAACAAATCTACGATAAATCCACTCATAAGTGGTAGCTGCGTTTGGTACTCACATTTCATGATTGAATTATCTTCATCTAGGGTGCGATACACACGTGCACAAACAGACAACACATCCTACTATTAGATCCAAACAGAGAAAAAAATAAAATAAAAACATGCAATATTCATGCATTTTGCTAGCAAGGGTATTTACTAGACACTACTTGTTTTATGTCTATTAATTAAAAATATGTCTAGCAAAAACAAAGTTTGAGGTCACTCATATACATAAATAAATACTATACATAAATAAATTATAATTTTAGGTCATTATTTACACTATCAATTACAACCACACGCACGCGCGCACACACGCACGCACAGACGCACGCACACACGCACACACTTACCGTACGACGGCCTGGCTATCAGTCCCACGAGCGCCACCGCCACGCTGGTGGGGTTGGTCCGATATGCCTCTAATACCGCCTCAGGCAGATCGTCCACTATGTCACCCTCCTCATCTGAAATATAAAACGTCTAGTCGGAATACTCGCATTTATAAATTTGGCTTGACTAATTTTGTTTTTAGATTTTAAAAATAATAATTGGAAACCGGTCGTTGAGTCTCGGGATACTTCAGGTCGCCATGATCTCTTGGCGTTGCGGAGAGATGTAGCTACGCTAGGTATCTTTATTTCCGTGTTAGAATGATACTTCGTCTGGAATTTACTGGCTTGACTGTAAAATAGCATAGCGACATATGTGAAACTTATGTCCTTTTGAGAATACGTCCTTTTGAGGGTATGTCGTTTTGCGCCTGGGGCGATGAGATTCTATACAATATAGTTTAAAAGGCCGGTTTATGCATTACATAAACCGGCCTTTATGACAGCTCGACACTCGACACTTCCATTTTCAACTTTATTGTATTAGCGCAGAGTTTTATTTTCAGTTCTCTGAATTTTCCCCGGCCTTACGGATTCCGAACAATACAGTCCCGGCCTTACTGTCGGACGCCGTCAACTCACCGGCCCGCCTCAAGTGCGACCGCTTGTCGGCGGGGCAGCACCAGCGCACCAGCTGCGCTCCCGTCACGCCGCCCGTCACGCCGTCCGTCACCGACGACCGTCCGCTTGTCGAGCCCTAAAATGTATCATTCGATGATACGCTAATTATAATGTTTGATTTCTGTATCTTCTCACAGTGAGATATTAAGTATTCACTGTGAATGTATGTTGCGTCATATAAATGGCGTCGCATGGCAGAAGTGTCGTTTAATTTTCGTCGCATTTCAGTCGTCACAGTTTGCGAAAGTTCCGGAGACCATCATACGTCAAGCAAATAGGTATATTTTTTTTATAAAAACTATACCTACCCCACTGCATAAATTATATAATATATCCCTATTTTACCCGGGAATGATTAATAATAATAATATCTATGGACGCTTCACACCACGTCAATCTGGCCCCGTGATAAGTATCCAAAGAACTTGTGTTACATACAGGTACCAGAAAACGGGAAGTATATTTAATACTTTTATACTATACATATATTTAAGATTTTTATTATATTATACACATATTTAATACACATCCATGACCCAGGAACACGGAAAAACTTTTTGTTCCTTCGGCGGGATTTGAACCCGCGACACCCGGCTTGAGCACCAACGAGCTGAACCACTGAGCCACAGAGGTCGTCAGATCTATTGATACCTCATTCATTAAAATCGAATAAGTAGTTTGGGCTCCGCGGTGAAAGAAACATACATACATACATACATAGACTGCGAAAATCATCACCCTTTCTTTTGGCTTCGCCGCAGTCGGATAAATAGTAATTAATAGTAATTTGCTATTTGATAGATACTATCTCTATAAGATATGATAATTTATTCAGGAATATTACATAGAATCACACAAACGCACGCACGTACTCACGCACGCACTTGCAGACACACACACGCACACACATACTTCCGATCCGTTTGCCTTCTATGCAAAACCGCCTGGCACCTAAATCCCCTGGTAATCCTAAAAAAAACCGCCTCCGCCGCCGCCGGAGAAAATACTCACGCAACACGGCTCGTAGTAGTTATTCAGGGCTTTAGTGAAGTCCCCTATGTAACTGTACGGGTTGCCCAGGATGTTTAGCCCCAGCACCAGCACGTAGAACTGCTGGACCAGCTGCATCCAGTAGTGGCGGGAGGCGGCGTCCACGAGCCCGGAGACGGTGATCGGTGCGTTACGAAGCTCGAGGTAGCCCATTCTAAAATATGGAGCATTATATAATAGTATAATTAAATGCCCGCGGCTTCGCCCGCGTGAAATTAGGTTTTAAACTTTCATCCCCTAATTACCCATCTAGGGGCTGAATTTTAGAAAACCCTGAAATACGTAAATCATAATTTTTCCGTACTCAATTCATAGGAAATATCATGCAAGTATGTCCGAGGAATAAAAAGTTTCATTCAAACTTTTATCACCTATTTTACCCTCTTGGCGGTTGAATTTTGAAATTATCTTATCCTTCTTTAGTGGATGCCTACGTGATACGTCATATGAGAAATACGTGAGCAAATTTTCACATTTCTAGCCTTAAGGGTTTGGCCTGTGCGTTGATACATCAGTCAATCAGCTTTGCCTTTTATATATACATAGATAGATGTATGTCAAAATATTCTTATTGAAATGCGACTGAGAGGAAGAATTAACGCAAGAGAGGTCACGGGCAAAATATGGTAATGTTAAACACACAGGAGAAACAGAATAAGTAATTGTAATATACTTAAATGTACTTACAATATCGACAAAGTTTCTGCTCGACCAGTTTCTAAACATTTTCCTAGCACTATGACGCCTAAAAATATTTAAACACAAATTAAGTGACCGCAACGCCTGCAGACGTGGTTGAACTACGTACTATCCCTGGTCGAGCGGAAACTTGTTCGATAGTACATTCTGAATTTCGAATCCCGGTCAAATAAATATTTTTGTGATTATTTTAAAATTTATCAGAACTCCGAGCTCGGTTACCCAGGTACTAATGATTAATAAATTATAGTTTAAAAAAAACTCAAAAATCACGCTTTTATAGAAAATCTAACTAAAAAATAAAAAAATTAATTTAATAAGTTTGGATTAAGAATAGTGTAAATGAAAAATAAATGTTTATTATTGTAAAAAAGCGTGGGGTGCAGTGTCTTCACCTGTACGTTTGTTTGTATGTAACCGACTCCAATGGATTTGATTTTGATCCACTTCAAACGGTCAGATTTCGTTTAAAGTGATTTTTAAGATATTATCAAAGTGAAGATCCTTCTCATATCTGCCAATGAAATGTTTATAACTATTGACACGCTTTTTTTACAATAATAAACATTTATTTTTCATTTACACTATTCTTAATCCAAATTTATTACATTTTATTTTTTATTTTTTAGTTAGATTTTCTATAAAAGCGTGTTTTTTTAGTTTTTTTAAACTAAGTACGATTTTCCAAAGAGTAAGCTTGGAACTGCACGCATGCGTAGTTCGCGATCTCTCTTACTCTCATGCAAAGTATGCGGAAAGAAATTGATGAATCCTGGCGAATTTAATCAGGACAATCGGATATTTTAATCGAATTATTGCATTGTCATCGGTCTTTGACAGGTGTGCTAAGTTTGAATTAAATCTGATCGTTCAAAGTAGGACAAAATCGAGCCCAAAGGAGTCGGTTACAAACAAACAAACAAGCAAGCAAGCAAACATACAGGTGAAACTAATAAAAGCTTTATAAAAAGCACAGCTGACCTGATAACGACGTCCTTCATATCACATAGCGAGGATCCCCAGGAGTTAAACAGGAACTCCAGTAGGTCGCTGTTGAAGAGTTTCGGTCTATTCTCCCGCTGCCCGTACTTTCTCGTCGGGCTCCCAGCACTCTCGGCAGAGTAGCCTCGAGACGATAAGCTTAAAACTAACTTGATGGGAGATAGGTGAACGAATTCAAAAATGACGTTCTTTTGTGCGCTTGTTTGGCTCTTCATAGCTATAACGGGTAGCGGCATGTGAACTAATGCCAAGTCGGCCCGCAACCTCACAGCGGGCTTCTCTTCCACCTTCCAATTGTTCAGAATATCGAAGACATGATTGACGAAACCTCTGTCTAGATTCACGCAGTACTCCTGAACTAGAATTTTAAAATATTTGTACACATCCTGGTTCAAGGTCGGTCGATATTGCTTCAATGTTATAACCTCTATTGCGGGTTTTTCGTTCCTAGATTTTAGGTTCGATGCCGGAGCTGGGTAAAGCACGTTCGGGAATACGGCATCGTATAATTGGTTATCTATCTGTAAGTTATGCAGCTTCAGATGATGGAAGGTGTGCGTTTCTGATTTGCGGAATTGTAGCCAAACACCTGGGCTGTATATTCTTCTTAACTCAGAAAAGAAAGGCTTTGTCATGTGCATTTTTTCCAAGTCTATATGGAGGAATTCCTTCAACTGACACTTTTTCTGCTCCGCCTGATAGTTCTCCTCGATCCAGGCGGTGACGTCTGGAGCTAGCTGCTTCCATTTATTGCTAACGTTTATCTCCCACTTGGGAAGAGAATCTGAGATGCTAATATAGGAAAGTTCTTTGACGCTATTGCTCGTCGGAACGCAGACAGAGAGACCAACACTGGCCAAGGACAAATATACCTCGTAGTTACTCTTCTCCGAATTAATCCTGGTTTTGTATTGATACGCTATTTTCTCGTCTTGGGCCAGAGCGAAGACTCTCTGGTATCCATCCATGAAGGATATCCAGTAGACGATGACTTTGTCTTTCCTCATCTTCTTGCCTTTGGCGTGTACTTCTGGTAAATCGGAACTGTCGGAGTCATCGCTACTAGAGGAGCAAGGCTCAGGGGATTTAGGTGCCAGGCGGGTCAAAGTACATGACAGTTTTGAAGTGACGCTACTTTTTACTACAACTGTGGAGTTCTTGACGGATCGGTAGCTGACCTTGACCTCGCCAAACCTGAATAAAACATTCACATATTATGGATTACTTAAATTGCTATATCTAGCTAAATTAGGACATACATTCTATTTATGTTAAGATAACGTATTCCTGTTTTATGTAGCATGCCGTTATGGCAGATTGCATAATAATATTTATTTAAAATTTGTACTATCAGGGAAGCTAATTCATAAGTAGGTTCATAAGTGTTCTCATAATTTATTTGTAATATAATGATGCAATGCAGTCACAATACAATTGTCAATGACATGTCAGTTTGAAGTCTTATTATTAATATTCATAATACAAACATATCATGATACCGGTCAACCCGTTTATGAATTATTCGATTCCCTAACAGTAATACTATTGTATTATAATGCATATAATTCTTGACTAATTAATATTATTACTTTTGTGGCTGTTCTGCCACAAAAGTACTTACCCATCTTGTGAGAAATCAGCCAAGAATCCCTTCCCCTTATTGGTGTAAATATTCCACGTCAGCTTGCGTTCTTTCATGGGATCATCCCATGTGTAGAGCATAGACTGATATGGGCTGAGAAGAGCCACCTGGCCCGAGTCCACCTGTGCATGGAAACATAATATACTATAATACCTCAAAGTATCAAATACATAATATTATTTATTCTATTATTATCTGATGGTTTAGACGATCTTTAAAAATACTTATGCCAGTTTATCAAGTGGATCAATAAAATATTAAATAAGTTAGTAGTAGGTACAGCTTGGCAAAAAAGAGTATGACGCGGTGACAGCAGGAACTAAAAACATTTTCGATTGTATCATCTTTTATCCTTATTAGATTGGAATGACATATTTATTTAAATATATTAAAATATAACAAATAATGAAAAAATGTTTTTAGTTCCTGCTGTCACCGCGTCATACTCTTTTTTTCCAGGCTCCTGCCTACTAGAAAGAAAGAAAATTAAATGTATAGGTAATTTATAATTACAGCATACATTATTGTGCACTTTACTTTTAACAAGGACACTGGATTTTGTATCTTTACACAGTATATAAAATGAAGTGACTACTTTTCCTGTTCGCTTCGATCATTTAAACTACTCAACGGATTTTAATGCAGTTTTCAGCAATACTTAGGTAGAGTGATTCAAGGAAAAGGTTTATATGTTTAATGTATACACTAAACTTATATATACGTATACACTATATTATATATGATTTACATTTAGCTACAGCTATTTAGAAAGTTAATTCTTATTTAATGTTTTAGTAGTGTTCTCTTATTAACGCTGTGGGGTTGATGGTGTCTTCGGGGTGCTAATCGTCTCCCAACAGGCGATCAATCTGTTTGTCTCCATCAGTAGCGAAGGGTTCTACATCAAAGGAAATCCCTAGCCTGTAGATGTAAGAAATTTAGTACCTCGGACGTAAAAACAGTCACGGCCGTGAATAAGTACGAGTAGGTATTCGTGATCTATAAGGCAATGTTGTGGGTTACGGAGTAACTGTACTGTCATAGTTATTGTATCGTAACTAAACGGGAAGCCAGTGTGAATCGTGTTATATGCACACGTCGCTACCGGGCCTTTAGTCAAGATGCATTCGATATTTTCGTTAGTTCGAAATCAAAAATGTATGGGATTTGACATAAGTCATCGCTAAGTGACTGTCGCTTGCGATGCCTTATGTCAAATATATGATGCGATAAAACAATGTATGGGACATTTTGTTTCCGAACTTCGCCGTCGAAATTATCGAATGCATCTTGACTGAAGGCCCTAGTCTCCATATACCTGGTGCATCTTGAGGAACAGGTCGTCACACAGGTTGTCTATGCGGACGGGCGCGTCTCCCGGGCTGTACGGCTTGAACGTGATTGTGAACGGCCGGTCCGTACCGCCCGTCACGTCCACGCAGATCGCCGACTGTAACAAAACGGGCATTAGAGGATTGTGGGGCTAATTTATAAATGTGAAAGTTTGTAAGGATGGAAGAACTACTGAACGGAATTTTGCGACATTTAATACGGTAGTAATTTAGGCTCTGTATTAACACATAGGCTACTTTTCATGCCGCAAAATAATTATTAGGTTAACTTACATTTTACTTTAAGTTTTGTATAAATTTAATTCCGGTTTAAGCTATATTATTAAAGTATGAACTAAAGTATTTTATATTGATAATAATATTATATTGCCTTATTTTACATAATTTTCAACTTTCCATTACAGATAAGTATTCCAATGAAACTCTTTTACTTGAATTATTATAATTATTATATACTTACCAATGTAAATATGACCAAAATTATTTGCATTTTAAAACTGTAATAAGAAAATTACCTAAGTATAGGTACCTATATTTAAAACTCTTATCAAGATAAGACTTGCAAAAATAAAGCAATTAAAAATAGAAACATTTTAGCCCTCATCACTACAACAAAACTCATAACATTGTATAATACATACCTACTTCCATACAAAAAATACTAACAAGATGAAATAATATTAAAAATAAATACATTGCGGCAGATACATTAAAAAACATAATAACTTGCACAAGGTACAATTGCATAACGTACGGGCTTTGTGGTCACCACTACACTAATTTAATTCACACCACTTTCGAACGCGTTATAAGATTTACGCGCCAATTTCTCTTCCTCTCAGTCCAAAACCGCCGGCCTTACGAACATGTCGAGAACACTACTACTAGTGTGTTTAGTGATAGCGGTCAAAGGATTTGACCCCGACTGTGACAACAGCCATACAAGAATCAGACGTTCCAGAAACTACTACGGACCATCGCAAAAGTTCTACAAACCACCGCCGAATATGTACCCCATAAGGGGACCATTCTCCTATACTCCACCGCCACGGTACGGCATGGATGCCGGTCCCCCGAGTTACAGACCAAAGGTTAGTAAACGACACAACTCCGGTTTAGGTGAGGAAGACCTGCACAATATCGTCAAATACCTATCGAAACAAGACCTGGATAAAATCATTGAACTAGCTCGAAAGAAGGGAAGATATGCCGACGATTCAGATGATCAAAGTTTTAACGACAGTCCTGTTAATTACAAAGAAAGTAGACCTGTGCATCCTGATGATGACGATTTAAAAAACGGAAAAATGTTCGATGCTCGTTATGATAATTTCAGGCCAAGACCAAAAGGATTTGAACATGACCCAATGCCGAATCTTTACAACAATAAAGTATATTTAGATCAACCACCAAGAGGCGATAAATATTATTCGCAAGCACCTCTAGACAATGAATCAAGGCCGACATCAAAAGAATTTCAAGATGACCCAAATCCCAATATTTACGATAACAATGAATTTTTAGATCAAGACCCACCAAAAGGCGATAGAATTTATTCACAAGCACCTCTAGATGGTAACGAATCAAATCTGCATCAAAACATATCACCACTAGATGAATACATTCACAAAGTAATTACAGAGGATTTACCTCATACAAAGGATAATGTTGAAGTTCTTAAAACGTACGGTGAATGGACACCCGAGCCTATGAAAGACTTTGAAATAGCGTTTACTAACAAATCACCGAAAATAATAAAATCTGAATCGTCGTCGTACAAATTGGAGAACTTCGCTGATTTGCCGCTGATGAATTACGACGATTCCAAACTAGACACTGTAAATTCGTACAATGTACCACATTACACCGTAAGTACTTAATTAATGAAAGAAATAAAACAATAGCATTAAAGAATAAACAGAGAATAATTAACAATCATAAAGTTAATATTTTTAATTATAAACACGACTTAAAAGTTTATATGAAAGGGTGTTTCTCATATACAGCACCTGCTTATTTGTAATAGAACTAATTATGTGAAATAATAAATAAGTACTTATGACAGTTCATTCAACTGTGGGGTCTCTTTTTAACAGTTTATTATTTAATTATTTTCAATAAAGTTTCTTTATTATTTCAGGTAACAGCACATAGCCAGAATCAGCCCCAGTCAGCAACGAACCCCTTCATCCAGCAGCAGTCATCAGCGGGGAAAGACCAAAGCGACGCCCATCTTAAGGCCATCAGAATATGGACGCACAAGTCCAAAGGCGCGGCGTATACACTTCACGACGATGGAACACTATCCCCCGAAAGACCGAGTAGACCTAAGTTCCAAGTTTAAGTAGGTAAACTATGTTATGATAATATCGGATACGGCTGGTGAAAATCGTAATATTAAGGCCATAGTTTTATCCAAATTAAGCACTATAATTAAATTACACTTAAAATTTTTATCTTATTTTCCTTAAAAACTGATTTTAGGATAGGAAAATATGGCTTGATAAGCTGTGACTATAAAATCTTTACCTACTGTCCGATGTTATCCCAACATACTATTTCATTAATTTATTCCTAGGTTAAGGTTGTTAAGATTTGTTAACCCACAAGGTTACGTGAAAGGGCTCTTTCCTTTTACGTGATAGCGTTTCGTCAGTGTCTTGTAAAACTGATACTTCAAGTCCTTGTGCAAGGTCAGTACTATCTGTATGTCTGATAACTGTTACCAAACATAGCTTGAGAAAGTAGTTTTTAAAAATGTGCTTATTATAGCTTTAAATATTATGTTAAAATAAAACTAATTAATGGCTATAATTTTTTTTAAATGTAAGTTCTAATTACCCATAATAAGTGATTTGTAAGTTGATGATTAATCATGTAGGAGTTTTCACTTCTCACATTTAACTCAGTCTTACAGGTCACATAAATTAAAAACGAACTATCGATTAACTAGAATTTTATTATCCCGAAAACTAACAGTCGTACATGACGACAAGGCCATATAAATGTATAACTATATAAGAACTACATAATATTAATTAAATGTAAATAATAAATTGCATTAAATATTTAAGAAGTTCGCTAGGTATGTACGTAATTGTTTCGTGACTTTATTTTATCCTATTATGATCCTTGATTAACAGATACAACTAAAAAAATCGCAATGTAGTTAACTGTATTAGTTACTATTAGCATACTGAGCACAAATTTTCTGCCACTCTTCGCTACCACACCGGAGTCGCGGGGCCTGACCTTAATTTCCCATGGACTTGCCATGGAGTCCGTCTGCGGCCAGTGGGGCGCTGGCGACGCGTCACTCCACCACGTGCTACTCACCCCCTTGTCCATGCGCAGCACGGTGGTGTGCGGCGCGGTGATGGGGAAGTGCTGCGACACCAAGCCGGAGTCGCGGTACTTGACGTGCATCGCCATGGAGTCTGTCTGCGGCCAGTAGGGCGCGCACTGCGCAGGCGCGAGGTCCATCCACAGGTCCGCGGCCTCGTTCTCCTCCATGAAGCGCAGGTGGCGACGCGTGTCATTGTACACGATGAAGTAGGGGAGGAGGGTGACAATCTTGGTCAGTTGTGGACACAGTTCGGATAGTGTCACCTGGGGAAAAGGTGTCAGGAATCGCAAACTTAAAAAAATAAAAAAGGCGGGACCCATTTATTTTCGTACGATAATATATATTTGTAAATGGGTCGGTCCCGCCTGCTAACAAACACCATGACAATTATTTCACTTCACATAATCTTCAACCCATAGTGTAATCTGTTAAACTAAAATAAAGGTTGAATTAGGTTTTAGTACTGTGATTTTACAGTCTTGTTTCAGTCTTTTTGGTGCGTTAGGTATCTTAGGTAAATTAGGTTTTTTTTGCAGTAGGTTTTTTTAATTTTTCTAATTATTTATTTTATTTTAGACCTTTTAGTGTTCTGTCCAGCACATTTCTATGAACTAGAATGTGTTCTATTATGACATTTGTAAATTCGACAAAATTTATTATTATTATAGCGTGTGAAACAAAATAAAAATGAAAATTATAAATAATTATTGTGTTATATCAGAATAATACGTCTTAATACTTCAGTATAACAGTACTATAATTCAGTCTGACAATTTATTTTCTTTCCTCCAAAGTATCTAAGAAAAGGCTTCTGCTTTACGTTTTAATAAATTTATATTAGGATCAGAATTTTATTCAGTTTAGCAAGTCGATTTATTTTCCCAAAGTTAACACTATGGACGACACTATGGTCATACATAGTGATTGAAATTTGAACATGTGATAGCGCGTTTTAAACGACATACAGCGCCATCTAGCAGTGGGTAGCGGCATAAAAAATTTAAAACTGATTTGGTGACCGTCGTAAATACAAAATATGATTAACTATACCGGGTATAACAAAAATGCGCAATAGGGTCCAACACTTTTATATATTTAAAGCTAAATACGACAATTTGAATCCATTGGTAACAAATTTATTCGATAGATTTCATTAAAATGATTGTAATTATTCCTGATTAAATTTAAATACATGACATATGTATATTTTTGAAATCTCCATTTATTTTTCTTTATTTTGATACCAATTTCGATAAGTTTGGTTAAAAAAATTTTTGAACTACTTACAATTTGGCGCCAAAATCCGCCATTTTGTCATGTTTTAAAAAAAAGCTATCTAAGGACACTTTAGTTATTGAGACAAATCTAACGATACCTTAATTGTCGAAATCCATCCAGCCGTTTGGAAGATACGTGGGAATAAAGGAATTTACATACATACATACAAGATACGCGCGAAAAACATAACCCTTCCTGACAGTCGGGTAATTAGACAGTACCTACTACCACTATACTTTGAATGTTTGTGCTATTGATTTATATATTTACACAAAAGGTTTCATTATTTCTGGAAAACACTGCAAAGTAGTTTGAGAAGAACATGTTTGTTGAATCAACTGCATTCAAACAGCAATACTTTGCAGTAGAGATTTAAGTTGGAACTAGCTGGTGTCCACTTCCATACTGTGGTTTTAAACGGAGCCCTAATATAAGAGTAGTCTAAGTAACTATTTATAACATTTGCTATCTGCAGGGGCGTGCGCTCCTTGTAGGCAGAAATGCAGTGCTTTACTTGTCATTCACAGATATTTTAATAAAACGTTCGTACGTTTTAGATGACTTTAATTAATAGTAAATAAATTAATTAAAAAAATATAATAAGCCTAATATTTTATAAATAGCAACTCATCTCATGCCGTTGCGTTCTGCAGGACATATCATCGCATGTATGTGTAATTTTCATACTTCGCAAACGCACACACCCATGAATATCGACATGATTATATAATCATATAATCATAATAATAATCGCTATATGCGGCAACTCCCACGGCAGGCGATGGCTCTCGGCTATCCTCGATCTCTCGGCTATCTCCGATCGCTTCCGAAAACCGCCGAACTGGCTTGTCGGAAATTATTCGTTGCCTATAATCCGAGTAAAAATAATAGACGGAAATCTAATAAATCACGTATGCGCATTATGCATTTTTGTTTAGTAAGGTTTTATTTGTTTAAATAGAAGAAACGTTTTGTGTTTCGCGGGGGCCATATCGCATATTTCATGCGATAAGCATTATATATAGATAAGCGTTATTTGATTGTGAGGTTGGTGTTGAAAATGTGTGTTTATTAAAAATTAAAATTAACATCTTCTCACAATTGTCATTCAGTGAAAAGATTCAATTTCTGTCTAAAGGTAGGTGTGTACCCGAGTTACAACAATTAAACCAGCAAAAAAATATGTAACTCAAAAATTTCATGTTAAACGTTATGAAACGTATAACTGGCTGTGTGGTTGTGTACACACGATTAAATAATATTGTTTTCCTTGCATATTATTTAGTAATTTACATCGGGATATAGTAATCTCAAGTAACCGGAACCTTGAATATGTGAAAGTTGAAGCTGACTGACTGGTGAGTAGTTATAATATTTTAAAATATGCTTATTATTTTACTTATTAGAATTTCTTCCGCCGCGACGATCGTTCGCTGTTTTGTCTGCATTGCCGTAGAAGATGTACATGAATAGTAGTACATCTAAGACTTGCTCTGTTGGCATGGTTTCGACTTAGAGATCCGTCGCTTGGCTGTAGCTATGCTAAAAATCTATAAACGAAAATTTTTTGTGACCGAGTACTTCGCCGCATACCCAGTGTCATAATCCTGTGCATGCCACTGGCTATCTGCCAGTGAAAGTCCGTATATACCGTATATACTTTCATATCCATTAGGTGAAAATGTTAATTTAAAATTACAAACAGACAATATTTTTTTTATTTGAATAGATGGATCACCAGAATAACTCACATGTAGCAGTATCCGATAGCTAAGCCGCCTCTCAGCATGCGCGCACACCAGCAGGCCTGGTGAGTGAGCGAGAAGGCGCGTGGCGCGGGACCAGCCCGACTGCTGCGCCCTCACTCGCACCCGCTCCGCGCCGCGCCCGCCCCGCTCCCCCCACAGCAGCGCCTCATCCGTCACAGAGTAGCACGCATCTGAGCGACCCTGTGATTGGTAAATATGAGTTGTATACATGGCTGTTTGGTAGAAATTAATGACCTGACCTCTTTGGGTTATAATCCTTTCAAACATTAATCAAATAATCAAAAAGGATTTGATTTCCTCATATTAACAGAAGTATTAATGAAGCGCGCGCGGTGTGTGTGTGTGCATGCATGTGTGTGCGTATGTGTGTGTGTGTGCGCATGTGGGTGTGTGCGCATATGTGTGTGCGCGAGTGCGTGGGCGCGTGTTGCATTCCGTCTTGTTGATGAGCCAGCAGAGCGCGTACAGCAGCAGCCCCACGTCAGCTTCCACACGCAGCCGCGCGCTCTATCAACCGCCCGTTATCCCCCTCCGTCTCGCAGTCTGTTGTCATACTGTGTGTGTGTGTGTGTGTGTGTGTGTGTGTGTGTGTGTGTAAAGTCTGACCTTGATCTGCAACGGCAGCCCCGTCTTGTTGATTAGCCAGCAGGGCGCGTACAGCAGCAGCCCCACGTCGGCTCCCACACGCAGCCGCGCGCGCACTATCAGCCGCCTGTTGCCACCTTCCGTCTCGCAGTCTGTTGTCATACTGACGGTCTTCTCCAACATATCTGCAAGTATACGCCATGTCGGATTGTGTCATTGATAAGCGGTAGGGTGCAAAGTATTAGAAATTTATGAAAGTAGTAATCAAAAGATTGAGTTTATAAAGTCAAGGCATAAGGAATAATTTATATGCTCTGACATATCGCTCTTATCGACCATTTGTGGCAAAGGCGAAGCTTACTGTATCAGAGTGTCAGTATTCAAAGCACCGTGCGCTTAAACCTTTGACAGCTCTATTCAGGATATGATAAAGTAATTATACCTGATTTTTTACCCCCGACGAAAACAGACGGGAGTTATAAGTTTGGCGTGGCATAGTAGCTCCCAAACATATGCACCGATGGTCTACTTTTTTTTTGTTTGAAAGCTGACGTGATCGAGAGTGTTCAGCTCGTTCACTTCTTGACAATCAGGGCATTGCTTTATTATTATATACGACATTTCGTGATTGTTAAGTATCGTGCACTGTTTACAAATAATGTCAGTCCGTCACTCACCTGGTGCAGTGTAAAAGATCCGGACCACGGCAAACCCAGGTAATGTATCTCCAGGGTCAGTCTATGACTCTGTCCCGGCTGGAGCGTGTACACGTGCGCGCGCTCGCCCGCTTCTATCCGTATGTTGACGTTGTCGCCCGTCAGCGTAAGGGGCGTGCGGGAGACGGTTGTGTACGCCGAGTGGTGGTAGCACCCGGACTAGGAGGTTGGGGATGGCCCGGGATACTTTGTGGGATTGGCAACCTGAAAAGAAAATGAGGCTGACCAATGTTTTTTCTAGACATGCTAAAGTGATTAAGCAGAAAATACAAGAACATCTGCATTTTTACTTTTTTTTATATTCGCAAAGATAGCCGAGATAATACCAATCAAATTATGCCGGCCGACTGTTTCTTTCATAGCGCGGCCGGCGCGGCGGGCTGCGGGGGCAACGAAGATTGCATTAGCAACATGCTTTTACTGTATGTTTCTATTTACTGGTGATATCCCACCTTCAACAGCCAGCACTCTCATGGCGAACACGCTGGGGTCCCCATCCGCCATGGACGGGCAGACGATGTCGCGTGGCGTCCCCATATCGTTGGCGAGGTCCATCCACCATATACCTTGCGCGGCTGCTTGGTAGCTCCTGCAAAACTTCATCTGTGTCTTAACTGATACGTGTACACAATTTCATCGTTAACATTATCGTCGTTTTGAATCATGTCAAAGGCAGGTGAAAGCAGATCAGAAAAATAATATATAAACAATAATTACACAATGAACAAAATAATAATTTTAGTGTGTGATGTGTGTGTGTGTGTGGTTGTGTGTGTTTGGTTGTTTGTGTGTGTTTTGGTTTGTGTGTGTGTGGTTGTGTGTGTGTGTGTCTGTGTGTGGTTATGTGTAAATCTTGGATATGTAAATAGGTACAACTTGGGTATGTTATGTTATTTAACAAATAGCAGGCAAGAACAATTTTTATATTTCATCATAAGTATTTTCTTTAAGCATTTAATTATTACTTTTTTAAAGGTGTACTTTGTATAGTGTTTATGTATTAATTTTAATGTTAGCACTTTATTATATATAAATGGTGCCAAAACATTATATTGTTGACGCGCGACTGTCATACGTGCAAAGGAACCGGACACCGATCAAGTCTCTTTGATGAAGGAGGTAGGTATGGTACACTTATTTTATGGTATCTCCTAAGCATTTCCAGAACGAATATTTTTCTCACCGACAGGAGAGCTTTTTACGCTTTGGCGTATACGTCAGTCGTTGAATGTCTGAGGGGCAATTTAAGAAGGACCTTTAAGATTGCTCGCTGGGCTCTTTCAACTTTTATTAGAAGAGTTTTGCATACTCCCCCCCATGCACATATGCAATATCTAATCAGACACTCACATAATGCTTTATAAGGTTTGTATTAGAAGCTTTTCATTTGCGACTTGTCTTAATTCTTAAAGATGTATACCATTTTTCTAATTCTAGCGACCATAGCATGAGTATGGTTACGCCAATCTAGTCGCTCGTCTATATATATTCCTAAATATTTTATGAATTCATTCCTCGACAAAACGGCACAAGAACACTTATAATGATCTAAAGCAATGTTACATTGATATGTGTGAGATTTTAAATTAATACTGTCATCTGGGCCGCTTCTTTGGGATTTATGAAAACATAAGTATTTAGTTTTCGAAGTGTTAAGAGTGAGAAGGTTGGATTCGAGCCAATACGTAATCCTAGCCATATTAGATTCGTCATTTTAGTAGCGCTTCTGTCCACGTTTTTTCGTGCACTAGTAGGACTGTATCGTCGGCAAACATTTGAGTTCTACATTGCCATGTACAACATTGAACATGTCATTAATGTAAACTAGAAACAGTGTAGGTCCTAAAGTACTTCCTGTGGAACACCAAATGTGCAAGGAAGCATGTTCACTTTCCATATCACCCACTCTCACACTCTGAAGTCGATTAGACAAGTAATTCTGGAACCAGTCCAAAACAGTGCCCTTATACCAAGATTCTCCAGTCTAATCAAAAGGATGTTAGGTGAAACCGTATCAAACGCTTTCTGAAGATCTAGAAAAATACACCAATACACCTTTCTCCACTATCCATAGAAGTCGCTAAAGCTGTAGTAAACTTCAAAACAGCATCCTCAGTAGAAATCCCAGCCCTGAACCCAAACTGGTTAGGATTAATGTAATTGTTCTTCTCCAGGTAAGAGACAAGTCGTTTATTAACTACTTTTTCAAGAACTTTAGCTAAAGTTGTAAGTCAAGAGATGGGTCTGTAATTGGTGGGATTATCTTTATTTCCTGACTTATAAATGGGACACACTACTGCCCTTTTAAAAATCCTAGGAAAGACACCAGTTTTGGAGACTTAGGTTACATAGATAAGTCAGAGGATAAACCACAGAATTAATATTTTGCTTCAGTAAATTGGAAGAGATCTTGTCCCATCCAGATGCACTATGCGACTGCAGGCTGAGAAGTATGGACAATATCTCTTGGGGTCAGTGGGCAAAAAGGCCATGGAATTAGCTGGTGTTGTTGCTGACTTGGCGGATGCCGGCTAGTTCATGTTCACTTTTGCCCAATTTCATCAGAATATTCTTTGCCAATCCTTCACCATAGTTGTGAAACAAGTATTTACCACATTAAGTGAGTTAATGGGATTGTCATTAATGTTTAATAATTCGTGTGATTTATCTTTTTTAAAGCCAAAGTTGCACACTTCCTTAATTAAAAAAGTTCTAAAACACCTAATAGAAATAGAGTTAATAAAAAGTTATTATTTTATAACCAAATAGAATAGAGTTAATAAAAAGTTATTATTATAGTTAGTTAGAGTTAATAAAAAAGTTCTAAAACACCTAATAGAATAGAGTTAATAAAAAGTTATTATTATAGTTAGTTAGAGTTAATAAAAAAAGGTTCTAAACACCTAATAGAATAGAGTAGCAATATTATTTATTTGGTAATAAAATTAAATTAAAAGCATATTGTTGCGAAATTGCAACGCTGATTTTCCGTGAGCACTAACCAGTAATACATTATATCTGAAGATTTAACGGTTACCTTTGTATCGTGTAAATATTTCTTATAATCAAGCATTAAATCTTAGGCTCTTCCAGGTATTTTTTTATATTTCAATCGAACTTTGTCCGCAACATGAATCTGCTACTGGACTTGTAGAAATAGAATATTGTCAGAAGTTTAATATTTATAGAACGTTACTCACTCAAAGTTAGTCGGCACGAGGTACAGCCGACAGTGGTAGGCTATGTACAGCGGTACGTTGTAGGTGTCGTGCGGGGCCAGTACTGCCAGCCGGAGCAGTCCGCAGAACGGGTTCCGAACCGAGCCACTGGCTCCACACCGCTGCTTCCAGCTCGGATTGCCGGTACATAAGTTCCAGTGCGTAGGAGGTCTCGTTGCTGAACCTATGAATCATTTATTTTAATACGTGAAGTTAAAACTTTCAGTACAGTTTTACAAGAGTTGTGCCAGCGGAGGAGTATGATATTTGGCCCAGTAAAAGTATGTGGAGGAAGGTGTGCAGAAAGCTATTTTTTTTTAATAATGTTAAGAAATAAGGAAGTTAATAAATAAAATTACACACTACCTTACATAAATTAGATTAGATTAGTTACCATATCGATTCTTACTGTAACGTTTTGTAGACAATATTTAAAAATAATATATGGCGTATCTATCGGCGCTGCATTTTTAAAATAGCTATTCAAAATTGAACTTATTCATTACACAAAAAATTAGCCAAGATGTCGGCCATGTTGTCGAAAGTCTATGGTTGACACCGAAATAATTTAAAACGTCGCGTCAGACAAATCTATCATAAATATTACGGAGTAATATTGTCAATTATGTCAAAGCACGTAAACGACCAGCGGCAGCTCCTCATGAACGAAAATCCTCGCTTGAAAAAACCCACGCCCAGCCGCCGCCACGTCAGCGTAGGTACGTAGCATACGTCTAGCCACGCACAAATAGCCGCGAGCTGTCATTCGCGTAAGTTATTGAATGACGGTTCTTTAAGTTAGTGATATTTAGTATTTGCCCGCGACCACAGCTCAGGGAATGTGTGTATGCGAGTAATTGATTTGAAACAATAACCTACCTGCAGCGGCGACCGAACAACAATTTTCTTGTTGTTGTACTTATTTGTCCTGTGCACGACAATGTAGTAGCGCGTGTTGTTCTTGCTCGGGTGCAGCACGTGGAGCTTGGACACCGAACGTTGGGGCAGAGGATCTGTTAATATTCACACTTAGTTTAGGAACAGTTGGGCGACCGCTCGGGGCGCCGAAAAAAGAGGGGGGGGGGGTCACTGTTTAGGAACTACAAAGTAAATTCAAGGAAATGTCCGTTAAGCTACCACCTAAGAGCATACTTTCACCACTTCTTATCTATGTAGCAGGTACCTACTGGTAGTTAATATTAATGTCATCACTTTCCCTTGTATAATGGACTTGTAACGTCGCAACGTAGCATCTGTGTGACGTAAATGACGTCACACAGACATACAATTATTATTATAGCATGTTATCGTTATCATTTTAGCCTGGTGACATCCACTGCAGGACATAGGCCTCCTCCATACATTTCCAGTGCGACCGGTCGCTTGCGGCCTGTATCCACGGACTCCCTGCCTTCTCAGGTCGTCTGACCACCTGTTATAGCATGTATTATGTGTTGTGTGACGACACTTTTGTGACGCGACGTCGCATCACAGTTTCGATGTGCAAGCCCTACGACAGTTGGCTCCCCAGCATAATTTGCCTTGCGCGGCGAGATAGTCGAGAAGCTGCCAATGGCGATAAACTTGACATGTCACGAAGAAGAGTGTCGCGCTTTGTAATCTTCTCGCGTCATTCGCGCTTATGATGATTTCTTTTGGGGAGGCTGGAGGTGGAACATACCGTCAGCTGGTCGAAGTCGTGCATGCGGATGCACAGGGTGACGTCGGTCAGGCGCCGCAGCAGCTCCTGCGCGGACGGCGGCGCGCCCGGCGACGTGTGCGGCACGCACCCCGGGGCCGCGCTCACAGGGAAGCCGCCTTCGAACTGAGGTGCGAATAGACATTTATATTAGCTTTTACAAAATTAATTTCGAGCACGTGATTCACTGCATCTGTAAAGATGATTAAGCAGTGATATAGTTTTGAAAGTAAAAAAAAATATATACAAAACATTATCACATTGCAACTCTTTAAGACACTGATAAAGTCATTGGCCTCACACAGCAGCTGATTTCAATTGATTATAAAATTTAATTGAATTTGATACTAGGTAGAGTTTTATTTCACTAAAAACTAAACGTTTTGTAATCAGATGTAAGGTTAAGTCATTTTCAGTGTCGTAAAGAGAGCAATGTGCACAATATTTTTTTCCGATTTTCATAATTATTTTCTTCTGCCTAAGTGTCTTTACAGGAGCAGTGAATCACGTGCGCGAAATTTCCTTAATTAATTTTACAAAACAGTTTTATTTTAATATAACAGTGCTTACCAATCCCATTCATCGCTGATGTCAGGTCATCTCCTGTTTTGATTCTTTCTCTATCTCTTCTAGAAGCTCAGCTCCGGATAAATCACCACCTGAAAGTATTTACATAAGCTTTTATTAAGGTATAATTATATATAACTATAACAGTCTACTCTTCATATTTGAATCTGAGACTTGAAAGTGAATTTTAGCACTCCATTATCCTTAGTCGTTCCTAGGTTCAGACTGAGTGGATGTCACCTGGGATATTTTTACACACTTACCCCCTTACTAATTAAAATATTTACACAATGTATAAGCTATATATATAATGTTTTGTCCTTGTCTGATACGTTGGATAAGTCGTTTGACCTTCCTTATAGGGGGTTATTTTTTAAATGTAGGCATGGTTATATGAGGCCGCTGGCCGCCCCGTGTTTGACACGCCTTGTCTAACCTGGTTGTGCTTGGTCTGCTAGAGTCGTCGTAGTTGGCCACTGCCAGCACGCGGTCGTTGCCTGCCAGATCCTTCTCGGCGCGCGTGCGCAGGTGTACCGTGGACCCGGGACCTACGAGTGCGACATCATTAGTGATCTATTTATTAATGGCATGTATTTAAACTTGCGACGAAACAATCATATTTTGGGTGTGAAAAAACCGAATTATGAATACTAATTACCAAGATGGCGTAAGAATATAAGGAACAAACAATTTCAAATCTGGTGACTAATTAATTACCAGTTTTTGTCACTGAATATTCCAAGCATGGCGGACAGATATTATTTTAGCGAACAAATAACCATCATGGCGACAATTTGAGAGTAATAGATAATATAATAAAAATAGATAATAATAGAGTAGTTTAAGAATAGGCACATAAATTTTCCCTAATGTAGGTAATTCAAAAAACATAGTAAGCAGCAAAACGAGTGCACATAAAAAAAAACGTAAAGGAGCGTACAAAATTCCCATTTTTAACATACCTTCATTTTATATTCATTTTACATTTTATATTATTATTTTTTTAGGTGTCCTATTGTAGGTTTCTGGAGTCACTGATTATAAAAAATCATTCATTTTGAAATTTCAAAATGGCGAATATTCATTTTTCTGTAAAATTGATACGGGTTCGTATAACCCGTATCAATTCGGTCGTCTTCGAGGTTTTAGGGGTGCTGAATACAAAAATGATATCCATTTTGAATATTAAAGATAGCAGACATTTATTTTTAATAAAATTATCTAGGTTTTCTTTTCTAGGTTTAGGGGATGTCAATTACAAAATAAAATCATTTAGTTTGAAATTTCAAAATGGCGGATATATTTTAATTTCTGTAAAATTCTTCTACCTCGGAAACGGTGCATCCCACTGAAAAAAATAATGAAAATTTCCTACCCTTAGTAACTCCGCAAATACATATAATCTTCATGATGGGAGAAAAAGAAATTTGAAAATCATGAATTTTCCAACATATTTATAGCTTTATAAATCGCTCGTATCTAAATGTAGACCATTTACAATTTTTTATAAAATTGCTTCTAACTCGGAAACGGTGTTTCTTACTATAATTGCTTCTATCTCGGAAACAGTGCATCCTACTGAAAAAATAATGAAAATTTCCTCCCCTTTAGTAATTCCGCAACCACTTATTTTCTTCATGATGGGAGAAAAAGAAATTATATATAATAATAGCTTTATACATCGCTTGTATCTTGCATCTCAAAGTAGATCATTGCCATTTTTCTTTTCTATAATCGTGTCTATCTCGAAAACAGGTTATCCTACTGCAAAAAATAATCCCAAGTAACCCCGTAACCGCGTATTTTTCTTTATGATAAGAGTTTTTTTTAAATCCTAAATTTCCAAAAAATGTCTATAGCTTACATAGCTGGTCCTACTTATGCTGGTATTAATAATCATCAATCCTAATCAGCATCCGCAACAACTTTTAAATTAGTATCATGTCATTTTTACGATAATAAAACTTCTCCATTTTGTAAATTGAAATTGAAAGACAATTTTATAATCAGCACCCGCAGAAACCTGGAAAAAGACACCCATATTAATTTTAATTAAAAAAATGTACGTCATTTTGGAATTTCAAAATGGATTTAATTTTCATATTATTCGGCACCCCCAAAAACCTTGAAAAACGACACCCAAACCCAAAGGAAAACAAACTCCAACAGTATCCAAAAATGCGATTTTTCCATAGCTTGCAAATGAATTTTTAGCAGCCATTAATTTATCAACCCAATATAGTTTAATAGCGTCATACACCGTATAATAGTCACCAACTCGGAATTAAGTCGCCAACTTATAAATTGCGGTGCCAATTTGGATTAAATTTCGCCACTTTTTATTTTCCGATTTTCGTATTTTTTGGCACCTGAGTGCTTTTGCCAGTTTAGTAATTTAGTCGCCAACATATTAATTCACTGCCGAACTCAGTAATACAGTATGCTCATGTGCAGTCACCAACTTATTTTTTGTTCGCAAGCTTAATTATTATATCCCTTTATTAATGTAAAAAACCCGATAAGGATCTAGTTTAGATGCTTAATTATGCATATGGACGTATAACCAGAAGGGTTTATATGACGTTGGACTGGTCGGACTTAAACTGACTGTTACTCACCGATGTCGTTCACCAGCTGCATTTGCGGGTGCAGCGCCACCAGCGCGGTGACGGCCGCCGCGCGGTCCACGAGCGCGGCGCCGAGAGCCCGCAGCACGCGCGCGCCGCCCACGCCGAGCGTAAAGTTGATCGTGTGCCGCGACTCGAGCATTATGTACGTGCACCAGCGGCTGTCTTCTGATTCTAGACTGTCTTCGCGACTTGGTTCCTGTACAGTAACAATTTTCTCCTCCTTCTTGGCGTCATCGCCGTCTGCGTACGTCACAGGTTTGCCCTCGCCGTCACTCGCCTCCGCCTCACTCTGAGGCGCGGAGGAATCTTCGTCGTTGCTGTACTCGTCCGCACTGGAATCGCTGCTGTTAACAAAATATTACAACGTTGGTCATTCTCTAAAAAGGATATTGTAGAATAAATTCTACAATATCCTTAAAACCCTTAATTGATTTAAGCAGAAGTCACGAAATCGTATGGCAACGCAATCGAAGTCGTGGGCAAAAGATAGTGGATATAACACAACTTACTCAGTAAACAATTGTCCAATAGCATTCGAAAGTTTATCTTTGGCTCCACCTTCGTTCTCTGAATCTGAGTCATCCACAGCAAAGGACAACTTACACGCGTCGAAATCAACGGTGTACCCTTTATTCTGTTTGCCGTTTGGATTCCTTATGAACACCATTTCGTTGTCAGTGTCTTCCGCCTCGTCTGCTGAGGTTTCCGATTCGAAGCCGTGCTTCTTCTTCTTCTTACTTTCTGTCGGCACTTGATCTGTCTTTGTGACGTCTTGCGTGCTGGTTATCAGCTGCGATGACATTGGGTACGATTTCTCCTGAAAATATAAAATTTGGTGACGAAAATCATAACAGTATACTCCGTTCAGATCTAGTGTAATCTATACGTAAACAAAATTAACAGAGAAACAAAATTAATTAACAAATTAAAAATGTTTATTCAAAATTGGTATTTTTATACAATTTCTGAACGTCGGTCTACATAATGCCTACCACCGGTCCGAAGTAGCCCGGCGAGAAGAACCGGCGTAAGACACTTGCGCGGGGCCATCTTTTATCAAAAAGATGGAAAATTGTTATTTTCAAAAAAATATTTTTACAATGTAGTCATTTAATCTATATAACAGAAGTCATATAAGTACATAGAACATATTTAAGCACATAAAAGCAGCCTTGCAGGGGGCCATCTTATTTCCAAGGCGTGCAATCGTTAATGAAATCACTGACCTTTTAGCTTTAGTACACCAACGTTCTCTAACAACTTTCTAAAATTTAATAATGGAAAGATTTTGAACGTTTTCTGTGATTCTATTGTAAAGGCGTATACATTGACCTTTAAAATAATAATATCTATGGACGCTTAACACCACGTCAATCTGGTCCCGTGGTATGTTCTCGAAGAACTTGTGTTACAGGTGCCAAATAACGGAAATATATTTTATATTATTTATACTATACATTTATTAAAGAATTTTACTATATTATGCAGATATTTAATACACATCCATGACCCAGGAACACCGAAAATCTTATTGTTCTTTCGGCGGGATTCGAACCCGCATTCGAAGCCCCGGCTTCTTGCTCTTGATTCTCTTGCTTGCTCGACTTGAGCACCAACACGCTCAACCACTGAGCCACAGAGGTCGTCGAAAAATTTACTTACCTACTTCGCTAAGTCTGATCACCGGTATTTCTAACTTGTTATTATTTCTAGTATTCCTACAATGGTTGTCGCTGTTCTTTTTGAAATTATTTAGATTCTTTCTGACATACAACAGATTGTCCAAAATGTATTGAGAAGCGACGGTCAGAACTCAGAATACCTATTACTTAAAACTTTTCTCTCAGAGATTCAAAACATGACAGCTTATTGTATAGCTCGCTTCTGCAGCACAAATATTGTGTTAATGTCCGCAGCGTTTCCCCATAGAAGGATGCCGTAGTGGCGCTGTATCCTCATCGGAAATTTCTCAATTTCTTTTGACTGCATATGCTGCAGAACTGAGCTGAGCATATAACATTACATACCAATTTAAATGTCACTTATTTACCGCGCAATACAGAAATACAATGACACATTAATTCGGTCGAGTAATCCATTTGTTTACGTTTAGATTAAATTGGATTTGAAAAGAGGATTTATTTATCGTTACATAAAATATAATTTTATTTCTGCCACATGATGTCCAACAGGTGTATGAACCATGTATACTTATTAATTTACTATAGCTTTTTCGTTTCTAGATGTTCACATCAAATGATGCTAGAAAAGTTATAGATTCAATAGAAACATGACGTGTACAGAGATACAAGTGGCAGAAGTGAACTTCATTCATCATTTAAATCCAAATATACTCTCATCGTGCCAATCACAAAGTGTAAATACACCAGGCTCAGATAGGTATATTACACGATCTTTACTGCAGTAAAAAGGGCTCTTTTAGACATGACACCGTCTTGGTCACCGTTTAAGACAAGATAAGATTTTTTTAAAATTTTCTGTCTTTAGATAAAATTATGTATCATACCATTTTGTAAACTGTATTAATTGCGCATATTTTTGAAACAATTGGCCACTTAGGTCTTCATACTATTTTTTTTCACGAAAGGCTTTTGCTCAAACTTTGTCAAAATTATTTATTTACCAAATTTCATGCTAAAAATTTAAGTTGATATTTGTTTTTCCAAAAAAGTACAATATATACTCATTCTTTTTTCTGTATTTCTAATAGTATGGTCTGTGAGGAATAAGATAACACCAAAAATGCAACGAATTTCCTTAATTTGCGGCAGTAGTGTACATGAAAGTACAGTAAGGTCAATAAAAACGATTTTTTTTTAAACTTCATATTTTTGGCACCACTTCGAGTTTTTTTTTGTGTATTTTTATTTGAGCGCCTGATTGCCGTACTATTAGGCACTCCAGGATTATCCATTCTTTCTGGGACACCCTGTATATATATATAAATGCGCGCCTATAGCTTTTTTTAAACAACTGCACTGCAGGACATTTTAATAATACCTGGAACACCGTGGCGGTGATGTCCCAAGGCCTCTGCCTGTTGTCTTCCACGATCGGTTCTATGAGGGGCTCCCACACGTCGAGTCGGTCGTTGTACGTGGAGGCCTGGATGGTGAGGGAGCCACCGCCGTGTAGCTGTCGCGACCAGTCGTGGAGGGTCGCTTCGGCTGATAGCTGTTGGACGGAACGTTATTGGATATCCTAATTATTTTGCAAAAATGTTTGTGGACGGATGAGTGGATAAATAAAATTGTAGTCGCGTTTTAGTAAATAGATGGAGGAGGATGGAGAATATTCGTGGCTCTCTCGTGTTTTACATTTGATTTCGGATAAGTATGTGTTTCTCGTGGATAAAATAGTTATAGTTAAATAGTTCTTATGCACTAGAAAATGTAAAAGGGATGCATCCATAGATATTACTAGCTGTTGCCCGCGGCTCCGCCCGCGTAAATACAGTACCCTACGGGAACTCTGTACTTATCGAGATAAAAGTAGCCAATGTTTTAACCCAGAGCCTAAACTACTACCGTACCAAATTGCATCGCAATCCGTTCAGTAGTTTTTGCGTGAAAGAGTAACAAACATCCACCCTTCTATCCTCACAAACTTTCACATTTATAATATTAGTAGGACAATTAATCTTGAACATTTTAAAACATAATAACATTATTTGTAGCCTGAACTTATTAATTACCTTAAGTGACAACACTGGAACCCTCACAGACTGTTCCAACTCGAACATAACTCGCACACTGGGAATCGTCATGAGCACCGTCTCGGACGGCCTGATGGTAGGGTATTTGGGCTGCACGTAGGAATCCGCAACGTTAAAACCCACGTAAGTCTCCAATTTCTTAGGCGACCAGAGGTTTTCATCTTGCTTCTCTGGGCGAGGGTTGTAGGTGGCGAAATTAAATAGCTCCTTCTCGTCTGGTATCATCAATTCGGCGGTGATTTCCTCTATTATGTCTAAGGAAATAATTATTAGGTTTACCAAGTAGATAAAAAACTACATATTTTATTTTGAACATTACACAGCACTTAATATACGTACAAAATATAGACGGGAACTAGAGAAGGCACATGTTTGTAATTGAACTCTGAACAGCTGACCGAACCGGACCGGACCTAATTTTTGTGTGTTCAAGTGGATTCGAAAATGGTTTATATTTACAATTGGTCCACTGGGTGATGTTTTATAATTATTATTTATATAGCAGAACAAACTTTGCTGGGTCAGCTAGTTTATTAATAAAAATTCAAAATTATTTAACTTTCTTAAATACTTTCTTTATCTAAACATAATATACTGTGATTTTCCGAAAATGAACCCCAACTCAGCTGTTTAAATGTTTACTTTGAAGTACAAAAAAGTGTCTTACCCATAACAGTGTGCACAGTAGTCGCCGCAATGTGGATATCAATTTCGGACATTGACATTCTAACAACGATGCCTTCTTCCACATTCTTGAAGCTCTTAGAGAACTCCACATCGCATGGTCTTAGAACGCATTGGGGCGCTAAGTTCTTCAACTTCGACTGCAGTTTCGACATTATTTGGAAACCAGCTAGGGATACTACCAGGCTCTCTGTATTGGAGTGACTGGAGTAGTCTATGAGGAGCTCGGTTCTGAAGAGCAACGCTTGACCTTCTTGTTTTGTGAGGTCCGTGAAGAACATCACTTCTGGTTGCCTGCATTGCACCGATATTGAGAGGCTGGGAGGGTCCTCGGAGATGGAATTTCCTGTAAATGTGATATCATCAAGAGCATCATCGACCAGGAAAATGCTGAAGCTAAGGGCGGGCGAAGATGGGCGACTGCACGGGACGCGTACTTTTCTATCCCTCGCTCACTGAGTGAGACCTACATACTCGTAAATTCTCTAAATTGAGTACTCAAACAACTTACAATTACAAAAAAACACTGAAAACTATTAAAATATCCACTTTCATCACTTTAATGTAATAATTACATTGCGCTCTCTAAGGCGCTGCGGTCATTAACCTCACATAAACAGGTGATTAAATAAGCAAAGAATACTAAATAACATCAATACAAGCAACTGTGTAAGGTCAATGACCTTAACAGCGCCGTAAAAACCGTGGCCGAGTATAATTAACGTCTTTACATAACAAGTAGATCATGTACCCAAAATATCCGTCATAGATATTGAGCAACCTTGTATTATATTCTTCTACGAACCTGCTGAATAGTATCCACTGGTGGAGTCGCTGGTACTGGGGTAGCGCGCGGAGCGGTTGTTGTTGCGGTTGGGGGCGTCACCCACGTAGCCGTGGTTAACGACTCCGCCCTCTAGTGTTTTGTCACCTGAAACATTTACATCATCTCTACCCGTAGCAAATACTCTGTGACTTTTTTTATTTACTAAGCTCGCTCCACACATCGCGTGCCATACTGCGAAAAGTTTACGAACGCGGAGTGTGGAGCCGATTCGCACATTTTTTGCGGACCTTTCCCGGTGTCACGCGCGAAGTTCGGACTGGGATTTAAGATTATGTATGATAAAATTATCTGATATTAAAACATGTTTACAACGAATCATAAATCTGCAAGGAATGGCAATTCACGTGAATAAATATACTCATTATGATTAAGTGATGGCAATTCTTATTTTTTTTATTACCAAAAAGTAATAACATAAATTACAGCAACCAATTTTACACGATTACACTTATTGTAGCCTATGGGGGCTGTGGCACAAGTGTCAACAGCCCCCTTCGAACCTGTATGCATAACAATAACAATATAGGTATATTTTATAAGTGAAAACAAAGAAACGGTAATGAATTTTAATGTGTAAATCGCCTATCCTTCTTAGGCGTCAACGATCTGTAAATGCATAGTGAATAAATATAACGGACTACCACAGGAAATGAAAATCTCGATACGCAGTAAAATGACCTTGGAATGGAGGTATTTCCTCAAGACCTTGCGTCACTGTCCAACTTAGCGCAATAATTATATAGCTATCTCACCGGGCAGCGCGTCCAGCAGCGCGCGGGCCAGGCGCAGCAGGAAGGGCGGCGCGAGGTTGAGGCGCGTGCGCTCGAGACGCAGGTCCACCGTGACCGCGCGCGCCGAGCGCCGCACCGCCGCCTCCAGCAGCGCCGGCCGCGCTACCGACACGCGCCCCCCGCACACCCGCCCACCACCCTGGGATTCTAGAATCCTGAGAACGGAAATCAGTTGTGAGGTGTATGACCGTCGCAGTGTCGTAGTAGTATATTTTTTTTTCATTTCACAATTATTTTTCACTTTACACGAGCTATAAATCATGTGCCCGAATTTCCTGTACTTAACATTGCAAAAGTATATACGTAAGTAGTAGGTACTAGTTAGTAATTAGTACCTACTTGCCACATGTTTAGAAAAACCTTTCGTATTTCGTTTAGTCCATTGGTGACGGTAATTACAAAACCACCATGTTTTCCAATAAATAAATAATTAAGCAGATTTTCGGAATATCCTTACCATCTCATTGAATAGAAGTTTGTTTGTTACTAAGTATTTATTTAAGAAGTTAGATTATTTTAAAGATATAAATATACATATTAATATGTTAAATGTAGTTAATTAACCATCGCACTAGGTTAAGATTATGTAAAGGTACTTATAAGAGTAAATAAAAAATAACAGACTTACTTTCTTATAACAACCGTCGTGTCCGGCCTTATATCCTCAACCAAGAGACTCTGGAGACTGGCTTTCATCTCCATACTTCCGTCGGAGAAGTAGTCGAACAGTAACGCCGCTTCACCCGCAGTCAGTTTCGCTAATCCATGGTTTATGTCGCGTACTGGAGAACTGAGGACCTCGTCCATGTCTGAGAATAGTTTCATTTCTACTCCGTCGAGGGTGAACCTGAAAATGTTGTGTTATGGCATCATGTAGGCTCGCCTGGATATTTGCCAGGGCCTCACAAAAAACCGTGTGATGGATATGCTTAAAATGTCGTATCCTGTAGAGTTGTAGGCATTGATTAGCAATACACCTACATCTACACCTACACCTACATCTGCATCTACCAAACTACTGGAGCCAGCAGATTTGGTTGGAAATAAACCAAACTGGTAAACTGAACGCCCCTATAAATATTTGACAGTTAATTGACAATTGACCACAGTAAACAGTATGGAAAAATTCAAAGGTCGGTTTTAGTTATGGAGGGTAGAGGAAAGGAGAATTATCTGTCTAAGGCAGAAAAGCTAAAAAGTGTCCGACAAAAGTAGTTAAAAAACTTTTCAAAAATTTTAGTTATTGAAACTGGACTAACTTCACTCCATCTCTTATTGCTTACTTCATATCACACCTAATTCTGACTCTAGCGCCATTATGGCCAGTTTTGGAACTGTTATTTAACGCTTTTTTACGGACACTTTTTTATGTATGGACATAGCCCTCCTTTCCTCTACCCTCCATAGTTTTAGTATTGCCCGCGCCATTTTTTTCCAATATATTTCACTGTTTAAAACTTCCGAAATTCCACAATAGACTGGGCATATAGGTGACTGATTTTATTATTGCAAAACTAAATCCAAAATATGAGAAAGTTCTCAGAAGAAACAGTAATTGTATATTAAAATCAATATTTTCAAAGGTACAACGACTTGTAATAAAGAATTTCGCAAGTTTGTTGGTGTAGGCAGTAGGTGTATGGTATGCCGTATGTAGTTATTTATTTATTCCAGTCAAATATTTTAGATCCCGTATATATCGCACGAATGCTCGACATGTATCCTGACTCGAAAGTGCTTATAATGCAAATAAGCGGATTTGGGCTCGCAGTCGCGCGTGACCTGCAACATGCCTCACTTAGGCTCGGTAAAAAAATGTGAAAACTTTAGCCATTCTAAAAAAAAGCATGGGATATCTTTAGGGTTACGTAGTTTACGTCTTGGAACCCTTATTATTTCGTCATGTCGGTCAGTCTGTCCATCTTCGGCTTACCGTCCGGCTACGTATTTACTACGTCGACAAAGTGCTAAAATAAAATCGTGATTTTTTTTGTGGTACCTCTCCTACATGTAAAGTGGGAATGACTTCTTTTCTCGCGTCTTCCTCATAGTGTGTGGCATCATTAGATAGGTCTTTTAAAAACATTGAGAGGTTGCAAAAACGTTTTCTTTGTTTTAGGTATCCGTTTGCGATATATTCAACTTGAAAGCGCATTTTTTGTAAAAATAGGACGGGACCCTCTAAAGCTATACGACTGGCGTGAACTCATGTCGTGAACTTTAAAGGAAAACTATAATGGCTTATATAGAATAGAATAGAATTTATTTGTGAAATGCAGGTACATGTAAAAGGTGTTAAAAACATAATAATAATGGTTTCTCTACATTTCCACCTTCGTCAAGGTAGACAAATATTTCGAAGTACATCACAATTGTCGATTTTACTTATGTTAACAATATTACTTAAATAACTAAAACATTTCATAGCAATTAATGTCAATTTAGAATAAATATAATAACAGTTATTGTATAAATTGGTTTGGTATCTGTAGAAAATACATGTCAGAATTATTTCATGGCATTGTCATTTAAAAATTCAGTCACTGAGTAATACGTTTTTTCGATTAATAATAATGATAGTCGTTTTTTAAAAGTCTGGACTGGCAAAGTTTTCATTTCATTCGGAATTTTATTAAAGATTCTATGAGCCATACCGAAGAAACTGCTATTCAATAGTTCCGTTTTACATGATAAGGCACATATTCTATGTTGATTTCTGTGCTTTCTATTGGGATTCATTTCGGAAAAAGACACAAATCGGTGTTTGTTTTGAAATACATACAGTGCTACTTCATAAATGTATAGACAGGGCAAGGTCAAGATATTCATTTGTTTGAAGATTAGTTTACAGCTCTCGGTTGGTTTAAGTCCTTTCATGGCTCTGATACATCTCTTCTGGGTTTTAAAGAGTAGAGTCTTGTGAGTTGAATTGCCCCAAACGATAATTCCGTATCGTAATACAGACTCAACATAGCCGCGATAAGCTGTTATCACAGTTTCTATGCTGGCTGTTTTAGACAGCCTACTCAGGGCAAAGTGAAAACTACTTACTCTACTACATAAGTTTTCAATGTAGGGCTTCCAGTTGAGTTGGTAATCAATGAATAAACCAAGGAATTTTGTAACATTGACAGGTTCAATAATTTCTTCTTGGTATTTGATTGTTACATTCGGCATTAAAGTATTTTGTCTAAAGTGCATAACTTTAGTTTTTTTCGGATTTGGTATTAACTGATTTCTTTCTAACCATATTTTAAGCTTATTCATTGCATTATTAATTTCATTTTCATATGTCAATATTTTATTACATTTAATTACTGCTGTACTGTCATCTACAAATAATATTAATGGATAATCAATTGAATTTGGAAAGTCATTTATGTATATAATGAATAGTAGAGGACCAAATATGCTTCCCTGTAGAACTCCGGACTCTATGTCTCTACATGTTGACATGTACTCTATTTTATTTTTGGTTTTCTTACAAAGTTTGGAGATAGCCGTATATTGTTTTCTATTACTAAGATAACTTTCAAATAGTTTATACGCTATTCCCCTAACTCCGTAAGCATAGAGCTTTGATAATAATATTTTGGGTGACACGTGGTCGAAGGCACTCGTCATATCCATGAGTATTGCGCATATGTGTTGTCTCACATCATCAACAGAAGTCATTATTAAGTCTAAAATGTCATGTATTGCCTTTGTTGTATTTTTATTTCTGCGAAAGCCAAATTGTTCCTTGGTAACAATTTCAAATTTTTCAAAAAATTGTATATATTTTCATACAATATTTTTTCAATTATTTTTGAAAATATAGGTAGTTGGGCAATCGATCTGTAATTTGTTAGTCTGGTTTTATCTTCTTTTTTATAAATGGGTTTAATAATAGAAGTCTTCAGATCATCAGGAAATGTACCCTTAGATATTGCTAAATTTATAATATGATTCAATGGACTAGCGAAATACTGGGCAAATTGTTTAACTATCTTTGTAGGTATTCCGTCGATTCCAACGCTTTTTGAATTTTTTAGACATTTAATGACTTTAATTATCTTTTCAGGTGTAGTTGGTGAAATAAATATAGAGTTTTCAGACTGAGTTAACCCTAGATTTGAGTATTCCGTCTCTTTTTTTTTTTTTTACAGAGTCTACAAAGTGATTGTTGAAGAGATTGGCTAAGTGTTGGCCGTCAGATATTACATTTCCTTCATTCACAATATGCTGCACAGTTTCTGTAGGATATTGTTTTTTGTCTTTATTTATTACTTGCCAAGTTGCCTTCGATTTGTTCGTCGCATGTTTTATAAAGTAGTTGTTTTGTATTCGTTTTGCCTGGTTGATTATTTTTTTATATCGATCTGAAAAGTTTTTAAGCGTTTTTTTATTTATTTCAGTCGGTGATAATCTATACGCCCATAGTAGCTGTCTTTTCTTTTTGCTGCATATGCGTATGCATCTAGAAACCCACTTTGGTTTTCTTTTATTATTTATTTTTATTTCCTTATAAGGAAAGCACAAATCGTGGAATAGTGTCACAGTGTCAATCAAAGTGCGGTAGGCTATGTTAACATCGTCAGTCATATACACATCCGAGAAACTAATCTGCTCGATAGCCTCTTTAAATTTCTGCATGTGCATGTCTTTAGAGTAATCTCGCGTTTTTATTCGCCATGAAGTAATAAGACAAGTTTTCTTCACAGGATATTGCACAATCTGAGCGGTGTGATCAGACAACGCTAGTTCCTTTACATTGCTAACGCAGCCGCGAAAATTCGCAGCAAAGTTGTCGATACACGAACCACTACTTAATCTAGTTGGTAGTCTAATTTGCAATTTTAAATTAAAATTTGACAGTAAATTTTCGAAATCTATAGTAGGTTTGTTTTTATTCATTATATTTATATTAAAATCTCCACAGATTACAATTTTGTAATTATTATTTCTACTTAATTTATTTAATAATATTTCTAGCTTATTCATGAATAATTCAATGTCAGTATTAGGCGGTCTATAAATACATATAACAGTTAGATTTTCATTGGTCAATTTAACAACACAACACTTAAACACACATTTTACACAGAAAGACGATACATTAATTGTTTCGTGTTCAAGACCATGACGTATCAATATACATGAACCTCCTCTCCGTACATCTCTACAATAGCTAGTAACCAACCCATAGTTTACAAGATTTAAATTTTTTTCATTCTCTTTGGTCATGAAATGCTCGGTAATACAAATAATGTCAATATGCTTATTATATAATGTCAAGTTTTGTAGAGCTACAGTCAAAAGATCTACCTTATTTAATAGTCCACATATGTTTTGGTGCATTATAGTTAAATGTTTAGTGACGAAAAAGAGTATTGTCATTATTTATATTAACTTTGTCACTGCTCATAAAGGTATCATTATTTACATCATTCTCAAAGTTCATAGATTTATAATTATCAATGTCTATAAGCAGTGTATTTAGGCGTAGGAAAATGTTTTTGAGTCCCAGATTGTACACTTAAGTACCATTTGTGAAAGAAAAATGGTTTTATTATAGTAGAGAGTCTGTTTGGAATCTAATAAGTATGCGTAATTGTATTGCATGTTATTAAGATACAGAAGATTAATGAAAGTTTCAATCCTATAATTATATAGGTTAGCTCTATTATTTATCCTAAATGTTGGTACCATGATTATTATATTTGTATGTTGCAATTTCATCAGCTTTTCTTGCATTGATTTCACAATTTTAAAATAATTATTTGTCTTTTGAAAATCAGTTTCACCTATAAAAATAACACAATAGTCTTTACAAGTTAAACCGCTTACTTTACTTTCTATTACCGTAAGCTGCTGCTCTATGCCTGCTCCCGGTGTAGTGTAGTGGCAAACATCATAGGTCTTGTTGAATATTTTTTTCATAGTTTGTAGAATATTATTAGTTTTGTTACAGCTTAGGATAATCAATTTATTGTTTTCGGATCGCATTTCGTTGATTTTCAGAGATTCCATTTGTCTGTTTTCATTATCTGGCTTTGATAATAATAGACTTGAAAAACTAGGATGTTGTAGTGGGGGTAAAGAATTTGTTGTTTTTTCTACTTGAATTTGGTGTAGCGTCTGACCTCAAAGTACTGATGACTTCCTTATACATATTGTTTTGTTTTTCATACTCAGTTACTTTTGTTTTGAGGCTTGCATTTTCGGAACTAATATTTGTAATTTCTTCGTGAGCGCTTTCTAGTTCTAATTTCAATTTTAAAATTTCTTCTTTCAGTGCAGTAATTTCATAAGCGTCAGTTGATAAATTAGGGAGGCTATATGAACTGCCATCTAATATGTTGTTTAGGGTTGAAATAGGAGCATCCTCGTTGTCTTCGGAGATAGTAATATCATGACTGCTTAAGCTACTCCTTTTTTCTTGCGAAATGTGATGTTATCAAGGAAATTCATCATGATCCCTTATCGATAAGAATTTTAGATGTAGAATATATGAGCGCCAACTGTTGTCGAATAGTAGTCAATAATTAGATAGCGACATCTATAGTGATGAGAGAAGTTTAAAAAATTCAAAAGCGACATCTTTGTACAGTTGATAAAACTTTTTATAGATTTAGTTAGCTAGCCAGATATGAGTCTATAAATTCTAATGGATCGTTCTTAGCTGCTCCATCTATTGCTGAGTAGCATGCAACTCTCCAGATGACCGTTTGATTATTGCACATTCAAATTTCCTTTGTTCTTTAAATTATATTTCCGAGGTTTCCTATTTGTTCTTATAGATACTTTTATTTCTTCCCATAGGATCACTTAGTGACACACGTTTGTAGAGCACAGGAGCCAGTAGCATATATGATGATTTGATCACATTTTACTACACTTGAAAGTCATGGAAATAACTTTTGGAGATCTTCTCGATACACAATTGTTTATCAAAGATAACACTGTCACTAAGTATTTATTAGTTTTTGATCACGACACAACTCAATTTACACATAATATAGAGTCTCTTTTCCAATATTACAGATTTTTTTAACACGGAGACGATCTGAATCGGTTTAGCGCCCTCTGGCGTCCTAGTATAACTTTGTTAATTTAAGAGTTATAGAGACTTAACTGGTAGGATGCGCTTACTTGGAAAACTTGTACAAAAGTAACGAAATAATAAGTAAACGTGTAAAACATTGGTATAATGGTACGGAACCCTACGTGCGCAAGTCTGACTCACATTTGGCCGGTTTTTTGGAAGGAAGGTTATCTTTAATATCTCAATGCTATGCTATGCTAACTAAGTCTTGAGCTTGATAAAAATGCTAGTTAACGTAAATTCTAAATGAAATGCGCGTCCCGATGAGGACACAACTTTTTCTTTTTTTACCGAGAAGTTGATCGTGTGTATAAGTGAACAAGAGATACTATGAATCACATTACATCAGTAAATATTGCACCTATTGTAGATTTACCGTTGGTGTAAAAACTTTGCGACCTAAGCATTGTTTACGCGAAATAAAGCTGTACTAATACAGCTTTATTTCGCGTAAACAATGGTTGATTTTCAATAACGTAAAATATACTAGTGATAGCTTCATAAAGAATGTAGTTTGCGGACAAGTTTTTGCAATTTTTTTTGCATCGTCAGTATATATAATCTTTGATTTCAGTTCATAGTTAAGACAGAACATACGCCTGTTGCGTGCAGCTAATTAAGCTTTGATTTATTTCAATATACTTACCTTAAAACAGATTCTTTTCTGATCGGCTCGCCTTGTGCGAAGAAAGCCTGCAGCTTCTTGACGGTTACGTCAGAGGGCGCCATCTCCACAGGCGACGAAGGCGCCACCACCGTAGCTGACATAAAATACATAAATACGAGGAATTTCTTAACTTATGTTATCAGATCGGGTAAGAGGCTATTTCGGCAAAGAACTGTTACAAAAAGTATGTCCCTCTATAATCAATCAATCAATCATTTTATTTCACAGAATGTGGTTACCGATGGTCGATACAATAAGTATATCAGTTCTTACACATCCTACCATAACAATGGTGTATGAAATGTAAATGTCAACAAGTAATTATAATTATTATGTATAGGAAATACAAATTCAATTAATTACATATTGATTAATATATTTGACCTTACCGAATTACTCAACTACATCTCACCTATATAGTTCCCTTCGCTCAGGTTGTCGCTCCACACAGCCAGCACGGTCGCCAGGTCCTTCTGGCCCAAGTTCAGCACCACAGTGTCCATGACCACATCGGCCTCACACAGCAGCAGGTCGCGGTAGGCGGGCGTGGTGGACACCTGAGAATAGCTCAGAGTGCGCTTCAGATCGCACTTCACCGATATGGGCTCCAGTATCGGCTCCTGCGAAGAAAATGATCAAAGGAGACCATTCATTAGGGTGTGGCGGACCAATTAGCGCCACAATCCTGAATCGCTAGATAGAATCTAGAAAAATCTAAATCCTATCTATCGAAGTTTTCTATGATCGGCACTATATATACGACATCTGAAATTCATACACGGGGCTTCGGCCTGACCGAGCATAGCACCTCGCTCGGTCGGAGATCTCCCTTTGGGGCATCCACTCTTCCCACAAGTGCATAAATGTCAAAGTCCAACTTTTCATACCTACAATTTTTAAAAAAAACTTGATTCGCCGGGACTTTGACACCCTGGCGTGAATCCTTGCACATACTAATATTTTTGTAATAACTTGACTAAGTTAATCTAAATGAAATTATAAATTTAACTTACTACGTAGAAACTTAATATTGATGATAGGAATTTGCATAAAGGGATGGCGTGGGAGGGGTCAACATTTGTGGAAAACATTACGTAATATTATCTTTATAATATTAAATGAATATCATAATGTTAAATGAAGTCGCTTCCTTTCCCGTTCGTTTAGATCTTTTAAACTACTCAATGGATTTTAATGTACTTTTGAGCAATAGATAGCTACTCGTATATTGCTCGCGTGTGAAGCCGGGGCGGATCACTAGTAATTAATACATGGGTATGATTTGTACTGCGAGAACATGTTATCTTGACTAACCTGCACTTCCAGAGTCCCAGCCAAGGTCATCACAGCTCGTGACAGGGTGATATTGACCAGCTTGACCAGGATGTTGTCCACAACTGGACTGGCGATAGGGGTCGCTGATTCTATACTCGTATTCACGGTCTTGAAAAAGTTTTCTACTAACAGGTCGCCTGTAAGACAGAAAATAATCATAGGTTGTGTAAACAATGATTAAAGAAAACTAAATATGATTTTAAACTTACCAACAAATCCGAACTAATTACGCTTAGATACATATTTTTGATGTTTTAGCTATAGGAAAGTATTTCTAGTTACCTGTATTCAAAACAAGCAAATTTGGAGATGAAGGCTTTTGCGGAAGAAGTAGAACCGGAGCATGGATCTGGTAAAATAAAAAGTTGCAATGGATAAATTTATAAATAGCAGTGGCGTGGGGTTCCTATAACTCCATACCTATCGGCTTCACTTACCACTTACCTTTTGAAGACCCTCATCCAAATCCATGCCTATTAAATAAATAGCTCCCCACGCCAATTCCGGTGATGGTGGCCGGTTTCATTGAAACTAGGCCAGCTATGCAGGAGTTATTCATAGTGCCCAAGTGTGTGCGCAGTACACACTTGAACACTGTCTCTTCCTTACTCTCGTACCCTACTCTACCTATTATACAGGCTAGAGCTTCCCCATGAAGGAGGACCAGCATTCGCCACTGATACATAGTATTAATTTTAAGACATAGGTAAGGACTTTTAAATATCATCAGGAGGAGCTTAAGGTACAGAATTATATCGTATACCTACCTACTTAAGACTAGCAAATCTTGTATACCTATATATAATCAGAACCTCGGAAATGGCTGGAAGTATTTCCGTGAAATTTAGTAAACAGGGAGTTTTGGGAGAGAAAAATCATTCTAGTTAGGTCTTATCCCTGGAAAACTGCAGATTTTAAGTTATATATGTGTTTTCTTTCGTCAAGACATGAGCGATTTCGATTTCTGAATGTCAAATCTGATTGGCGGCTTGGTTAGCATTGGACTTTTTGCGTGTTTGGCAAATTGGTGTCTCAGTTTCGAATCCCAGTAAGACAAAAATTATTGTTATTCTTTTCATTTCTTTTTCTTTTATATTTTTTTATATAATTATCATAGTACTAAAACTTCGAGCAAAGCTCGGTCTCACATGTACTTTCTTTTAATACGTGTACATACGTTTAGTGTATCATTTAAAGACAGTTTTAGTAAATAAAATCATCTGCTATACTGATATACCTCAATAGCCAGGCTGACTCTGTCGGGCGCGGTCCGCAAGGCCTCCGCCCTTCTGGCAGCCGCGCGCTCCGCTGCCGCCGCCGCCTCCGCCGCAGCACCGCTTGGCGCGAAACTCTCCATCAGTTGCTAAAAATAAGAAATTTGTATTAAATAAGATGCCATGCTTAAAATATTATACGAAGAAGTGTAATAAGCAATCAAGACATTGATAGAATTTCCTTAACGTGAGTAATGCAAAAAGAGGAAAGGGAAGTGTTATACTGATGATCTAAGAGTAAATATATCCTTCCGATGCACGTGACGCGCGAAGCGACATCGCGATCCGAGACCGACATAGGGTCGCGGAGCCACTGCTTAGTATGAATTTATATGGAGCACTAAACAATCCCCGCGCCCCGCGACGCGCTCCCGATGACCGTAGCCAGAGAACCTGCTTTTCTGGTTTGTCGCGGCGGTCACATAGATCGGAAGGTTACCATAAGGGAGAGAGGTATAGTGAATGTCTCTCTCCTGCTCTGGCCATACCTGCAGGTGGTACAGCAGGGAGCAGAACAGCACGACGTGCAGGCGGCCGACGTATATCCGCAGCTCGGCGGGCCGCTGCGGCTGCCCGCTCGCCGCCCGCACGTACTTCGCCTCTATCACTTTGTCTCCGTCAGGCCATACCAGCTGAAAGTGGGTTACCTCGTAAGCCTAGTAAGATTTTGCAAAATAGATTATGGGCCTGTTTTACAATCGCCTACTAGGTGTCGAATTATCTTATCCGGAAGTTTTGTCGCTGCTTACTTTAGGATCAATTCACACCGAAACGATACGCGACATAGCGCTGCATTTTAAAGATGACTATTCAAAATTGAAATTTACTCAATACACTAGCAGATACACGGTTAATTATTAGAGTTCGAATGCCAGGTACAGGAATGTGCAGTGTATGACTGATGTCATATGAACCATGTATGTTTTGTGTAGTGAATACAATCCAATTTTGAATTGCTACCTTAAAAATGCAGCTCCGCATATCGTCACGGTGTGAAATGACCCTTATACTGACCGGCAGAGACTAAACTTGTCAACAAGCTATCAGACACCTATCGGTAGATTCTGAACAGGCCCCAAGTGACCAGTAGTTATTGCAAATCATACTTTTTATTCAGCCTTAGGAGTTTTTTCAGAAGATTTAGAACCGCTTCCATCAAAATCCAAGAAAAAGTATGACTCTTGAGTCTAGAATAGTCCAAATGTGATTTGGTCACTTTACTGCTAATTAATTGCCTTCAACATTATCATTCACTTTAGCAACATTGATACTAGTTACCTTCGGATATAACGTAGCTTCTGACAAATCGTCGACGTGGATAGCGCCGAGGAACATTTTGAAGATCAGCCGATCGTTGGCTCGGAACACACAGTCGCTCTCCAGGGACTGGGTACGCATCTCCAGCAGCGGACCCTCTGCCGCCCAGAGACGGGCTGTTGCTGATGATACCCTGCAGCAGAAATGAACAACTGCCTACAGGATTCATTATTTCTGCATCCCTAGTCCTTCAAATTAAAAGAGACCATCTAAAATGAAGATCAACTCGAAATGTCTTCAGGACACGTAATGTAGCTTCCTCTTTGGCAATAAGGAGTTTTTTAAAAGTATTATTACTGGATGACTTTTTGTTCCTTTTCGAGAGAAACAGGGTTCTGTATCAAAAATAGAATATATATATACAAAAGTCTATTTTATGTTAAAGCTGAAGTATTTGAAAGTTACAAAAACCTTAAAAAGATTATGAATTTTGGTCAATTTACTGCGGGGGCGACGGGGCGCCACCTCACGCGCCAACCGCAAATAAATCACTTACCTGACCGAGTAGCTGAACTTCGTAGCGCCCGGCGGCACGGGCGGGTCAGCTTCGGGCTGCATCATATAGTCCCACAACGATCTGGTTTTCGGCACGACACTCGTGATACTAATCGAATGGCGCTTTTCTATCCTGGAACAAAAGGAGTAACATTATTACACAGCGGTTGAGGCGACTAATGCATGGCGTAGTGGTTGGCTGCTGATGGTTGGATGACCCGCGGGCTTCGGGGTATTGTGAGGCTAACAGCCTAGTCCTGAACTAAAGAATCTATGGGTATGCCATCAGCGACTATGATAAAGGGTATTCCGATCGCCTCCGATCATATTATGCATGTGGCGGATCAATTAGCGCCACAATCATGAATCGCGCTATCGAATAAATACAAAATTTGAAATGCTTACAAATCGGATTGTTTCCCCATGTAGAGGGGCTTCTGCCCCTGACTATGGTTCTCCGCCTAAGGCCCCTTCATGGGCCCGGCGTGAGAACGGTGAGAGACGCGGACGATTTACAAATCGGCCTGACCGAGTACAACATCCGCTCGGTCGGAGATCTCCCTTGGGGCTGCCACAATCCCTACATGTACCCACTTGCGCTCCACGCTGTGTATCCGTCTATGTGTATGTGAACTCACTTGCGCCGTATGTAGTGCAGGTACTTGAGGAGCGTGGTGAGCGCGGTGGCGTGCAGCAGCAGCGCCGGCGCACCCACGTCCGCCACCAGCGAGCGCTCCACGCTGTGGAAGTGTGACCGGAACTCCGGACAGTTGGCTCGCACCTGATGGTATATAATTACTTTAGTACTTCGATACTGAAGACAATTGTAAAGGATCGACAGGGGGAAAACAAGGGAAAAATTACAAATCGAAAAAACATTAGGCCAATGTATGTCGTCAGTTGTCAGGGAGTTACTATAGTGGCTGACAGTACAAGATCGTAATTAAATCAAAAACTGTACCTTTCTATACAGCAAATTGAACAGTTCCCCGGAACTTGTCAGCAGCTCCAGATACTTCCCATTGGCCGTGTGCTGTTTGTCAGCCAATAGCGCGTCGCCTATAGCCAGCTGTATCGCTGGCCCGTACGACATCAGAGCTATGTCCAGGCAGACCTTACTGACGCTGAGCATTATGTACGGCTTGTCTGTTAGCTCGCTTGAGCGGTTCAGATTTATTACTATATCACCTGCAAATTTACAGGATAATTAAATACGAGTCATGTAATATGTTGTTTATATAAAATGAAATTCCGTGATGTATAAATAATTTGACGATGGTGGAGATGATGACAATAATTATATTCATGACGCAGATGCCGACGATGAGACAACTGATTATGTAGATGTTAGTAATAATGATAATTTAAGTGGTATTCCTGATGAATACGAAGTTGATGAATCAATCAATCAATCTATCATTTATTAACAAGATGTGGTAATGATGGTGGTTACAATAATTATAAATAGATATTACACATCCTACCATAACAATGGTGTGTGAATGTGATGATGAAGATAATACGGGAGAAAAAGCACTAATGTTGTTTTAGAATTTAATTACATGTAGAAAAAACTTCGATAGTTATGGTGAAATTGATGGTGTTAATATAAGGTTATTCAAATCAATAACAAATACTTTGGGCACATTATGATCTACTGCTGTAAAGACGCTTAGGCAGAAAAATAATTAGAAAATTCGAAAAAAATGTACCAAATCAATTACAGTACGCTCTTTACGGCGTTGTTAAGGTCATTAACCGCACACATCTGATTGTATAGATGTTATTTAGGCAAAGTCTTTGCTTCCCCTTTAAATCAGCTGTTTTTGTGAGGTTAATGACCTCAACGCCTGAAAGAGCGCAATATATTCAATATAATTTATTTATTTTCAATTTATTAATTATTTTTCTTCCTGTAAAGATACAACTGTAGATCATACGTGCTCAAAATATCCGTCATTGGTTTTGAACACCCTTATATGATAGACTAGCATATTTCTCCCGCGGCTTCACCCGCGTGAAATTGGTTTTTAAGCGCTATCAATAAACAACTTTCATCGCCTCTTTTACTCCCTTAGGGGTTGAATTTTAGAAAACGCTGAAATACGTAACTCATTCTTTTTTCCATACTCAGTTCATACGAAATTTAATGCAATTAAGTCCAAGGAATAAAAAGTTTCATACAAACTTTTAACCCCTATTTGATCCCTTTCGGGGTTGAATTTTGAAAAATCCTTCCTTAGTGGATGCCTACGTCATATGAGAAATACGTGTGCAAAATTTCTAATTTCTAGCTCTAAGGGTTTGGCCTGTTCGTTGATACATCAGTCAATCAGCTTCGCCTTTTATATAATATAGATAGATGGAATAAATAATACAACAGAACTTTTATTAAAGATAATAATTCATATCTAAATAGTAAGCAATAAATTACCGATCACGAAACGCATCAACGTATTGATAGTGTTGCTAGGGGACACGTTATCATCGAAACCCGGCAGGTCCACAGAGCGGGCGTACTCCTCGACATCTTCGTCACTGAAGTCTGCTGGAAGGGACTCCTCCGTTGGAGACTTGGCGCTTTCTCCATCTACTTGTGTTTCTACCGCTCTGTGTATAACATCTTCAGATTAAGACTAGGTCTAAATTCGGATTAAGTGTAGGATCTTAATATTGACCCAACATTAAACTCAAGCCAGAATTATCAATATAGAAGGTAGGAATATGATTTAGAGAACGTTTTAATCTTAATCCGGCCAATCAAAAGAAAAATTAAGAGGATTAAACGAAAATAAAAAATGACAAGTAAGCAAAACGCCATGTTAATAATTAAAAAAAAATTTACAATATTTGTATTCAAATATCAATCATGGAGTCTAGAGGAAAGGCGCACCATCTCAATACATGAAAAAGTGTCCGTCAAAACGCGTTAAATAAGGGTAACTCTACTGTAGGAAGTTTGTTAATTTCAAAGAAAGCGGCAAAACTCTATTAAAATTAACTACTTTGACATGGTGCTCCTCTTGTCTCCATCATATCAGTGTTACATCGTGTCGATTACATTCCAGCTCTTATACTTTACATTATTTTAAAAATGCTGCGCTGAACCACGTTGACTTATTTACTGAGGTAGCATGCACTGACAATTTGTAAACTCACCTGTATCTACTAAAGTACGCCGCGACAATCTTCTGCCTCAACTTCACTAGATCATTATACCCGGGATCCGCCTTCACTCGATCGAACTGCAGGGTCTCTGCCAGGTCCGGGTCTTCCATCTCCTCCACATAGTCCCCGGAGTCGATGAACGACACTGGGACCGTGTTGGGCACGGGTACGGGTAGATTGTCGCAGAAGTCCAGCAGTTGCCCAATAATGCGATCCGAGAGGTTCAGTCTCAGACTTGATAGAGAGATGTTCAGTTTGTACCTGTTTAAAATAAATTTAAAATTTATAGTGGAATCCAAAACTACTAAGGGTCGGTACACCGCGATGATACGCGACGCTACGCAGCGCTGCATTTTTAAGATAGCTATTGAAAATTGAACTTTATTAAATACACACTGCGCATGCGCTGTACAGCGCGGTGCAACACGACATTCGAACTCTTACAAAGAAATGTATATCTTCTTGTGTGTGTATGTGTAAATAAACTAATTGCATGCCACAAACCTGGGCAGCAGCTTATAGTCCTTCTTGATGCTGGTGGAGAACACCAGCTGCGACTTGACCCTGGGCACGAGGTGTACGTCAGAGTCGCCCACCTTGCGCGCCTCTCGCCATTCGTCCTGAGACTCGGAGAACAGAACCTGCAACATCACATGTCACACATCTTACTCAATAATAATCATCTAATCGCTTTTCGAGCCATTATTTAATGTGTTATAAGCGCCATACTCACCGTCCAGCCTGCAAATCCATTGGGCGATAGCAAAATCGTTATAAAAACGCGAGTTTCAAGAATAGAGACGTCTGCACAAACCGTTAGACCACGCATCTGATGAGTTGCATATTTACACTTTCTAAAGATCTGTTTACTATTCAAACGCGCGTGAGCATCACCCATGTTGTAAGCGCGCTATGTACAAGACTTTAAAAATATGCGTAATACCTGAAAAGAACACTCCGCGTGAAATCTATCATAGAGCCTCTCTTCCAGCTCCATACACGTCGCGTCCTCGAGCGTCAAGTTCGGCGGCTGCAGATCTGACTTGACCACCACACGGTTCACGTCCAGTATCATCATGTTACCGGGCCTGGAAACCGTCACATTCTATTAGGTCGCTGCCTCGAACACAGCGGCGGGCGGGCGGCGCGACGGGCGGCGCGGCGGCGGCGAGCTGCGGCGCGCGCAGCGGGTGCCATCGTCACCGCTTGATGTCTATACTAATATTATTAAGAGGAAACATTTGTTAGTATATATGTTTTTTGGGCTGAATAGGCTTCAAAACTACAGGATCGATTTTGATGAAATTTGGCACAGATATAGAGTAGACTACGGGAAAGAACATAGGCTACTTTTTTGGACCCCCTGCATCTACATTACTACCAATTTCTTAATCTCGAAAAAAAAGTGAAGATTAGATCTATCTATCTATGGAAACTTGCGTTGTGGCTGAGATTTCAACGACGAATTAACAGTTTTAGAAAAAAAAAGGTTTGAATTGATTGCTTGATAGTGTTAATTATTTGATAATAAAGTAGGTAGACTAAACACATTTTCAATTAAATTTTAATTCATTGTGTTGTGAGTGGATGTCAAAAAAGCAAAGTTGGCCAATCGAAAAAGTGACTCCATCCAACTTTACTTTTTTGAAATCTACAGTGACTCAGCACAAGGACCAGTCAATTCTCACAAATTTTATTTAGAAAACGTCCCATTCGGAGTGGTAAAAAGAAATATAGTATATTTCCTTGTGTTGTAGGTATATATATTATATATTCAAATATATAAATTATTACACTACTAATTATTATTGTTTTAACAGTCGTAATATAATCAAAATTAAACACTTATTTATAACGTAATGTAACTTCTAGAATGGTAATTAAAAAAAATATATATAATTTTAATGAGATGGATGTACTTAATGGACAGCAAATTATCAATATTTGGCTTGAGTTTTGTAAGGAATAACTGCAAATCTCCCCGTTCTGTGATACTCAATCTGTTCCTTTTTTTTTGTTAATAAGTTTATAACGGCACTAAAACTTTTTTCGACGAGATATGACGAGGGAAACGCTATCAGAAGCTTTTGTGCGATTCCCCACAGCCCAGGATATTTTTCAGGTATTTCTGCCTGCAGCCAAAATTGTTGATACCCTCTTTTAAATGTCACTTTTAGCTCCTTATTAGTGCTAAGCTCGAGTAACTCCTCTTGTAATATTACATTCTCCATTTCCGTTTCATCAAATGGATTTATGATCCATGGTGGTATTTCCATCGACAGAATGTCTTCAAATCTGATTTTAAAATCATCATGCAGGGCAATCAAATGTTAAACGTATGTCTGAATATCTTCATCAAGGCATTCTACCTGCGATAAGTTTGAAAACTGAAAATTCGCACCTATATTTTCCTTCATAAATTTCAATTTACCAATAAAAGCGTACACACTTACACTCTTTGCTTTTATTAAATTAAGGTTGTCCCTTTTTAATTGTAAGTTGAGGTCATTAAATTTTTTGAACAAATCTGTCAAATACGCGATGTCTGCTGTAAAATTGATTACGTTTTTTTTAAATCAGAATCTTTACTTTCCAGAAATTCTAAAACTGAGTCAGAAATTGAAAAAATCGTGATAAACATGCACCTTTCGACAACCAGGGTACTTCGGTATGTAACAGCCATCGTTGGAAGTTTTCATCATTTTCATCGCACAATTGTGCAAATAAGCGCGTATTCAATGCATTGCTTCTAATTTTGTTAACTGCATTAATCACAAATTGAAGCGATTGGTGCAATCTATCACTCAATTTTTTCGCTACTAGATGTTGTCGATGGATAACACAGTGAATTGCAGTTACCTCTGGTATAATTCTTTTAAGATGGCCTATAAACCCACGATATCGCCCGACCATGGCAGGAGCTCCATCTGTTGCCACCGAAATAACGTTTGAAAATGGAATCGATTTTTCTTTAAAAAAATCACTCAGGACATTAAATATTGATTCACCTTTAGAGTCCGTCTTCAAAGTTTTCGCGAATAGTAGCTCTTCATAAATTTCTTCGCCCATTACAAATCGAACATATGCTAATAATAATGCTTCATTGCCAGGTGAAGTTGACTCGTCCAGTTGAATGGAAAAATGATTTGTTTGCAGATAATCACACAAGAAACATTCAACATCAGAGCTCATTTCATCAAAACGTCTTTGTACAGTGTTGTTACTCAAAGGAATTCTTTTTTAAGTACCTATGTCAAATGAAGATTTGTGCAGAACAGTTTTTAAAACCTCTTCAACAGCAGGTAAAGTTAACTGTTCTTCAATGGTGTGCGGTTTACCAGATTTTGCTATAAGTAATGAGATATTGTAAGATGCCCGCAAGCCATCATCGTTGCTTTCAGACGTTGAAGCGAACATACTGTGCACGGTGTGTCTCTTTTCATATTTTTCCCTGAATGTTTGAAAATATTTTAATAATTAATAAAAAAATTCAAGTTTAATACAAAATGTTGAAAAAATGCGCCCTTTCAGCATTAGGCACGCGATATTATATTATATAGGCAGGTAGGTACTTACTTTTCCGACACTGGTAATCACTTATATCGATTCACTTTTCTTTATGAAATTTCGGAAACTAATGAGTAACGTTTATCCTTGACATTCGTATTTAAATTAGTGAAGAATTAAACACGTTCATACAAGATTGCAAGTACATACACCACAAGTCGTATTAATTCGCACGTTTGAACGCGCGCGGCAACAAGTCTTGACGCGTTGTACTGAATATGGAATATACAAGTTTTTAGAAGTAACAGTCGCTGAGCTTCTTAAAATATTATCTGCCTATATATAGGCCCTATATTGATAGGAGATAATTGTCTTATTGAGAAGGTTTAATTTAGGTATCATATTGTTTGTGTTGTTGTATTACCGTATGATGGACGGCGTGGCTCAATAAGTTATAAATGAAATTGAAAAAGGAAAATGGCATAGGGTCGGATAGCTCAACTAGCACTCGGCGCGATACCGACATGGTCTGGGTTCGACTCCCAGTTCGGAACTATCCATTTTTTTCTTAATTTATTTATAAATTGTCTTATTGAGAAGGTTTAATTTAGGTATCATATTATTTAAAATAACAAGCCAACATTTTAGTTCGTCACTATCGAAACCAAATTAATTTTCATGCACACCTGCTTACGATTGTAGACCCCCATTTTTTGTCACGTCCAACGTAGACCCCCGTCGAGTCTCCGTGGACCCCTGGGAGTCCAACTGGACCACTTTGGGAATTACTGATACTAGATCAGTATACTCGATCATAATAAATAAATATAATAAATAATATCTATAGACACTTCACTTCACACCACGTCAATCTGGGCCAGATTGACGTGGTGTGAAGTGAAGTGTCATGCTAAGTATCCAAAGAACTTGTGTTACAGGTACCAGACAACGGGAAGTATATTTAATACTTTTATACAAAACATGTAGGTATTAATATTTTTATTATATTATACATATATTTAATACACATCCAGGAACACAAAATAATTTTTGTTCCCTCGGCGGTATTCGAACCCGCGACCTACGGCTTCACCACCAACGCGCTAATCACTGAACCACAGAGGTCGTTAAAACAATTACCTACATGTGCAGCGCTGCTGGTGTCCTTTCTAAATAAAAAAATAAATAAATAGAAACCCAATGATCTAAGAATACAATGGATCGGCCCTAGCTATGACAAAAATGTGTCCAATTTATCAGCTTATTGTGAACATAAAATGGCTGCCGTACTAGAATTGGGATTAAGTGTATAGAACAGTATCGATATATTTAATTTTTGTAAGTTTTACAATAACTTACATGTATTGCGTAAATCAAAAACTTATTTTACTAATGACATTGTACATTTAACTACTTTTGTCAATCGAAAGTATCTTTTAACCGACATTCAAGAAAATTCTCGATGCTTAGGATCCATTTCTGTTTATTCATCGATCATTCCAAAACAGCTGAACCACTTTAAAAATCCTTTATTAACCATAGGAGAGGAAGTGCCATTTCTTTATTGAACTCACCACGCATAAGTTTTATTACTTAAAGGACCCAGAGGATATAATATAATTTTAGTGTATATTTGGTTAAATATTTATTTGTATACGAGCTGACCCAGCTGTATAAATAGGTTTATGAAATTAAGCGATGCTTTATTTGGTGAAAATATGGTTACAATAAATGTGTTATATTTTTACAGCTTGGCAAATAAGTCCTCGTGGCGTTGACAGATGGAACTAAAAACATTTTCAAGTTTATAACGGAATGTATAAGGGAACCTTAGATAAACATGAAAATGTCTTTAGTAGAAATAAAAAACAAAAATATGTCCACTTATTTATACTCAAACGAATAAGCTTACTCCTTTCTAAATAAAATTATTTTGTTCAAAAACTGTATATACGATTCTCTTGACGGGGATTAATATTTTCTTCTCCTATAGCTTTCAACTATAATTTTCTTATTGTATCACTTTTCGAAAACCTATAAAAAACAAGTATTACTCATCTATCATTTGTCAAATCATTTTGGTTAGTACAATAATTATTAAAATCTTATTTTAAAATCACATAAAACACATTGAGAATGCCTTTTGTCTTCAAAGATTACATGAGATCACGCCAATGTAATGATTATAATTAGTTGTATCTTCATCGATAACTATTACAAACTTTTCAAAAGTACAACACTTTTCAATTACGTAAATAAATCTAATGACATAAAACGCAATAAAAAGGACTTTTAAAATGAAATATACGTGGATATGAATATAATAAATTAAAATATCTAATTGCGTTGCCATTATTTCATAAAATGTTTATATTATTGCATAAAATCGGCTACTAACCTGTGTGACATTTGAGGATGATTTTGACTCTTTATTGCATCGCACTTTGCAATACAACATTTAAGCATGTTAATTATCACTTTTACAACATTCAAGTCCATATAATCTCCTGGAAATTATTATTTATACAAAACATAAACAACCCTTTAATAGGAAACCTACCACAAAAAGGGTGCATAAAATGGCGGACCGTAGCACATTTCGTTAATCGTGACAGTTTCAAAGTCAAATGTTTCTAAAATGAGGAACAACAAAAATATTGCTATCACTTTTATCACTGAAAATTATTGCATTAGATAGAAATTAGAAAGAGACCAAATATTTCACCTCCTGTGTCATATTAACATTATATTTGTATAAGCGATAGTATGATATATAGTATGATTATAGATAGAACTTTAAGGGCCACTCCATAATATAATTTATACCTCAATGAAGAGACCTAATATTAACATAAGTAATGTATTTACAAAGTATGTCGCTCAAACTCGAGAATTTTTGAAGTGAAAACTCCTTTAGGCGCGTCACCATTGAACTCGCGCCACTGTTATTGACCACGTTGTGTTATGAGGTTGGGTGGAACGGGCGGGTCGCGCGCCGTATATTGCCTGTGCGCTATTGTTTTCCCTTCTGTCGGAACTAACAGAGTACCAATGTAATTATTATACCTACTCACTTCTTGGCACACCCATTCTCCGGCACGATCATACATGGGCCCTTCAGATCCATGTTCAGCTGGAACACCTTCTTGCGGCTGATGGCGTATGCCAGCACCGACTTGCTGATAACACCAGCTCGCTCCACCAGCTGGCACGCCTCGTCGAGTAGCTCGTCGGACGACATGGAGTGCGTTTGGAAGAAGTTGATGATCTCGGTGATGGAGTGCTGAAATAAATAAACGATGTAATTCGAGTGCGAAATATGAACAAGAACTAAAATTTGTACAAAATTCAACTCGATAGAGGAAGAAAGATTGATAGAATGAGAGAAATATTTGAAAAGCTGAAAGATGGAACAAGTAAATGACGACGATTAAAATACTAGGTGATTTACGCGACACTATGCGGGCTGCATTTTTATTAAGATAGATTTGCTATTAAAAATGTAACTTTAGGCATTACACAAAAAGACAAGACATATCAAGACATATGACACCAGTCACACACTGCGCATGCGCCGTGCAGCGCGGTGCAACCTGACATTCGAACTCTTACATTGAATCGTGCATCTTCTTGTGTAATAAATAAAGTTCAATTTTTAATTTCTATGTTAAAAATGCAGCGCTATGTCGCGTATCGTTTAGTTTCGGTGTGAATTTACCTTAACGTATATTGTTTAGTGAGGGGGAAAACTATTAGCAGTTAGACCCTCGTCATTTGTTAGTGTTATAATGACGTACCCATACCAAAACAAAACGGCAAAAAACATGTTTGTTGTATGGGAGCGAGACCTCCTTGAAAATAAATTTTATTCAGTTTTTAGTAATAGCGGCAGCAGAAATACATCATCTGTGAAAATTTTAAATGTCTTGCTATCAGATACAGCCCATGGTGACAGACCGACGGACGGACAGCGAAATCTTTGGGTACGGTGCCCTAAAAATCGTATTTTTCGATTCTGTGTATACCAACCTCCACGTACACCAGCTCAGCTGGCTCCAGGTGGCACGTTATGCCGTAGTCGGCGTGACTGCTCGCCGGGTTCTTCTCTACGTCCAGGGCGAAGGCATTGCTTCCCCCCACCACAGGGCTTTGGGCGACCAGCAGTATGGGTATTAGGTCGCTGTCGGATGATAGGCCTTCGACCACTACACTCTCTGTTCGCGTTGAAATCTGTAAAAACGATTTATGTCCGGATTTTGGATTTTTCTGTCGGAAGTTAATATCTATTAAATAGCACTTTTATTTGGATGGCGCAAACGCGTTAACGGATCAAAAGCGCTATTGAATATATAAACTACCGTCAAAGAACCTCAGAAACCGGGTATAAGTAATTTATTTAAAGTCCAATATAAGTGAGGGAGGTATGTTTTTTAGAATTAAATAGGCTACTTGACCTTGTTTTTATTTATGTCATAAACGCTTCATAATTGTTTCATTATACACAAAAAAATAATATAACATTATTTTGAAACCTAGAAACCTAAAAAAAAATTATTTAAAAATACACTTTTTAAAACCCGACGAAAACACTATTCGCCATGTTGGTTGATAGTTTATCTGCGCTGTGACGTCATACTAGTACTATTTGTAATATGTGCTATAGTCCGTAGTAGTAAAATGGCGGTGTGACGTTCCGTTTGTCGTTTTGACATAAATGGCTTTTTAAGATGTCATGAACTATTTATTTATAGAAAAGTTCCGTTTCACTACTACGTATGTGTTTGTGTCGTCACAGTGTCGTTTGTGCTGGAAGTTACTTCGAGGAGTTTTCATCAGTGGAAATTAAAAAACAAAAATACATATTTTTAAGTCAATTTTATTTATCAATCTTAAGTTTTTAATTTATGATATTGCTAAAATATGTTTTCCTGAGCTAAGTACTAAAGGAAATACTCCTTCAATGTATGAAATAAATATGAGGCAAGTAGCCTATTGCAGGGCCTGTTGCACAATCCAGTGCATTTGCATGTATCGTCTCTATCGCTCGATATAAAGTAAGTAGCGACAAAACTTCCAAATAAGCTATCCGACACTTGTTAGAGGATTGTGAAACGGCCCCGGTGATTTTACCACCGTATCCAATACCTTATAAGCTTTAGCTGAAGGTCGAGTCTCCAAAGACGCGAGAAACTGTGTGAGTGTCACCACAAGAATCTCCCTGTTCCGATTCATTAGCGTTATGGACGAGTTGGCCAGAGTCAGGTTTAGTTTGTGCTCTGAAATAAGTAAACGATTATAAATCAAACCAAATATTGAAAAATTAGGATAGAGGAGATACCGATCCTTTAGTAGCGAGTGTATTGTTATCACCATCCTGAGGCCTACCGATAGCCCAAGAGCTAGGAAACTTAGAGCAGGTGTTCAGGTAAGCTGAAAACTTGTCCTATACTTCCCCTATTGTACTTCAACACGAGACCGCAGGCCTGGCTGGTCAGATGCAAGGCTTAGTCAATATACAAAGTTTTGAAAACTGAATTTTTTAATCCCCAATATACATGTTACAGGCAATTTGAAATTTGGATATAGTGTTAGTTTAATGTTTAAGGAATTGGGGAAAAAAAACTAGGTGATTTAGACGGGGCTATGACCTTGCCAGACACCAAATGTCATCCATTTAAATTCATAATTACAGAATCTAGAAGCGCGGACAGACAGACAGAAATTTGGTACAGTTAAAGACTATGTATAGATCTCGGTTTTGTCATCATACAATTATAATAACTTTACATTTTAGGGGTGGCTCTCCCATGAGAAGTGGGGATAAAAAATATTTTTACATTCTACTCCATCGTGTGGGATCGTTGAATAGGTATTTTAAAATAAAGGCAATGTTTCATACATGACTTTTTTACAAAGTCAACAATTGTTGAGTAATCGGCCTCAAAAGGTTTGTAAGTTGGTCTTTTCATTTGGGCATTTCTAAACTATAGGAGATATAAACTTATTCAAATCAATCAAAATCAATAATAATTTATTCAAAATAGGTTTACAAAACACTTTTTGACGTCAATAAAGATTAAAATACAATTCAAGTCGGCAAGAAAATAAATTTTGTGGGGTTAGTAAGTTTAACATATTTTCTATAAAACCTTACGTACCTACTATCTTAATTATTAGAAACACCGTTACATTAACACATAACAAGACAATTTGTAATATATAACAAGTCAATCGGTGGATGAAGAGCATGAGCAGAACTACACTCAAATATATTTACAATTTAGATCCAAACATCTTTGTCATTTATGTAATGATCAATTTTGTAGTAAGCTTTTTCGATTAGCACTTCTTTGATACGTCTTTTAAATTTTGTTTCTGGCAAGCAAACTATTTGTTCTGGTATTTTATTATAACATTTTACACAGTTGCCCATAAAAGACTTATTTGTTTTGCTCAATCTAAATATAGGAATTTGTAGTTTATTTTTATTTCTAGTGTTTTTATTATGGTAGTCACATTTTTGTTTAAATAAGCCTATATTCTTTCGAGTGTACATAATAATTTCGTATAGGTATGTACAGCACGGGTAGTGAGAATTTTAATTTCTTTAAATTTTTCTCTTAGCGATTCACAACTACTGCTCGTTTTTGTAAAATGAAAATAGTATCTAAGTCAGCTGTTGATCCCCATAATAGGAGGCCATATGTCATTAAACTGTGAAAATAAGCGAAGTAAACTAGCCTAGCAGTTTTACATCTGTCAGTCGACGTATTTTCCTTACAGCAAAGGCAGCAGCACTTATTTTAGAGGAAAGATTTTCAATGTGACTATTCCATTGTAGCTTTGAGTCTATATGAATTCCTAAGAAAGTAGTTGAGTCACTTAAATCAATTTTTTCTGTCTATAAAAACTTCGGAATTCTATTCTATATATAATAGGTCTTTACCTATGAAATTGCCGTTCTGCAGTACTGGTCATTTCAAATCAAAATAATTTTTGTTTGGCTAAGAATTCTAATTTCAAATTAAATTTATTTTAAAAACATGGAATTCTTTTTCCAAAAGTAGTCATTTGTTTATTGATTAGTGTTACATTTTCATCGCATTTCAATCTTTTTCGTCATCATGGATACGTTAAAAATACGAATAATTATGGAATATGAGTACCGTCGTGGCAGCAACGCGGCACAAGCGGCACGCAACATCGACGACGTTTACGGAGCTAACACTACAAACCAACGCACCACCTGTTATTGGTTTGCTCGCTTCCGTTCTGGAAATTTCGACCTGAAAAATGACCCTCGCGGTCGTCCGAAGACTTTGGTCGACAATGACGAATTTGCAAAGGCGATTTTGGAAGCTGATAATACACAATCTACGGCTGAATTAGCAGCAGCTTTCGACGTTATTAATACAAATAAAAAATACATAAAAAAAATTCGTTTAAATTTTTTCATACAAAACGGCAGTTTAGCGTGATCTATTATCATGGAAACTAATAGAATATATATAATAATATATATTCTATTAGTTATTCCCAAGCAATTCTCCCATACAACTGACAAGACCCGCGACGGAGGAAGGAACAAGGCCCGCAACAGAGGAAGAAACGAGGCAACTCCGAGAAGCCGTATGCTAATTTTTTTGCGAAAAGTGAGCCAACTGTCCCACGCTCAAGCCTACATTCCCCCAGAAAATGACCATAATATAGTTCAAGGTTTTTTTTAATATTAGTTAAGCAGTTTTTTAATTTTTTGTCTATAGTTTATTCTATTATATAAGTTATCTTTTATAGTTTATCTTTACCAACCTATGTCAAGCAGCCAGGATGCAGGGACCTCTAATATTTCGACCGTGTCCTTTGGAAATCTGTTGCAATGCTCCCACTGTTCCCGATATTTTAAAAGCCAGCGGGGTTTGAACATCCACGTAGGCAAATGCCACAAACAGCTTGTAACACTCATTACCCCAATAAAAAATTCACTTCCGAACCCAATTTGTGAAACAAATTTCTGGCAAGAAATATCCAAATTTAAACGTTTTATACCAGTTCTAAGACGGATCCCTAGGGGTGCCAGAGTGACTGTAGCCCAGAAGCTTGCCGAGACGATACGCCACACAGTGCTGGAGAACTCGAGGCAAGCCTGGGAAAATCTACTCACCTTTCCCTACCGTTTTCTGCATATCACTAGAGATCCGCTCAACAATGCCTCCCTCACTTCAAGAATCAAAAAGAATTGTGTTTCGGACATTAACCTCAACCCAAATTTTTCTTCACATTCCACAGTCAAACATAACATCGTGAAAACTGTGGAAAATAAAATAAGTGAGGGAGACATTAAGGGTGCAGCGCGGCTCCTGTTTTCCAATGACACGGTCGCCCCCGACTGCCCAGAAACCCTCATCGCCCTGGAAAACAAACATCCATCACAATCCAATCCTTTCACAGTTTCCGATGACGCATTACCACCACTACAAACGTCGACAGACAAAGTACGCGGAGCCATCATGTCCTTTCTTCCGGGTTCAGCTGGCGGCCTCGACGGTCTCACCCCTCAGCATCTGAAGGACCTCACCAGCGGTTGCTGCGGGGAGGCCGGCGAGAAGCTCCTGCATGAACTTACGAATCTGTGCAACCTGATGCTACGTGGAGGGGTCGCATCAGATATCGTAGACATTCTGTATGGAGCTAACCTCTGCGCCTTGAGGAAGAGAGATGGTGGCATTCGTCCGATTGCTGTCGGCTCCACATACCGGCGCCTTACAGCCAAACTAGCTTGCAAATCGGTCACTTCCCTCGCGTCATACTTCCAGCCAAAACAGCTCGGTTTTGCCTGCAAAGGAGATTGTGAGGCCGCCGTTCACTCTTTCAGGACAGCTATTCACAATCAAGGCGATGATGTGTTTCTGAAGGTCGATATCAAAAACGCTTTCAACTCAGTTGACCGAGGCGCCTTGTTGGCCCAAATTAAATCTAAAGCACCTGCCATTTTACCATTTATGCTCCAGTGTTACAACGACCCCACCAAACTCATTTACAAAGACCACCTCATCTCATCCGAAGTGGGCTGCCAACAGGGCGACCCTCTGGGTCCAGCAATCTTCAGCCTTGCTATACACCCGGTCATCGAGCTTCTAAATTCAAAATTTAATGTTTGGTATTTGGATGATGGGACCCTTGGAAGCGATGCACCCACTGTACTATCAGACTTCCGCACTCTGATCCGCGAGTTCCAAAAAATAGGTCTGCAGCTGAACCTAGGTAAGTGCGAACTTTTTGTGCCAGACAGTTGTGGGGATAGAAACGCGATTATATCCAGCTTTAAAGAAATAGCTCCACAACTGTCTGTCATTGACAAGGATTCGCTCTTCCTTTTGGGCTCACCTATTTTAGACGAATCTCTCCCGGACTTCTTAGATAACAAATTACAAAATTTTAATGAAACTTTAGACCGCCTCCTCCAAATTAACTGTCACATGGCCTTTACCCTAATCCGTTTTTGCATTTTCGTACCTAAATTGACATATGTCTTACGGTGTTGTCAACTGTGGAAGTTCCCTCAACTTCTCAAACAGTTGGATGATACCATAAGACAAACGCTCTCCACTATTTTGAATACAAATTTCGATGACCGCGCATGGACTCAGGCAACGCTTCCAGTTAGGTTCGGTGGCCTGGGTGTTCGAAAGCCCTCTGACATATCGCTTCCGGCCTTCTTGTCCTCAGTCCACGCGAACCATAGTCTTATCTCCAAAATACTACATCACCCATCCTACTCCAATACAGTTACCTTTCTGGACGAGGCCAAGGACGCCTGGAGCGTAACTAGTGCTTGTAGCGAATTGCCTGACAATACTTTTTCCCAAAGGCTCTGGGACGAGCCACTCTGCAGACTGGTACGGAATAATCTTCTTAATACGTCCTCCAGTCCTGTGGAGCAGGCTCGCCTCTTAGCTGCGGAGAAGTGGGAGTCGGGCCTTTGGCTACAAGCATTACCGTCGCCCAATACGGGCACATTGCTGCATCGAACAGCTTTCCGGTTAGCTACTTCCCTGCGTCTTGGCACCCCCCACGTCGTCCCCCATCGCTGTGTTTGTGGTGCAAATGTGGACAGCCTCGGACACCACGGGCTGTCCTGTCAACGAAGCGCCGGCCGCATCTCCCGACATCACTGTCTGAACGATCTCATCCGTCGGGCTCTTGTCACCGCCGGAGTGCCAGCTGTGCTGGAACCCTCTGGTTTGGCGCGCGACGATGGCAAGAGACCAGACGGTATGACCCTGGTCCCTTGGAGAGTGGGACGGGCTCTTGTATGGGACGCTACTTGCGTCGATACACTTGCTCCGTCCCATGTCCAGGACACCTCGAGTTCTGCAGGTGCGGCCGCCAATCAGGCGGAAAACCTCAAGCGGCGCAAATATGAGAACCTTAGTGGGGATCTCATATTTGAACCGTTTGGGGTTGAAACCTTAGGTACATGGGGTCTGGGTGCGCACAAACTTTTCGGAGAAATCTCCAAAAAACTCATTGAGGCCACCCGAGACCCCAGAGCCGGCACCTACCTGGCCCAGAGAATAAGTATCGCAATCCAGCGAGGAAACTCTTTGAGCCTTCTGGGTACTCTGCCTGGTGGGGATGACCTGGGAGATTTCTTTTTTTTGTAGCATTTTAAGTTTTGGAGTAGTTATTATTTTTTTAGTACTTACCTACTTTTATAGTACAATTGATTTTGTTATCATAACTGATTAAATGTATATCATATTGTAGTATTAGTGAGTTTAATAAAAGTATAATATATATTCTATTAGTTTCCATGATAATAGATCACGCTAAAAACTCTGTAGAAAATTTATCGGACAATATTTTTGAAGTAATTAAAAGAAAACCTATTGGGCGTTGATAGTTACGGAACCCTCCTTAGACATGTCGTGACATGCTCTTGGTTAGAATTTTATCCTAGAGACTTATACCCAGAGTTTAATAGTTAAGTTTTTAAGTTTATTTCGTGTTTTTATTTTTTTTAAACTTTTTTCCAATTTACTTTTAAGGTTAAAGCCTCGACTAAACGACCTGGCTTTTTTCCCCCCAACTCCTTAAACATTAAACTAACACTATATCAAAATTTCAAATTGCCTCAAACATGTTTTTTGGGGATTAAAACATTCACTTTTCAAAAATCTGTATATTGACTTAGCCCCGCGTCTGACCAGGCCAGACCTGCGGTCTCGTGTTGAGGTACAATAGGAGAAGTATGGGACAAGGTTCCAGCTTGCCTAAAACACCTGCTCTAAATTTCCTAGTAGCTCTACATCTACGACTGCGCCATGTATTGTTATTAATAAGACTATATCTTCTTGTACATTTATTTATGTTAGTAAAATTATACATCACATATCGTGTCAACTCGATGCAAGCTGGGGCTGAAGTGAGCTGGGGCTGAAGTGAGCTGGGGCTGAAGAGAGCTTGGGCCGCCAGTACATTTTATGAAATTGGGTAACGATATTACGAAACTATTTCTAATAATTGTCTAATATGTTACAGTAAGAACGTTTGTTTGTGTGAAGTGAAGTAAAGACACCCAATTTTAATAAATTTGGGATTAGAAATAGAAATTGTATCTCATGCCATTAACACTTACCAATATACTGCTTAGACCTGTCCTGTCTCGGCGCGCCCTCCGCATAGCCTATTAAATCACAAACTTTTTTCTTCTCAGGACTCGAGAGGTGGCTCCACAGACTTTTGGACCTTGGCGTCTTGACACAGAGGTCTATCCGCGACTTGTCCTCTTCAGAGTCAAATATGTCCGTGTTGAGTGGACTCCACCAGTCTATTTCAGTTTCTACTACATCTATTATGTTCGGCTCTTTTGCTAGCAACTGAAACAAATCCAACTATTTGAATACTTGACACATTAGTGCAAGTTAAATTGGTACTTATTTGTTAAATTTCCATGTTTTTTAATTATTATTTTTAATAACAAAAAATTAAAACTGACTTCCAAAGTAAATATACACAAAAAAGTATGAAATAAAACTTATTTTCTAAATAATTCTCCTTTTAAATTCGGCTAAAATTTTAACTATTTCTCTACTCAATCTTCATAATTTTGATGTCGGTACCAGCCAACTTGAACATGAGTTCTATAAAATATTGTTTTGTCAGGATGTTGATAGGGCTGCTTTTAACGGACTACGGCGAAGCCAAAAAGGGTAATGATTTTGGCAGTGTATGTTTGTAATTTCTGTATGTATGTACGTTCCACCGTCCGATCCGATCCGCTGGAGGTGTCAATAGATTTGTAACAATGGCACAGGTAACATAGGCCATATAATTTACATATTTGGGTTATAGTTTTTATAAAAATTGTAGTTATTATGTTTTCTATATGTTCGAATGTATCGGCCTCTGTGGGGTTTATTTTAACATGGGGCGAATTACTGCTTCAACGAATTATTTAGCGTAGCCTCCACAGATTCCTTAGAATCGTTAATAATTAAAAACCACAATCGTTGAACATAAATATTCGCTTACCTCAAACTTAGCCTGCTCCCGTGCTATCACGACCGAAATAATCGGCAGGCTATCCTCACACTTTTGCAGATCCAACTTCAGCTCCGTGTCGTTGGGGCTCCGGAGGGTGCTCTTGTACGTCTGTTTGTACGTGCTGTAGTTCTCCCGGTGTCGCTTGATAGCTGCCCAGGTGTAGGGCCGCACGCGCTGCTCGACCACCGCGTTGTAGGCGTACCGCCACCATCTTTTCGGGTCTTTGGAGAGCGGTATTCCAGGGTGGAGGTGGCGATATTTCCTAGGAAAGAAGCGGTGATGATAATTTATTCTGATTTTTTACTGATTCTTGGACGAATGTTACTTCTACATTATTCCAAGAATCAGTAAAATGTTCTTTTTATGAAAGAATTAACATAATATTCTGTTCTCTCTTTTACAAGGCCGGTAGATTTTTATGACTTTTTATAAGGCCGGTAAAAAAACAAGTAACTTCCTAGTTTTGGAAATCGAAAGGGTGCGGCAATAGGGAATATGTACGTATATTTTTTATTTATTTAAATTTATCTATTGTGTTTGTTAAGCCGTCTAGTGAAATCAGTTTTTGGATATCATCGAAAATGACAAGGATATGTACGTTTAAAGTAATTAATTAGATAGAGAGATCCGATAAGTATCGTTACGTCATATTTGCATATAAAGTTTATACTTTTTGCTTGATAAAGGGATAGATTAAAAACTTTGACTGCTCATATCTTGCTCATTTTTCTACAGATATTGGCGACTTTTTCGCAATTTCTTTTATTACCCGACTGCCAAGAAGGGTATTGTTTTTTCCTTACCCAAAGGGCCCTATTACTAAGACTCTACTGTCCGTCCGTCTGTCAGGCTTTATATCCTTAACCGCGAGAGCTAAACAGTTGAAATTTTCACACATGGTGTTTTTGTGTTTCCGCTATAACAACAAATACTCAAAAAAAAAAAATAATATTAGGTCTTTACCTATGAAATTGCCCTTTTTGTATGAAAAAATTTAAACTAATTTTTTTCATGTATTTTTTATTTGTATGAATCGAAGTAATCACCCATGCAATCAATGCATCTTTGCTAACGCAGAGGCAGTTTATTGATGCTCTTTTTAAAGAAATCAGCTGGACGGGAGGCAACAAATTCTTCAAAGGCATTTTGTACTGCCTCTCGGGTATTGTATTTTTTTCCCGCCAAGAAGTTATCCAAATTCTCGAAAAAGTAGGAAAAAGTAATGCTTACCCCGTTTGGTAAGAAGCTGTGATGAATGACACTGGCGCTAGACCACCAAACAGTGACCATCACTTTTCTAGGGGTAAGTTTTCGTTTAGGGCATTGTTTAGGTGCTGAACCAGGATCCAACTAACTTGCTGAGCGCTTGCGGTTATTAAACAGAATCCACTTTTCATCGCAGGTAACAATGCGGTTCAAAATTCCTTAATTTGTGTGTCTGTTGAGCAGTGCAAGGCACGTCTCGACGCGTACTTCGCGCTGGCGATCATTGAGTTCGTGGGGCACCCACTTGTCAAGCTTTTTTACCTTGCCAATTTGACGGAAATGGACTAATATTGTTTTGACGCTAACATCGAAAGCTGCTACTAATTCAGCCGTAGATTGTGTATCATCAGCTTCCACAATCGCCTTTAATTCGTCATTGTCGACCAAAGTCTTCGGACGACCGCGAGGTTCATTTTTCAGTTCGAAATTTCTAGAACGGAAGCGAGCAAACCAATAACAGGTGGTGCGTTGGTTTGTAGTGTTAGCTCCGTAAACGTCGTTGATGTTGCGTGCCGCTTGTGCCGCGTTGCTGCCACGACGGTACTCATATTCCATAATTACTCGAATTTTTAACGTATCCATGATGACGAAAAAGATTGAAATTCAATGAAAATGTAACACTAATCAATAAACAAATGACTACTTTTGGAAAAAGAATTCCCTGTTTTTACTATAAATTTAATTTGAAATTACAATTCTTAGCCAAACAAAAATTATTTTGATTTGAAATGGCCAGTACTGCAGAACGGCAATTTCATAGGTAAATACCTATTATTTAAGTGGGGCTCCCATAAAACAAACGTGTTTCTTTGCCGTTTTGAACGGAGCCCTTCGTGCGCGAGGCCGACTCGCAACTGGCTGGTCAAGTAGGTCATTCCCTATTATTGCCTCCGATACCCTCACTCGACGATAACTCAGCATTATGTCACGCCAGTTTTGCGTTAAGTCGTGATATGTAGCCGGTCTATAATCTTCCACAAGGCGTCTAACTTAACTTATATTACCTGTTCAGTGTAATTCTCTCAAAGGACTTCATCAGGTTGTCAATAGACAGGTACTGCCGGCGCGAGAGCTGCAGCGCGCTGTCCTGCAGCACCGCGTCCAGCAGCAGGCGCGGCACTCGCGGCTCAACGGAGCGGTTGATGATGACCTTCACTTTGCACGCGACGGGTTTTAGCACTGAAAACATTGCTAGTTTTATTAGGGTGCCGTGGTTCACGTCTCGGAACCCCTAAGGTTTCGTCATGTCCGTCCGTCTTCGACTTACCGTCCAAACGGTTAGTGCTAGAAAGATGAAAATTTGCATGGATATGTGTATTTACCACGTAAACAAAGTGCTTTATAAACTAAATCACGAACATTCTCTTGAGGGTATCCCCAACATGTAAACGTGGGGATAATTTTTTTACGTATACCAGATCGAAATGGCGTTGGCAATTATACTAATGTCAGTGTAAAAAAAAAACTCGCACTTGGCCGGTTTTTATTGATAAAGCGAGTAACTTACGAAACTCAAAGTCCTCATGGTGCATCGAGAACTTGTCCAGGCCGGTCAGCATGTAGTGTTTCCAGTTGTAGTACTGCATGGGCGTGATGTTGGCTATCTCCACGTCGTCCAGGGCGGTGGCCGTGGGGTTCCAGTACAGGGAGAGGGACTCCACCTTCATTACTTTGTAGAGGGTGGACGCGTCCGCGGGGGTCACTGAAGGCTTCCATTTGCTACGAAATAACCATCAACAATCAGCCAAAATTATAGTCTATTTAACAAGATATAGAATAGATCTCTGCTATTTTTTGTAACTGCTTAGATACGTTTGCTCTTTTATGTAAAAATTGACTTGCTTAAACCAGGTTTACATAAAAGGGGGACTACAGTTACGAGAAAAAGTCTAACGAGTCCTAAATTTGATGTCTAATAGTGTCACCTTTTAAGACAGTCTTTATTATGACTGACCTTAATCCCTATCATCTTACTACTTCCTACTACTATTATAAATGTGAAAGTTTGTGAGGATGGATGGATGGATGGATGTTCGTGACTATTTCACGCAAAAACTACTGAACGGATTTTAATGTAATTTGCTAAGGAAGTAAGCTTAGGCTCTGGAGACTAGATTGAAACATAGGCTACATTTTATCCCGAAAAAGTACAGTGTTCCCGTGGGATACATTATATACGCGAGCAGAGCCGCGGGAAAAATATATTAACACATAAAATGCGAATAGGAATAATTAGGTAAGGACTATCGCTAATTATTATTTTTATGTCTTATTCATAGATAGTTTACTTCTTTATATTTTTTCGTAAACTCACTCGAAAAGTCAGCTAAGGGTCAGTTCACACCGTGACGAGACGCGACGCATTGCAAAGTGGCGCTACATTTTAAGATTACTTTAATTCAAAATTGAACTTTTTTTGAAGTTAATAAAGTTCAATTTTGGATAGCTATCTTAAAAATGCACTGTCGCATAAGATATCGTCGCGGTGAGAATTGACCCTAAGAGTAACCCACTTGTTAGTAGTCTCAATAGACAGACTCTGTAGGCAGAGACCGCAAGCGAGGGGTCCATCTTTAGAACTGATGGAGTCTTCGTATCTCACATGCACATTTCTCACATATATCTGAAGATTATTGACAATGGCAGTGAAGAGATTCTTGAAGAAATTCTGAGGGCCTTTTAAGCTCTCACTTTCAGCTTCGAGATCCTGGAGAATCTTCCTCTTGGCTGCCCTTGTGAGTCTCTTTTCCCTCTCTGGATCGAAGTAGCTGTTGGATATAGCCGGGCCGACCAGTATTAACACGTCTTCGACATGCATGACCACAGGTTGGGAGTATAGCCCAGACCATGGAATCTGAAGGTTCACTTTGCCGATGGTGCCGATTTTCACATCTATCGGTAGATCTAGTTCATACTGCAAAAAAAAAAGTTGTCAGGGCATTTGTTAGGTAGCTATGGCAGAAAATTGGTGAAAAATATCGTTAACCGATTGCTTTTGTAAAATATTTTTTTGAAATATTTTAGGTAAGTATAATTTAAGACTTGTGCTCATTCATTATTTCAAGTTAAAACCTGGAATAAGCCATAGGCTACTTTTTATCCCAGAAAATGCACAGTTTCGGTGATATATTTTCTTTGTGTTAACATCTTGTAGGTACTAAGTAGGTTTATAGGTGAAAAATTCACATGCTGGCCAGGCAGACTATTACAATCATAAAACATGCCAAAAGCCACAATTAAGGAGTACCGCATTAGTAATGATTAGAAAGCTATGCAAATGACCGAATTACTGGAAACTCCATAATGACGCCTATACCTGCGATATGATTACAAGACCTCATTTGTTGGCGGCTTCAATCGGAATCAATATTTCTTTATTGTATAAATGTGTTCGTTTCTTCCAGTTTATATGTTCTACCTAGTACCTGCAGTGTTCTATTTTTAATGGAATAAGGGGAGGAACTCATCTTAAAAACGTCATATTTTATAGACCTTATTTACAAGTCCTAAGTATAATTAATATACCTTATTTACTTAATTAAAGCGTGGTTTTCAGTAGTAGGATTGTAAAAGCCCTAATAGTTCGGTATTTGGTGCTGTTGGCGGACTTTAAGTACGCTTACACACTCGCCGCTGCGGCGCGGCGGCACTAGCATATGTATGTTATTTTTTGCTGCAGCGCCGTGCTGCGGGGAAACGCCGCTCCTGCGGCGCTAAAGGGCCCAGCCAGTGTATATTTTCACAGAATAAAAATAGACATAAGACAAGCTTAAATTTCGCGCTCGAACAACACAATGTTTGCTCGAACTTCACCTACAAAGACTTGTTCAAGAACGGAACGGAAATGAGTATTTTGGAACACTGTCAAACGCTCTAGAAACTCACCAGCGCCTCCGGCTTGAGCTTGAGATCAGCGAGGCTGACGTTGCCGGAGAAGATGCCGCCGTTGAGGTTCTCCGTGTCCAGGTCCTGTATGTACTTCCCCAGCAGCCAGTTGAGAAAGCCCGCGACCGCGCCCTCGAACATCGTGATACGTGTGTTTTACCTGCGGACATAATTTGTTATGTTAAGGCTGGGACTAATGATCCGAAATCCGGAAGGCCGAGAAAAATCCGGAGCACTGAAAATAGAAATCTGCGCTTATACAATAGTAATAGTGCTATAATTTTTCCCCAGCCTTTCACTGTCACGCAAAAAATATGCAGTGTAAGTCATCGGTGAACTACACAGCGTTCAAAGGGTCAATTCACACTGAAACGATACGCGACATGGAGCTGGATTTTTAAGATAGCTATTTAAAATTTAACTTTATTCATAGCACAAGAAGATACACGTTTAATTGTAAGAGATTGAATGTCATGTTGGACCGCGCTGCACAGCGCATGTGCAGTGTAGGTATGACTGGTGTCATATGAAACGTGTACTTTTATGTAGTAAATAAAGTTCAATTTTGAATAGCTTATCTAAATATTATGCCATCTCTTTCATTAATACGAAGAACGAGAGAGATATCCTGATGCTTATCAGGGCCTGTTTCATAACCTACTGATAAGTGTCAGACAGCTTATTTGCATGCTTTGTCTCTGTCGTTCGATATAAAGTAAGCAACGACAAAACTGCCGAATAAGCTATAGGTATATATTAATCAATGATAAACTTTAACAGGCGTTGGTGGAATTGGTACTTATACTCGGCGCGGCGAACCTTGATCCCTATGACACTGACAGTTAATCTCACGACATAACATTGTAGTGGCGTCACCATTAAATTAGGATCATACTGGAGGCGTCTAAAAATGCCATTTATAAATTTTACGTAGCTTTATGCCATTACAATGATATTCCGTTGGAATTTTTAACAATTCTTAACATTTACAAGAAATTATCTCAATATGAATTTACGTTTACGTCCTGCAAAACTTACGTCGTGTGACATTTCGTGTGACATGTAAGTTTTGCAGGACGTAAACGTAAATTCATAATGAGATAATTTTTTGTAAATGTTAAGAATTGTTGTCGTGCAGAAGCATACTCATACTGCACAGCAGACGGTCTCCAAGTTGCAAGAACTGGGGTTGGAACTTGGAAGCTCTCCATTATCCGCCCTACTCAGCAGACCTTGCGCCTACAGACTACTACTTTTTCCAGAATTTGGATAACTTCTTGGCGGGAAAAAAATTCAATACCCGAGAGGCAGTACAAAATGCCTTTGAAGAATTTGTTGCCTCCCGTCCAGCTGATTTCTTTAAGAAGGGCATCAATAAACTGCCACTGCGTTGGCAAAGATGCATTGATTGCATGGGTGATTACTTCGATTCATACAAATAAAAAATACATGAAAAAAATTAGTTTAATTTTTTTCTTACAAAACGGCAATTTCATAGGTAAAGACCTAATATTAGGCCCACTTGCGTAGATCTGGGTTAAAGTAAACCCTGGGTTAAAACATCATGCCTTCTCTTTCATAAATACGAAGAACGAGAAAGATAGCATGATAATTAAGCCAGGGTTGACTTTAAGCCAGATCTGCGCAAGCGTGCCTTAGTACTTAATCGGCCGAATATTTAAACGCTATTTAATATAAGGGGCCTCTCATATCACAGGTTGCCACTGTCCCTACTTGAAAGGTTGAATTTAAGGTATCATTTGACTTGAGTGCCTTAACAAACCAAAAAAAAAAGCGACAGCTTAGACAAAATTAAACAGTTTTAAAGAGTGCCGCAATTTGATAGTAGCAGGATGTGAAAGGAGGGAGCTTGGTTGCTAGGCCACCTTCTCAGTAGAGTCGGGTACATCCTTATGGGCCGGCCCATAGGGAATCCATGATGATTCCCGGCCTTCCCGTGGAAAAAAAGACTTGAGTGCCAAATTGTTTTGAGTAGGGCCGGAAGAAATTCAGAGCATTGAAAATAGAACTCTGCGCTTTATTTTTTTTTTAATTTAACTTATCATAATCATGTATAAAGAAGGTTTGGCAAAATCAATGACAGATATTTTGTCATATGATTTTAGCGTTATGTTCTTTACGGCGTTCTTTAAACCAGTAAAATAAGATTTTTTTTGATTGACTGAATTATTTTCAGCTATATTGTTTTTACAGTACAGTTTTTTCTGTCGCGCCCACAAAAACACTTGTGGGTGCGAGCTCTAAAGAAGCCCAGAGACCTCAAGTTATAAAATCGACGGCCAGAGAGCGTTTGTTCTTTAAATTCATTACTTTCTTTATATTAGCTTTGTCCTTCTATTTAATTTATTTTGAGAATAGTCGTGATAGAAACAAATTAATAATAATCAGTCGAGCTCCTACCAAGTTTCAGCCTGACCTTGCACAGCTGTATGGGTATACACAAACTTAATGAAATAAAAGAAATGTGAGAGAGCTGAGATAAAAAAGACAAACAAGATTATGTTCAGTCGATAAACAAACAGAATGGAAATAAATGGGATTTTCTTATTACCCTGAAGATTAGGTTCGTTTGAAAGCATTTCGATGGAGCTGCTATTGCAGAAAAAGAATGTTTTAAACCACAAAAAATACTTTTTGTATTAATATTTTTACTTTTTAGGGTTCCGTAGTTCACGTCTCGGAACCCTTATGGTTTCGTCATGTCCGTCCGTCCGTCCGTCTTCAGCCTACCGTCGGTTAGAGCTAGAGAGATATACGCGAAGGTATAGAAATTAAAAAGTACCCTAATTTTAACCGAGACGGTGGCTGGTGCTGCCATCTAGTCGGGATCCAGTAATAAATAAAACTTAATTTAATTCGAAAACACCGCGGCTTCAAAATACTGTTGGTATGTTTTGCGTGGATCGAAACACAAAAAATAATATAATTGAAGAATCTTCGGGTAGTTTGTACAACTTCAACAAAATATATGACAACTGCCACCTCAGTCCGCCCGTGACCACGGCTGCTGGGAAGTAGCCGAAACGTCGGGTAAAAGAAAAGTGCACCGCGACACAATCCGTAAGTGTTTAATACAATGAACAATGTTCACATCAACAGAAATCAATACCAATCTAAAGATAAATTTTAATGACAGTCTTACAGCATGATAATGATACTGACCAGCTCAAGGCATTCCAAATTATATCCACACCTAGTAGGTACCTAGGTACACAGTTCGTGAACGAACTCCTCATGAATCACGATTAAATAAATTAAATATAAACGACGTATTGATTTCTCACCGGCAAGTGCGACAACACAAACTGTGTACTGTACCTCGTTACTCGATAAATTGATAGTAATATATTGATAGCTGATAAGAAAGTAGGGCTGACTCTGCTTACTAATTGACCGCTAATTTAGGAAAACGAGCAGACGCATCGCCCGATGATAAGCGATCCGTAGATACTCACAGCAAGCAAGTAACTAGTGCAGTGCAGGCCAAATAACTCTTTTGGGCCTAAGCTCCGCTCCCTCACACGACAAATAAAAAAATCTATACAAATTAATAAAATAGAAGTGTCTGTTTGTAATTTTAAATTAACAGCTTTTAACTAAATACTTTACTTACAATTATAAAAAAATTTAAAATGTTTGTCTGTCCGTCTGTCTATCTGTTTGTTCCGACTATTGGCTAATGATGAATGAATCTCTGAAAGACCTGGACCGATTTTCACTGGACTTTCACTAGCAGATACTTAGCTGATGTTATAAGGAGTAACATAGGCTACTTTTATCTTAGGGTTCCGTTTGAAAAAATAGCCATTTCCGTTAGTTCTAAGCAAATGGAGTTGCGGTCGTAGCTAGTACAAAATAAGCGATAACGCTTAACGCCGGTTTTCAGTGAAGCCGTGGTATTTCACCGGTTGAGCCAGCCCATTCGCACCGAAATACTGGAATATTTGTAAATCATTTTACACGGTCACCAACCCTGACGGATCAAATGATTATCATAAAATATGCGTAATAGATTTTTTATTTTGTTTATGTATGAATCGTAAACTGATTTATAATGAAAGAGGGCAATTGGACCATGATATTAGGCCGTCAACGCAATTTTATGATGTTGGAAGTGTCCATGTGACGCTAATAGTTTTCTTTTATTCAATAGGGGGGAGGGGTGGGGGGCTTTTCAATTCACGTAATGATTTCTATTTAATTCGCAGTTGGGTTCCAGTGTCAAAACATTCTGCCGACGACGCACTCGTAGGGTTTGTACTTTGTGGCCTATTTTTTGATCCTTTGGTATATACATATATACCAAGGCATCAAAAAATAGTCAAAAAATCTGGCTCTAATGACCAGATAAGCCTATATATAATAAGTAACGTCGATTCATAACCGCGCGGCCGATAGTGAGCAGCGGTCGCGTGACCTTCAAAGCCGGCGCGGCTTACGGCAGTGTGAGGGTGCCCATGCGGAGTGAGTTGTCAGCATTTGGAAACCGAGCTTCATCATGTCACACAAGTTCTACGTGACAATAAGCTTCGAGTCCCACGCCTGCATCACAGTGACCGAGTGAAACCAGCCACTGTCGAACGAATATCTGCAGTTCTACCTTTTATGAAAGGAGTCACTGATAAAGTTGGCTATATTCTAAGGAAAGCTTCTATAAAAACATATTTTAAGCCACCCAAAAAGATAAGTCAATTTTTACCACCAGTGAAATGTAACATTCCCCTTCAAGATGCAGGAGTCTACAAGCTCGACTGTGACTGTCTCTCCTATATAGGGCAAACTAAAAGATCCATCAACACCCGCGTAAAGGAACACATCGCAGATGTTAAACACCGTCGCAACAATAAATCTGCAATTTGCGAACACACACTGGATCAACCTCGCCATTACATAAGATTTGATAAGCTTCAAGTACTGGCAAAGGAACACCGTTATCGCCCAAGAATGATACGCGAGGCTATAGAAATTAAAAAGTACCCTAATTTTAACCGAGAAGATGGCTGGGTGCTGCCATCTAGTTGGGATCCAATAATTAACAAAATAAAATGTAATTTAAAATCACCGCGGCTTCAAGATACTGTTAGTATGTTTTGCGTGGATCGGAACACAAATAATAATTGAAGAATCTTCGGGTAGTTTGAACAACTTCAACAAATAGGACAATTGACACCTCAGTCCTCCCGTGACCACGGCTGCTGAAAAGAAGCCGAAACGTCGGGAAAAAGAAAAGTGCACCGCGACACAATCCGTAAGTGTTTAAAACAATGAACAATATTCGCATAAACCTAAGAAATCAATATTTGTCAGGAAATGTTAATCATGTCATTTTTCTGTAAATTACGAAAATTTTTAGTTGCATGCTATTATAATTATTACGTTTACACGTCATATTATAGCTTAATATTGTGTAAAATATTTCAATCGGATTAAAATACACCTGTATAGTTGAAATATTCAAATAACGATAGAACAGATAACAGTCGAGAGGAAGAAGAAGAAACCCGTCGTCCGCAACCATCGCGGCACCGCACCCGGAGGATCCGAGCAGCTGTTGCGGTGTGAGACTCCCGCGACACCGCTGTACGTGTCCGGTTGCATTGGTCTACGACGGTCGAGCAGGTCGTGGACTACATCAGGAGAAGACCCAACTTTGCCTTGAGGGTCGAGCGTTTGGAATCTCGTCATAAAGTGAACTTTAGTTCTTTTGTGGTGAGAGTTCCAACCCTTCACTTACCGACCTTCGAGAAGGAGGACTTCTGGCTGATTGGAGTCCTCTACAGAAGATTTAGAGGACGACTCCCAAACACTTCGCGCCCCACGTCGCAGACAATACGTGTTTAATGTTAGTGTGTTTATTATATATTATGTATGTAAGTCTATAAGGTATTTATAATATGGGCCTATGCAGCCTGAAATAAACAGTATTTAATTAATTTTTATTTAATAAGTCTGCCCCAGGGAGGTAACCGTGGGCGGTAGCTGTTTGCAGTTAGAGAAATGTTTGTGTACGGTATGTAGTGTTGGTATTTAACTAACGGACGTTGCTGCAAATTAAACTAAGTGACTATTACTTGTGTTGGTCCGGGCTCCTGTGCTAGAAACTTCTATAGATAAAATTAAATAGTTTTATGCTCACTGTACTTACATAGGAACAATCGCTTATAAAATTTTATCAAGTCATGTCAATCTAAGGCATTGTATGAAAATCTTGGATTTGAATTTGTTTGTGAAATGGTGATAATAATGAGATGTTAGAGGTCTACATTTCTCTAATACATATTAGTTAGTCATAGTATAGCACGTTTATTTAAAGAGTGGGCTTGAGACAGCTGAATGTATCTAAAAGTGCGGTCGCGGAGGACGTAGAATTTCGTACATTGACTCAAATGCAACTTTAAATGTTGTTATAAAAATATCATCCATCCCACACAATTTGATGACATTTAGGTTATATTTGTTTATTCAATTTGGAATATGATATGAGCGAAAAGATTGCATTACACCGTAATTGGATAGAGTACCGCTGAGTGTGCCGCACCAGCGAGTCTATTGTTATGTTATTTGCCTGTGATTTAGGGCTCGTTTTAATAAAGAGTGGGACTGAGACAATGACGACAAAAATAACATAGTTGGGAATATTGTGTTTATTGCTTATGAATGTTATTTTATTTACAACATAAAAATATTGGTCACCTGCCGGACAGGTCGAGTCTAGTGCAGAACCAAATTAAAAATGATAATACTAAGATATTATGATTATGTTTATTGTTTTTTGTATTGTATTGTAAGTAAGTATGTTTGAAAATTATTATAGTTATTTGCAAGCAATTAGACGACACGGGTGACGTGTGGTAACGTTATTTAAAATTTTATATCCTGAAATATTTAACTCTTTATGCTACGTGTGTTGCCAAAGTGTCTACATATTTTTCTTTACTATAAAAATCAGAATCAGTGTCGGATTTAGGAAAAGACCAGAGGGGCCAGTCCATCATAATAAATAATTTGGAGGTACAGATCATACTAAAGCTGGCGCGTACAACACTACATAAATACATGGTACGTTGTGTGATTTCTGTGAATAAGCGTAACGTGACGTGGCACGTCATGATGTCTACGTTACTCTCTCTTGCCTGGTCAATGACTTTTGATTATGAAGGAGACAATAACTGCTTTGTTACTGCTACAAAATTATACAAAGCTTATAATCTAAATAGAAATGGCTTTCTGAATTCTCTGATATAGTTCCGCATTTGACGTATAAATATAAAGAACATAAACACTTATAAGGACCAAGCTAAGCACAAATGCAAATAAATAGAATTATACTTACACATCATCCGTACAGTCACCAGCGAATTTCTTAACAAATGATAATGTAAAGTGTATAATATAAATAACTATAATTATTATCGGTTGCGCACCGAGCAGCAAAGTGTAAAGTATTTGCATTTTCGTATTTCATTTGCTTTTCCCATGCCATGGATTTGTACATTTATATATGGCACAATGGCTATTTAGGTAAAAAACGTGCAACGATGATATTTTTAAGTATTTACACATATTTTTTAAGTTTTTAGTTTTAATTTAATTTTTTTGTGTAATTATTCGGCTACAAACATTCCAATAAAACAAAATAAAAGGACAAATGAACGTACAAAGGATTGTAGGTATAATAATGGATGGAGGATAATCACTTGTTGTCGAAAATAAAAAGGCACATCAGCAATTAAGATGAAAGGTCACGAGCACGCGCACTGAACACGTCCCACACAAAAAAACTAAAAATAGATACAGCCTCTATTTACTTTTGTACCTTATAAAGGACAATTTCATAAGGAATAATAATAATATTGGAGAGATCCACAGCAACATGTACATGACATAAGGACTACTACTGTAAAATAAATAAAAAATAAAATTACAAAAACTACAATATCTACCTACATTTTAATTTATTAACAAATCTTACCACTCTTTACATGGTTTTCCCAAATCCAAGGAACAATATCGGACGTACAATGACGTCAGACCGGCCGCAGGCGACTGGCTTTGTTTGACAGGTGTCAGAGGGCGCGCATGCGTTAGATCCGCGCCTGCGTGGGAAGAATACGTGGGCTGTATCGTCGATACCTTCAATTATGCAACTACCACTTGCAAGGGTGTTTGCCGATTTCCAGGGGACATGATCTAATCTCAAACTATTCAAATTCTCCGTTCAGGTCCAATTTCATCTGAACGTTAATAAAAAGATTAATGCTTTATTTACTGCAAGTAATATGTAAATAAGTGACATTTAAATTGGTAGCATTAAAGTATATAATAATAGGTCTTTACCTATGAAATTGCCGTTCTGTAAATTGCAGTAAATTGCAGTACCTGGCCATTTCAAATGAAAATAATTTTTGTTTGGCTAAGAATTCTAATTTCAAATTAATTTTATTTTAAAAACATGGAATTCTTTTCCCAAAAGTAGTCATTTGTTTATCGATTAGTGTTACATTTTCATCGCATTTCAATCTTTTTCGTCATCATGGATACGTTAAAAATTCGAGTAATTATGGAATATGAGTACCGTCGTGGCAACAACGCGGCACAAGCGGCACGCATCATCAACGACGTTTACGGAGCTAACAATACAGACCAACGTACCACTTGTTATTGGTTTGCTCGCTTCCGTTCTGGAAATTCGACCTCAAAAATGAACCTCGCGGTCGTCCGAAGACTTTGGTCAACAATGACGAATTAAAGGCGATTGTGGAAGCTGATGATATCTACGGCTGAATTAGCAGCAACATCACAATCTACGGCTGAATTAGCAGCAGCTTTCGACGTTAGCGTCAAAACAATATTGGTCCATTTGCGTCAAATTGGCAAGGTAAAAAAGCTTGACAAATGGGTGCCCCACGAACTCAATGATCGCCAGCGCGAAGTACGCGTCGAGACGTGCCTTGCACTGCTCAACAGACACACAAATGAAGGAATTTTGAACCGCATTGTTACCTGCGATGAAAAATGGATTCTGTTTGATAACCACAAGCGCTCAGCAAGTTGGTTGAATCCTGGTTCAGCACCTAAACAATGGCCTAAAGAAAAACTTACCCCTAGAAAAGTGATGGTCACTGTTTGGTGGTCTACCGCCGGTGTGATTCATCACAGCTTCTTGCAACTGAACACAATGATGGAGAAGCTGGCACATCTCCATCCAGCATTGATCAATCGCTCGTCTCCGCTGCTCCTGCACGACAACGCGCGACCTCATACTGCACAGCAGACGGTCTCCAAGTTGCAAGAACTGAGGTTGGAAGCTCTCCGTCATCTGCCCTACTCACCAGACCTTGCGCCTACAGACTACTACTTTTTCCAGAATTAGGATAACTTCTTAGGGGGAAAATCAAAACACACACAAACGTTCTTTAACTACTTTTTTAAACTTATTAATGGGAAGGTTTTGAACCTTTTCTGGGATTATATTGTATAAGCGTATACATTGGCCTTTAAAGGATTTACTAATTTTGCTTAGTCTGAACACTGGCATATCTAACTTGTTCTTATTTCTAGTGTTTCCACAATGGTTATCACATTTCTTTTTGAAGTTGTTTAGATTCTTTCTTACATATAACACATTTTCCAAAATGTATTGAGATGCGACGGTCAGAACTTTTATTTCTTTAAACTTTTCCCTTAGAGATTCAAAAGTCGACATCTTATAAATAGAACGTATAGCACGTTTCTGCAGCACAAATATTGTATTAATGTCCGCAGCGTTTCCCCACAAGCGGATGCCGTACGACATTATGCTATGAAAATAGCTAAAGTAAACTAATCGCGCGGTCTCTATGTCGGTAATTTCTCTATTTTTTTTAACAGCGTATGCTGCAGAACTCAGCTTATCTGCCAATTTAGCAATATGTGGTCCCCACTGTAACTTAATATCTAATGTTATACCTAGAAATTCAGTGGTGTCTACTAATTTCATTTTCTCATTATTTAATAGTATATTGGTTTGTGCCTGCGTAACATTTGGCAAGCTGAACTTTAAACATTTTGTTTTATTATAATTCAACAGTAAATTATTAGCATTAAACCAATGTACTATTTTTGAGAGAGCACTATTTACCTCGTCATTGTTAGTCAAAATTAGTGAAGTGTCATCAGCAAAAAGTACTATCTCATGCTTATCATTAACTAGATAAGGTAGATCATTTATATAGATGAGAAATAGAAAAGGGCCCAAAATAGACCCCTGTGGTACTCCTAGTTTAATTTTAGTACCATTAGACCTTTTGTAATTAACTTCTACAGTCTGTGTTCTATTTATTTGATAAGAGCTTAGAAGCTTTAGTGCCGTGCCCCTTACACCATAATGGTATAATTTCCTGAACAGCGTATCATGCTCCACACAGTCAAATGCTTTGGATAAATCACAGAATATACCAAGTGCATCCTGTGACCTCTCCCAAGCTTCAAATATACTGCACAGAAGACTGATGCCTGCATCTGTTGTGGACCGACCTTTAGTAAAACCAAACTGATTACTATGTAACAATTTATTCGAGTTGAAGTGAAAAAGTAATTGATTTAGAATAATTTTCTCAAAAATTTTACTTAAAGTCGGTAATATGAATATTGGTCTATAGTTAGCTGGGTCTGATTTTTTCCCAGCTTTAAAGAGAGGCATCACCTTGCTGTGCCTCATCAAGTCAGGGAACACGCCACTTTTAATACAATTATTAAAAACTAATGCTAGGTGAGGGGCAATGATGTCAATTACTGGTTTTATAACTTTTGACATACCCCAGAGATCAGTTGTACTTTTAATATTAAGTAATTTAAATGCCTTGATAATGTCTCTAGAGTCTATTTCTTTGAAAATAAAATTTACATCACATTCCTTCACATTATCTCTAAGTAATTTTTCGGAAACTGTAGGTGATGAATTTAAGTTTTTTGTAGTTGAGATCGGAATGTCTGCAAAAAACTTCTCAAATACTGTCGCAACTTCAATGTCAGAACTAACTTTTTTATCATTAATATAAAGTTCAAATTTAGAGTTGCGACTGGCGACTCTTCCAGTCTCATTTGCAATTATTTTCCAGGTGGTTTTCACTTTGTTTTTAGAGTTCTTAATTTTTTTCTTTGATGTGAAGAACCTTCGCCGCTTGACATACCTTCTTGAAAATCTTCGAGTATTTCTTGACATATAGTTTAAAAGCTTCACTCCTGTTCATTGACTTCTCGTTATACAAGTCATACAATCTTTGTCTACTAACAATAATACCTGCAGTTGCCCAGTTACTAAAATTATTTCTTTTATTACTAAATCTGACCGATTTAGAAGTAAATACAGAGTCAAATTGGTTTTTTACTACTTTAAATAATTTATTAAAAGTTTCATTTGGATTAATTGACTCATTCAAACATTGAAAACTTGAAAGTAATTTACTTCTAAATTTCTCAATACGTTTTGTGTTTACAGGAATAAACTCAATATTTTCTATCGGATTATTATCACATTTAAGATCAAATGATGCTAGCTGTCCACAGTGATCAGAGTTAAGTACATTATTTATGTCTTTCCTAAAAGGAGTGACATTTGTGAAAATATTATCTATACAAGTAGCTGTTGTTTCACATATTCTTGTTGGTTCATAAAATAAATTAATTAGATTATACGATTTGAACAAAGATGTGAATCTAACAGTGGTGGAGTTAGAGTCTAATAAATTAATATTAAAATCACCACATACAATAATTTTCTTATTAGAGACACATACTTTCGTCAGCACTTGATCTATTATTTGTTCAAAAGAAACGTATAAGCTTGATGGATATATACATACTATACAGGCCGTATACGCATACAATAATAAGGTGGCTCAACTCAATACAAGCCAACTCAATAATTCGTTCACTAGACAGTTTTACAATATCTTCACGTTCTTTACAAAAATAGGGAGCCACCCCTAATGACATTTTCTCGACAGAAAGAGCTCCCTACTTGGTGATCACAATAGTTAAATATTAATTCATGATTTTTTAACCAATGTTCTGTTACGCATATAATGTCAATTTTAAATTCATTTAAAAATAACTCAAGTTCTAATTCTTTCCCTATTATGCCTTGTAAATTTTGATGCAGCAAGTTTATATTAAAATTACAGTTTTTCCCAGAGTTCTTACTAGGCCCTTCGTAGGAGGCATCAGTATAAATATTTCCAGCTAAGAAATTGCTAGAGTGAGCCTCTGTTGTCCTATAATCTAATTTAAATTATTTGGAACATATTCCAAGTTTTTACTAATAAAATTGTCAGTATAAGAACACTGCTCAATAAAAGCAGTGGTCGGCTTAGCCAATTTTTTGGCTTGTCTTAAAACTAAAAAATTATATAGCCATTTAGCTAAATGTCGTGTAAAAAATTTAGATAAGTAATACTTATCATATGTTAGATTATTTAACCTAGAGATAAAAATATTATTAAAGTCAACCACATCGATTTGTGGTAAAGTCTTATTTAAAACTAAACAATTTTGATTAGTAGCACTACACAGTAGGCTGTTCAATTTAAACCTTACTCCTTAATAATTTTCTTTACTCTCGTGCGGCAGTTTATTATTTGTTAATTTGATGTAAGGAAAGGTAAACAATAAGATTTTTTTAATATTTTCTTTGTTACTTAATGTGTCTATATAATCTAACATCTGTTTTGTACTAAAGTTGTATTGGGGCAACAAGTAGAATTGATTGCCCGGCTAATGATTTGTTCAAAAAATTAAATACCCGAGAGGCAGTACAAAATGCCTTTGGAGAATTTGTTGCCTCCCGTCCAGCTGATTTCTTTAAGAAGGGCATCAATAGACTGCCACTGCGTTGGCAAAAAAATTAGTTTAAATTTTTTCATACAAAACGGCAATTGAAACTGAAAGAGTCACACAGATTTTAAAACAAAAAATTGTATGCCTCTCCTGCTGATGCTGAATTACTTCTTAAAGATAATGTAAAAGAGTGTGAAATCGAATTTAGCTACAGACAATTTTTTTTAATTCAAGATTGGTATTTTTATACACTTTCTGAACGTTGGTCTACATGATGCCCACCACCGGTTCGGGAACTAGCCCGGCGAGAAGAACCGGCGTAAGAAACTCGCGTGGGGCCATTTTTTATCAAAAAAATGGAAAATTGTTCTTTTAAAACAAAGCAGGTAAGTATATTTAACAATTTTATGACTAAAACTACATTACAAGAGTACAATAATATATGTAATGGATCCATTTTAGGACCCTTCTTTTTCTTGTCTATGTGGTCCATCTGGTCTATTTAATGACCTACCATAATAGTGGATAAAACGGGATAGTCTTATTTACCGATGACACGACACTTACTTTTAATATTAATCGCCAAAACTCAGGCTATGACGAAGTAAATAATGCTCTCTCAAAAATACATTTTTGAATTCTCAAAAGTACATTGGTTTACTGTTCATAATCTTTTGTTAAATAGTTTAACGAAATGTATAAAGTTCACGTTGCCGAATGTAAGGCAAACTGAAACCAATGTACTATTGAATGGGAAAGGTATGGAACTAGTAGATACAGCTGTCTTTTTAGGTATAACATTAGATGCAAAACTTCAGTGGGGCCCTCATATTGTTGGGTTGGCCGACAGACTCAGTTCAGCAGCATTTGCAGTATGATAAGACACATTTTAGACGAAAACACAGCAAGGCTTGTATATTTTAGTTACTTCCACAGTATAATGTCATATGGCATTCTACTGTGGGGAAATGCTGCAGATATAAATACCATATTTGTGCTGCAGAAGCGAGCTGTTCGAGCAATCTACAAGCTGGCCCCCAACACTTCATTAAGAGAGAAGTTTAAAGAAACTGGAATCTTAACTGTAGCTTCTCAGTATGTTCTATCAAATGAATTATATGTTTTAAAAAAATTAAGCCTATTCAAAAAGAAAAGTGACAATCACAATAGAAATATCCGAAATAAGCATCAGATTGATGTACCACTGACTAGACTTAGTAAAGTAAAGTATTCGTTTAAAGGCCAATGTATACGCCTATACAATAAGATCCCAGAAAGCGTTCAAAATTTTTCAATCAATAAATTTAAAAAATAGTTAAAGAACGTTTGTGTGCTATAGCCTAATATAAAGTTAATGATTTTATGAATGATAGCTCACCTTGGGAATGAGGTGGAAGGCTACTTGTAAATTACATATATTATTGTACTCTTGGTATGTAGTTTTAGTCATAACATTGTTATATATACCTTCTTTATTTTAAAAGATCAATTTTTCATCCTTTTGATATAAGATGGCCCCGCGCGAGTTTCTTACGCCGGTTCTTCTCGCCGGGCTAGTTCCCGAACCGGTGGTGGGCATCATGTAGACCAGGGGTCTCCCAACTACGACCCGAGGGCCACATCCGGCCCGCGGACAGATTTTGTCCGGCCCGCGGAGAGCTAGCATACTTGAAAACTCCTTTTAGAGAACATATTTTTTATAGCAAATTAAATTTAGTTTACTGAAGTATTCTAATTTTGTGTTGAATAATTATTAATATGACATCTACATTGATATGGTCATGGGCTAACTACTCATGACATTGTTGTAGGCTTATTGTTATTGTTTTTGCGATAAGTTGGATAAAGAAACACAGAATTGTAATGAGTAAAGACATGTATAATATGCAGAAAATTTAACTTCAGTATATAATGATAACAATCAAAGTTTCTTCATAAGTCTTTAAATTTTGTTTAAATATATTTTTTTACCTTTGCAAGTTTTACTTTTTTTTTTTATCATGCATACGTTTATTAAACTCACTAATACTACAATATGATATACATTTTATCAGTTACGATAACAAAATCAATTGTACCATAAAAGTAGGTAAGTAACTACTCCAAAACTTAAAATGCTACAAAAAAAAGAAATCTCCCAGGTTATCCCCACCAGGCAGAGTACCTAGAAGGCTCAAAGAGTTTCCTCGCTGGATTGCGATACTTATTCTCTGGGCCAGGTAGGTGCCGGCTCTTGGGTCTCGGGTGGCCTCAATGAGTTTTTTGGAGATTTCTCCGAAAAGTTTGTGCGCACCCAGACCCCATGTACCTAAGGTTTCAACCCCAAACGGTTCAAATATGAGATCCCCACTAAGGTTCTCATATTTGCGCCGCTTGAGGTTTTCCGCCTGATTGGCGGCCGCACCTGCAGAACTCGAGGTGCCCTGGACATGGGACGGAGCAAGTGTATCGACGCAAGTAGCGTCCCATACAAGAGCCCGTCCCACTCTCCAAGGGACCAGGGTCATACCGTCTGGTCTCTTGCCATCGTCGCGCGCCAAACCAGAGGGTTCCAGCACAGCTGGCACTCCGGCGGTGACAAGAGCCCGACGGATGAGATCGTTCAGACAGTGATGTCGGGAGATGCGGCCGGCGCTTCGTTGACAGGACAGCCCGTGGTGTCCGAGGCTGTCCACGTTTGCACCACAAACACAGCGATGGGGGACGACGTGGGGGGTGCCATGACGCAGGGAAGTAGCTAACCGGAAAGCTATTCGATCCAGCAATGTGCCCGTATTGGGTGACGGTAATGCTTGTAGCCAAAGGCCCGACTCCCACTTCTCCGCAGCTAAGAGGCGAGCCTGCTCCACAGGACTGGAGGACGTATTAAGAAGATTATTCCGTACCAGTCTGCAGAGTGGCTCGTCCCAGAGCCTTTGGGAAAAAGTATTGTCAGGCAATTCGCTACAAGCACTAGTTACGCTCCAGGCGTCCTTGGCCTCGTCCAGAAAGGTAACTGTATTGGAGTAGGATGAGTGATGTAGTATTTTGGAGATAAGACTATGGTTCGCGTGGACTGAGGACAAGAAGGCCGGAAGCGATATGTCAGAGGGCTTTCGAACACCCAGGCCACCGAACCTAACTGGAAGCGTTGCCTGAGTCCATGCGCGGTCATCGAAATTTGTATTCAAAATAGTGGAGAACGTTTGTCTTATGGTATCATCCAACTGTTTGAGTAGTTGAGGGAACTTCCACAGTTGACAACACCGTAAGACATATGTCAATTTAGGTACGAAAATGCAAAAACGGATTAGGGTAAAGGCCATGTGACAGTTAATTTGGAGGAGGCGGTCTAAAGTTTTATTAAAATTTTGTAATTTGTTATCTAAGAAGTCCGGGAGAGATTCGTCTAAAATAGGTGAGCCCAAAAGGAAGAGCGAATCCTTGTCAATGACAGACAGTTGTGGAGCTATTTCTTTAAAGCTGGATATAATCGCGTTTCTATCCCCACAACTGTCTGGCACAAAAAGTTCGCACTTACCTAGGTTCAGCTGCAGACCTATTTTTTGGAACTCGCGGATCAGAGTGCGGAAGTCTGATAGTACAGTGGGTGCATCGCTTCCAAGGGTCCCATCATCCAAATACCAAACATTAAATTTTGAATCTAGAAGCTCGATGACCGGGTGTATAGCAAGGCTGAAGATTGCTGGACCTAGAGGGTCGCCCTGTTGGCAGCCCACTTCGGATGAGATGAGGTGGTCTTTGTAAATGAGTTTGGTGGGGTCGTTGTAACACTGGAGCATAAATGGTAAAATGGCAGGTGCTTTAGATTTAATTTGGGCCAACAAGGCGCCTTGGTCAACTGAGTTGAAAGCGTTTTTGATATCGACCTTCAGAAACACATCATCGCCTTGATTGTGGATAGCTGTCCTGAAAGAGTGAACGGCGGCCTCACAACCTCCTTTGCAGGCAAAACCGAGCTGTTTTGGCTGGAAGTATGACGCGAGGGAAGTGACCGATTTGCAAGCTAGTTTGGCTGTAAGGCGCCGGTATGTGGAGCCGACAGCAATCGGACGAATGCCACCATCTCTCTTCCTCAAGGCGCAGAGGTTAGCTCCATACAGAATGTCTACGATATCTGATGCGACCCCTCCACGTAGCATCAGGTTGCACAGATTCGTAAGTTCATGCAGGAGCTTCTCGCCGGCCTCCCCGCAGCAACCGCTTGTGAGGTCCTTCAGATGCTGAGGGGTGAGACCGTCGAGGCCGCCAGCTGAACCCGGAAGAAAGGACATGATGGCTCCGCGTACTTTGTCTGTCGACGTTTGTAGTGGTGGTAATGCGTCATCGGAAACTGTGAAAGGATTGGATTGTGATGGATGTTTGTTTTCCAGGGCGATGAGGGTTTCTGGGCAGACGGGGGCGACCGTGTCATTGGAAAACAGGAGCCGCGCTGCACCCTTAATGTCTCCCTCACTTATTTTATTTTCCACAGTTTTCACGATGTTATGTTTGACCGTGGAATGTGAAGAAAAATTTGGGTTGAGGTTAATGTCCGAAACACAATTCTTTTTGATTCTTGAAGTGAGGGAGGCATTGTTGAGCGGATCTCTAGTGATATGCAGAAAACGGTAGGGAAAGGTGAGTAGATTTTCCCAGGCTTGCCTCGAGTTCTCCAGCACTGTGTGGCGTATCGTCTCGGCAAGCTTCTACAGTCACTCTGGCACCCCTAGGGATCCGTCTTAGAACTGGTATAAAACATTTAAATTTGGATATTTCTTGCCAGAAATTTGTTTCATAAATTGGGTTCGGAAGTGAATTGGTTATTGGGGGAATGAGTGTTAGAAGCTATTTGTGGCATTTGCCTACGTGGATGTTCAAACCCCGCTGGCTTTTAAAATATCGGGAACAGTGGGAGCATTGCAACAGATTTCCAAAGGACACGGTCGAAATATTAGAGGTCCCTGCATCCTGGCTGCTTGACATAGGTTGGTAAAGATAAACTATAAAAGATAACTTATATAATAGAATAAACTATAGACAAAAAATTAAATAACTGCTTAACTAATATTAAAAAAAACCTTGAACAAAATATGGTCATTTTCTGGGGGAATGTAGGCTTGAGCGTGGGACAGTTGGCTCACTTTTCGCAAAAAAATTAGCATACGGCTTCTCGGAGTTGCCTCGTTTCTTCCTCTGTTGCGGGCCTTGTTCCTTCCTCCGTCGCGGGCCTTGTCAGTTGTATGGGAGAATTGCTTGGGATATCTACTCACAGTTTGGCCCACTTGGGGCGCTATAAATTATATTTGGTTCTACTGCAAGTACTTAAACATGTATATAATAAAGTAGTATGTGAAGTATATATTAACTAACAAATTATTGAAATGAATCCAACTAACATTTTATATATTTTAAATAAAAACATAATTTATAACAAGCATAATGACATGAAATACTAATGAGATTTATGTAATTGAGATTTTCCACTGACAATAGTTTGTAGTTGTGGACTAATTTTACTTGTACCAATTATTAAAAGAGATTTAAGATGCTCATCAGTTAATTTAGATCTGTAAACATTTTTTGTGTACTTCATTTTGGAGAAGGTCTTCTCACACAAATAAGTAGTACCAAAAACAGAAAACAGCCCACGAGCAAATTTATGCAAATCAGTGTCAAATTGTGTCAGTGGAAGACCCTTATAAAATTCCAACAATGATGAGTTTTGATATTTGTTCTTAATTATATCACTGCACTGTAGATCAATCATTTCCATTTGAAGTTCGGGGGCTAGGGTTTCAATGTCAGTATCAAAAGGATTCTGAAAAATCTTAATTTGATTCGCAACGGCATCAAAGTCCGAGAAACGAGTATCAAAATTTATTTTCAAAGCACTCAAAGTTTCGATTTCAAAATCGATAGGAAACTCAGTCTCAGTGGTGTGGCTGAATATTTCACATGTTTTAAAATGTGAAAAACATTTACTTCCTAGTTGTGATTGAAACAGTATTAATTTCTTCCGGAATGATTTGATATTAGTGTATAATGAGGAAGATGCTGGTTTTCTCCTTGCAATCTCAAATTCAGTTCGTTCACATGTTTTGTCAAATCAACATAGAATGCTTACTTCCACAGCCATGCGTTGTTTTGTAATTCAGTAAGAGGGCGATGCTTTTCATTCAAAAACATTTCGATCACTGCTCGAAGATCAAAAAAGCGCTGAAGGACTTTCCCACAACTAAGCCAACGTACGGCAGTATGATAAGGTAAGTAATTTTCTCCAATCTCTTCAATAAATTGTCGGAATTGTCGGTGATTCAGCCCAAAAGATCTGATAAAATTAACAGTTAATATGACTGGTTTCAGAACTTCAGACATATCCAAACATTTTCCGCACAAAGACTGTTGATGAATGATACAATGTAAGACTAATGGTTTTGAACCACCGTCATTTTCTACAGCCTTTGACACAAGAGCGACCACTCTTTTATCTTTCCCACTCATGTTTTTGCCTCCATCAGTTGTAATACATTTCAAGTTTTTCCATCGAAGGTTCTTTTGATTAATGGCCATTTCAACTCCTTTAAAAATATCTGTACCAGTAGTTGTGCCATGAATACTATACATATAAAGAAGTTCTTCATGCACTTCATAGCTTTTATCTACTTCTCGAATATAAATCAACACCTGAGCAGTATCTGACACATCCGTTGACTCATCCAAGGCCAAAGAAAACCACTCAACATATCCATTTTTGTCCAACAGTTGAGAGGATATATTTTCAGCGATGTTTTCTACCCTTCGAGCCACAGTGTTTGCTGACATACTGACAGTTTTTAACAAATTTTCCTTTTCAGGGCACATTTCTTCGGCTACTGCAATTATGCATTCTTTGATCATTTCTCCATCGGTGAATGGTTTTCCACGTTTTGCAATTTCAAGAGCCACACGAAAGCTGGCACGAGTTGCAGCCTCTTGTTCAGTTTTGAGTTTTGTAAATGAAGATTGCTGCGATTTCAATCCGCGCTTCATAGCTTCGAATTTTTCTGTCCGCAAACTTCCTGTATATTTTGAGTAATTTTGAAAATGTTTTGTTTCATAATGACGTTTAATGTTATATTCCTTGAGAACGGCTATGCTTTCATTTCAAATCAAACATAGCGCCTTGTTACTGGACTCAATTACGAAATACTGAATGTTCCACTAATCTTTGAATTTTCTGCATTCACTATCAATTTTTCGCTTCTTTTCCATACTACTAAATCACACACAAAAGCAACAATTCAAATCAAAATACTGTTACAAAGATGTCTTAAACTTAAACACGCACAAACACGTTTTAAGGAGGTACGTACTATTTTATTTCACAACAGTGTCATAAGAACTGACTTGTGGTTGCGCCACTAGCCTTCTTATATATTCCAATTACTGCCATCTAGAAGTGAGTGGAAGACACCAGAACTTTCTAGAACCAACGAGATTATTCTGTACGTGCTATTAGCGCCATCTGTTAGCGATAGAAGGTACTACCTATTTCCGCTTGTGTCCACCAGATGTCATGTCACGTTACTCCTCATGGCTCGTACTCTACGACTAATCTTGAAATTACAGATAATGACAGGAAAATTAATAATATGCAGTGTTGCCGTTTTGCGGACTTTAGTCCGATTTGCAGCCTTTTTTAAACGTTGCGTACTTTTTCGGACTTTTTTTTCATCAGTGGACTATTTCACTTTTTACCACCGGCAACAATGATAATATGGTTTTGGCCCTCGGAACTTACTGGAGTAATCAGTATGGCCCTAAGGCTGGAAAATTTGGAGACCCCTGATGTAGACCGACGTTCAGAAAGTGTATAAAAATACCAATTTTGAATTAAACAAATTTTTCTTTGACTATACTATTGTATTTTCGTATACGTTAAGATTAAATTTGATCTAGTATACAAGGACATTTACCGGCCATCCATTCTAGGTGAAGTGATCTAGTCATAAACTTAATAAAAAAATATTTAACTACGATCGATCGTTTACTTTATTAAACGTGTAAATAAAGAAAAGTTAAGCTGGGACAAGTGAAGCTCCCATATGATAATTTGTGGATCGTATACAGGATGTCCCGTAAATCGACGTAAACCCGTGATAGGCCAAGTTACAATAGTTATCAGAAAAATTAAAAAAAAAATCCAAGTAATGTGTCTCAAAAAATACAAAGCTTTTAAAAAAAATCGACAAATCGACATCTTGTGGTGGTTTTTTAGTTCCCGGCACTACACATTTCTACTTTTTTTGTATTTTTTTTTGTATGTAATCCTGAATAATGCTTTAGTAAACTGGTGCCTAAGATTTAAATCAAACGACTCCGACTTAAAAGGAAATGAGGCTTTTTGCCCAAAACAATGATTCAAATTTAATAGTTTGCTCGACTTTAACTGACTGTACTGGAAAAAAAATGTACTACGCTTGTTTGGCAGGTAATTTTAAAATTTGGCGCAGTTAATAAGGATTCCAAAATGGTATGACACTTGCTAGATTGTTTCTTAAATTTTGGGCACTATTGAGTTTTGTAAAGGAAGTTAGTTTTCGACAATTTTTTCTTACTTACTTAAAATGATTCAAGTGTACCCAGGACTTTCTTCTAAGTGATATTCTGATTTGGATGAGACGGAGAGAAACATTCAATGAGTGTAAGAGATACAGATATTGACGCCACAAGTACGCGAGACGGGTAGACACAATGCTACTAGTGTGAGCGAGACAATGTCGCTATTGTCCATGTTCCCGACGTACAGCACACAAACTACAATAGATCAGTACGTTACTCTATTTCGTTTACTGCGCACACCGTATTCGTTCGTCTTGATTTCGTACATACCACTTTTTGCTTTGTTTATTGGACCCGATTGCTTGTGATTTGGATTTGGACTGTTTAGTTTCTCTTTCAACATCCTTTGCTTTCTCCTGGACTATCGTTGATCGTGTGATTGTGTAGTACCACCATGTCGGTGTACACCTCACAGGAATATGCCAACATGCATCTCATTTATGGTGAATGCCGATGCAATGCTAGTGCTGCAGCTAGGCTTTACCGCCAAAGATACTCAAACGCTGCTCGTCATCCCGATTATCGAGTTTTTGTGAATGTGCACCGTTCACTCTCAGAGGGACGATTCCCAAGCCAAGTACACAGTGAAGGAAGAAGTCGCTTGCCTTACGATGACATCGTACTACAAGCAGTCGCAGAAGATCCAAGTACTTCAGTACGACAAATCGAAGAAAGCACAGGAGTGCCCAAAAGTGTAGCCCATCGAATCATAAAAAGTCATGAGCTCCACCCATACCACGTCACGCGAGTACAAATTTTACTACCCCGGGACTATACCCAAGAGTTGCGTTTTGTGAAACGATGTTACAAAGACACCGGGAAGATCCACGATTCAAAGACAAAATTTTATGGTCCGATGAGTCCACTTTTAAAAAAGATGGGTACATGAATCTACACAACTTACACGAGTGGCATGTAGATAATCCACATTTGATGAGAGAGGATAGATCCCAGTATCGATTCAAAATAAACATGTGGACCGGAATTCTAAAAGGGAGAATCATCGGTCCTTTTGAACTGCCAGAGACCTTAAGTGGCGACATTTATTTGGACTTTTTTAGACATCATTTACCAAATTTATTGGAAGACGTACCTCTGCACATTTACAGAGACATGTGGTTCCAGAAAGACGGCTGCCCGGTGCACTATGCCCGTTCAGTGCGAGATTATTTAGATAATGAATATCCAGAAAGGTGGATAGGGCGGTCTGGTACCATTTCGTGGCCAGCCCGTTCACCTGATTTAAATCCGCTAGATTTTTTTTACTGGGGAGCTGTGAAAGACGACGACAATTAACGCAAGCAGCTGAATTAGTTAATAACGGCAGATTTGCCCGTCTGATAAACCGGTCTTTTTTAAAAAGATGTCGAGCTTGCATTTATGCTGGTGGGAGGCAGTTTGAACATTTGTTATAATTTAATAAAATATTTTAGACTCCAAAAATTTGTTTCAATTAAAAGCTTCCTAAAAACACCTTTCCTAAAGTTAAAAGTAATGAGACACTATGGTCCCCGTGGCCCGTGATATTCTTTTACTTCTTGGATTTTGTCTTACACTCGTTGAATGTTTCTCTCCGTCTCATCCAAATCAGAATATCACTTAGAAGAAAGTCCTGGGTACACTTGAATCCTTTTAGGTAAGTAAGAAAAAATTGACGAAAACTGACTTCCTTTACAAAAATCAATATTGTCCAAAATTTAAGAAACAATCTAGCAAGTGTCACACCATTTTGGAATCCTTATTAACTGCGCCAACTTTTAAAATTACCTGCCAAACAAGCGTAGTAAATTTTTTTCCAGTACAGTCAGTTAACGTCGAGCAAACTATTAAATTCGAATCATTGTTTTGGGCAAAAAGCCTCATTTCCTTTCAAGTCGGAGTCGTTTGATTTAAATTTTAGGCACCAGTTTACTAAAGCATTATTCAGGATTACATACAAAAAAAAATTACAAAAAAAGTAGAAATTTGTAGTGCCGGGAACTAAAACACCACCACAGGATGTCGATTTTTCGATTTTTTTTAAAAGCTTTGTATTTTTTGAGACACATTACTTGGATTTTTTTTTAATTTTTCTGATAACTATTGTAACTTGGCCTATCACGGGTTTACGGCTTGACGTCGATTTACGGGACACCCTGTATAGACTTCAATTGTTTCAGTACCTTTTCCTATTTAAACGAGTCATACCTACATACTACTTGTAGACAAAATTATTACTTTTGTTTTGATGAATTTCTGCCACGTACCATAAGATCCAAAATCTCCAGAAAAGGTTCCTTCCTTTTTCTGTTTTCTCACAATTTACATTATGATCATCATCAATATATACACTGGCGGACACAAACTGCATCATAGTGCAAGAACACATTCAATCAAATTTTATTACAAAATATGCAAACTTTTTACGTTTATTGGTATTGGAAAATAAAGGCTGGTTTATAAACCCAAAAACAAAATCAAATTTAAATATGGTACTGTCGCAAAAGAAAGAAAATATTCTATACAAGAAATCTTGTCAATTTACTAAAGATTAACTCGTTGTTACATTAATGCAATTGATGATTATTTTTTTTCTATTTTGTTACATGTTGAATTATCGTTACTAATTGTTTAATCGCTACTCTGTTTTCATTTTAAACACGTTTTTCTCTCACGAACATGGACGTATCGTCCGAAAAAGCCGCACAAATTGTTGCTCTAGTGCAGCAAGGCCTAGACCAACGAACAATTGCTGCAGATTTAAATGTAAACCAGTCTACGGTTTCCCGAGTTTACAGAAGGTTTATGGAGATAGGTTCATTCAATAGAAGACGTGGAACCGGCAGAACTCGGGTGACAACGTCTCGTGTCGATAGGTTTATTGTGACAACTTCCTTGCGAAATCGGGTTTTAACGTCTATAAGCATTAAAAATGAGCTCCACCAGGTACGTGACGTAGAAGTTAGTGCACGAACCATAAGAAGAAGGCACACCTTTCAGACCCACAAATAGATCAAAATTGTGTGCAGCTCACAGGCAAGCTCGACTTAGATTTGCTCGTGGACACTTAAATTGGACTGAAGAGCAATGGGCTTCCGTATTATTCACTGTATGGTATACGTATGTATGGATGATTGTTTATAGGACTTGTTTGTACGGTGCTGATGGTCGCAGACTAGTCTGCCGTAGACGAGGAGAGCGATATGCTCAAAATTGCATTGAGGAGAGGGTTCCATTTGCAGGCGGGTCTTGTATGGTTTGGGGCGGCATATCGATGGATGCTCGAACTGAACTTGTGTTTATTGACGCAGACACACATGGCCGTGGTAACCGTGGTTTAACATCACATCGCTATATAACGGAGATATTGGACCCTCATGTGGTCCAAATCGGATTTATAGGCGAAAACTTCATTCTGATGCAGGATAATGCTCGTCCGCACGCAGCGAGACAAGTTGAGCAATACTTTACTCAGGTTGAGATTCGTTACATGGATTGGCCAGCACGTAGCCCGGACCTCAATCCGATAGGACACGTGTGGGACAACCTAAAAAGAGCTGTATTTATACGAAATCCGGTCCCAACAACGGTTGCGGAGCTCAGATTTGCATTGTCACAAGAATGGGACAATACTCCGCAAGATCTTTTAAAAACACTGATCAGGTCGATGCGAAACCGACTTGAATCAGTTATTAGGGCAAGAGGAGGTAATACACCTTATATAAAAACAAAAAAAACTTTTCCTTTTCTTAGTATTGTAAAATTTTCATAATATTTCCCAAAAGCTGGAAAAGGAGTAATTTGATTCTTTTAGTGAGAAAAGTTGACATATTCACACATGAATTGATTTTTTTATCAGATTAAGAACCAGTCTTAGCATTATCATTGAAATAAATCAAAATAGTTTGTACTTTCACTAATAATATTTCATTGAAAGTTATCTTGCACTATGATGCAGTTTATGTGGTAGCCTTACCTACGTAGGTAAGGCTCCCAAATAAAATGGTAATTTCAAATTATTAAAAACAAAAACTATTTAAATAATCTCACTAATTTATTGCACATTAGCACCACTTGTAAAAAATGTGGTTTGATCAGAGGACTCTGAAGTAACATTATTATTTTTGATAACATTTCGATTGGGTTGGCATGCTGTCGCACTCGCAAGCGCCCGAGTTGCCGCGTGTGTCAGTGCGACACTGTGCCGACTCAAAAAAGATTTATCAAAGACGTTGTTGGTCACGTGTATTGGTTGGCCCCCTGGTTTGGTCCGATTTGTTTTGGTGAGTTTGGTCCTGTTTAATCCAGTTCGATCCAATTTTGTCCGGTTTATTGCTTTTTCGGCCAAGACAGACAGGCGTTGCAGGAGCCTATTGGTATCTGTGGCAAGTAGCAGTCGGACGGACAGAACGGACAGTTCGCGACGAACTGGCGAGCGTACTCGCAGTCAGCTGATGATGACCATTGGGCGGGTTGGGCGTACTGAAAAAATACATTGAAATACTTCAGCTTTGTGTTATAAATAGTCATATCCAGACTAAAACTTATAATATAAATGCTACTGAGTTTTAGGATTTTATTTATTTTATTGATTGAGAGTGAAAATTTCAAGGTCGCGTCACGTCACGGCACGATTTTGGTAACGCTATTTATCGGAAGCTACTTATACTTCTTATATAACAACTTGACTTTCTAAAGTACGGCTCAATACACAGATGGCGTTGGGTGTAAAAATTTAATTATTCTACTATTATTCAATTTATGTTCTTTAGGCAAGATGAGAGTATTTTTGGATTTTAAATGATGATTGAAGTTTCACTTCTGCCACGTGTACTCTGTAGACGTCATGTGTTTTTTTTACTATTTTTATTTAGGGATTTAGATCAAAAGATATGTCAATCCCATTATACCATATATTACATATATTATCTTCGATACTGGCAAAAATTCTGTACGACACAATAGCTTGTTCCGACGCTGGGTCAAAAATTATTGACCTCATGAGCCCTACTTCATACAGATTACAATAAAATTTTTGAAACAGTAGCTGTCTTCTACTCAAATATTGAATGAAGATTATATTACATGGTAGGAAATTGTTACAAGATTATGGGAATTGACAAGATGGAAATTTTTATTGCTATAACATTATGGGGAATTTCTTTCTTGGCCAGACTTTACATCTGGTCCCAAAAATGAATAAGATTCCTTTTATTAAAGAATGAACCTAACGCGTTATTTAACAAGTCTAAAAGCTTGAATGCAAACGTACCCTGGCAAAGTTAGTTTGTATACAATGTGTGACGTCATACGCTGGGCAGTTCAGCAACACCCCCTGGGCTGGCAGATCTTGGAGACAGAGGGCCTTGGTCTGGTTAATTGCCGGAGCCCAGTCCGGATGCTGAGTGCTGTAGATGTCGAGATATTCGCCCAGCTCCTTCTTGTCTATGGCGTTGCCGGACATCAACCGCGCCTTCTTGTAGGCACACGTTAGTTTTTCACACTGGAATTATAAAATTATAACACGACTATATTCATGACTGTTAATATGAATACGTGTCTTTTGCGCTTTATAGCTCGCACCCACGAGAGTTTTTTGTGGTAGCGACAGAAAAAAATGCACTATAAATATAACTCTGCACTAATACAATAGAGCTGAAAATCGAGGTGTGAAATGTCAGATTTGACAACTCTACGCGATTTTCACCTATATTGTATTAATTAGCGCAGAGTTCTATTTTTCTGACACGACCACAAAAAAACACTCGTGGGAACGTAGCCTAATGTAAACGTTATACTTACATTTACGCTACATACAACATAATATTATGTTAATAATTTGTGCACGTATGTACCAAGGCCAAGGCACGTTCTCCATACTAATGGCACATTACGATTTATGTATCTATTTAATTGAAAATCTTGTGACGAAACATAACAATCTAAAGAAAATCTTTATAGGCTTATTACGGGTTTACCTGAGTGGTGGCTGTACAGCTTCTAGTCATATCTGGTGTCAAAATATGTGGGGAACCCAGGCAGAAACTGATCTGAAAATAGACAAACCATCTTATACTGACTCGACCATAATAGCTAGATGACTGATTTTTTTTATTGCATAAATTAATAGTACTCTTTTGAGTAACTTTTCAGAAGAAACAGTATCAATATCAAAAGACAATATTTCCAAAGATACAGCGATTTGTATACAAAATTTCGCCAAGTCTCGTGAAAACGCTCGATACTAAAGTCGTACCTAGCTGTGACGTCACGCCTAGGTTAAAGTGTATGAATTATCCGCCCGCAGGAACATATTTGTAAATATCTCCGATATTTGTGCGTTTAAGTTCATACTTACCATAATGAATCTGTGGCGGAACAATAAGCGCCACAATCCTGAATCGCGCTATCGAAGTTTTCAAAGATCGGCACTATATATACGATATCTGAAATTCATACAAGTGGGCTTCGGCCTGACCGAGCAAAGCACCTCGCTCGGTCGGAGATCTCCCTTTGGGGCTTGCCACCATATTCCCACAAATGTTTTGTATATGATGTGAGTTTTCTTTTACTAATTTAGCAAAAAGAAAACTTTTTTGTACTTTTTAGATGTATCTAATTAATAAACTACATATAAAATATTATAATTTTTACATTTACCAAGTAGTATTTCCGAGTATATTAATGACACTAAATATTTTAGATGTAGTCATCTCCCCTATTCACACAGATTTATAACAATTTTTGAGTTAAGGTGGGTGGACCATGGAAGGCCACTTAACGAGTAAACGCTTTCTATTCGTTTATTTACTGGATAAATGAAAGAAAAACATAATAAGTAATATCTACTTTGTTTCATTGTGTACCATAAAAAATATTTTTTTTTTTACCCAGCTTTAAACACTATTTATTAAACTTAAGTCTTATTAACCTCTTCCAAATGGCTTTGCAAGGAACAGGGCTCCAAACGAGGCCACTATTATAGATCAGTCGGTCAACTTAAAATTAGAGTTGCGATAATTAATATATCCACTTTTAATAAAACTGCATAATATGCCTTTCTTTTATTATTATTTTCTTTATTCTTAATATATTTTTATCATGTATAAAAAACTCAACGAACATTACTTGAACACTATAGTTTAACTAATTATATATGAATAGAAATTATTTAAAAATAGTAGTAATGAGCATTCTTTTGATATCAAATAACTTGCTAATACGTTTTATAATAAAATCAAAAACTTTTTTTTTCTATAATGTCTGTACTGAGGGGTCCCTTCTTTGTAAGGCCAAAAATTTCCAAAGCTAACCTAACCTAACCTACCCTAAATTTTATAAAACATAGAAATATTAATATAAAACATTTTTAAATTTTAACGATACGCATTTAAAACTAAAAACGAAGTGTTTACATGTTCATGATTTATAGATGTTCCTTGTAAGTCCCATGTAATATTTTTTAAATATTTTTGATTGGCCTTATAAGGAACTACCGACTTTCCTAAGAACACTAGCAATATTTTAACATAAATCGAGGAAAAAATATTACTTTTTTCTTTAGTACCATAAAAATCCTTATATGACAATACACTCTAAAAAATATGAGAAAATAATAGGTTATTTAACTAAAAACTAACGTTTTGCTGTGCGCGCGAATAACAATTGTAACGTCGACGACCGAAGTCTACGTAACGTGGGATCGCACTCCCAAAATAGCGGCGCGAGCGACTTGCCGCCGCGGTTGTGGCCATGGATGGAATACGTCCTTACGTGTCAATTACTATGACTTTTTAATAGTTGGCCTTCAAAGGAGCGTGGCCTTCCATGGTCCACCCACCTTATTTATTGGGAAAATGATAAAATTTAATAACTACATCATTAACCTCATATAGAAAGATATATTTTATACTTTTCTCTCCTATTGAATACTAACATAATAAAAAAAACTCTAGAAACTCAAAGAGGCTTAAATCCGTACTTAAAACGTACCTTTTCAGGAATCTCCCCACATCTAAACGACGCAGGCGCAGCCAGTGGTGTGCTGGCTGCTTTACAACCCTGAAAAAAACATTAGATTGATTTAATGTTGTAATAATAAATTAATTGGTTAATACCTATATACCTCGTACCTAAAGTTTCTCGTTACGCGGAACTCGAAAAAAAAAATCAAATGACAACGTTATTTTGCTATGGAACAATGACCCACGGTGAACCGTACCATTGTTTCCCCACTAGACCTACAATAGAGCAGAGAATAAACAAAATAAGCACTCTGACATTGGCGACTCACTGAGGCCGCCATACAAAAAGAAGAAGACCCACGGTAATCAAAAAAAAATTTGATTATATGATGTAAATGGTCGTTTTACCGTTTGATCGTCTCGATGGCGCTTAAGCGTAATTGCATCTGGATTACAACGCCATTGGTCGCATATCCGCAGGAGGTGGGGTAAATACTGTGATATTCTAACTAATATTCTGAATATAAAATATGATTAATAATAATATATTATATCCACTTCTTCGTGGACCAGATTAAAAATGATTGCAGAAATGAAACGTGAATTGAAATTGAACAATCTTATAGCATTTTAGTTTGTGGTCGTGATTTTTTTTTAAAAGCGGATATAACACCCAATGTATTTTAAAAAAAGTATATTACTTACCAAACAAAAAGCAAACAATACTAATAAACAGCGCATGATTATAGCAGATATTAACAACACGTCCACACAGCCCGGCCACAGAGATGAAAACAATTTGTTTTAATGTATTTGCTGATTGGCTTGACCACGCGGGGGGGAGGTCGGGCACATATGAAACCCTCTAGCAGAATTCGTTGCGATAAACGCGCGAGAGTCGCGATGCCAAGGTGTGACGCTTTTTGACACCTTAATTCTATCGCATCGAATTGAGCTAATCGTAAAAAGATACGCACAATAAATCGATAGTCCTGTAGTCGTTTCCTTAGCCTAAAAATATATATTGAAATAAGTCGTTCTTTTTTTTTGAACAGACAGAACAGACATTTTGAAAAAAACCCAATTAAAAAAATATTACATTAGGTACTTATACTCACAGGAGTGACAGTGAGGCGGCAAACATCAAGTCCTTTGATGTTTGCCGCCTCACTTTTTGATAATCGCAGCCACTCTTCTTTCTCGATCAAATTCTTTGAGGTTTGCCGCCTCACGGGCGACACATCAAAAGATTTATTGCTTCTCAATTATTCTAAACTAGTTTATTCCAGATTATTCCTTCATTTTGCCTATACAAGCGGGTGGACGGCCCGAACGTTAGTTCAGTTCTATTTGAGCTACCGAGGTGATAACTTGGACAAGCGATATCCTAGCGAACTGCTCGAGCCGTCAACTTGCTTTGTGACTTTGTGTGCATCTTGCGTGGTTACTAACTATAGTTTGTTATTAAGTTTATTGAACGAAAAGTAAACAAAAATGATCTCTGGTGGAAAGAAACGAAAAGTAGATACAGAGGGTCGCCAGTTGCAAGAAAAATGGACTGAAGAATTCTTTTTTATCTTGCACAATGGTAAGCCTATTTGTTTGCTGTGTAATGAATCCATTTCAGTATTGAAAGAATTCAATATAAAGAGGCATTACTCAACTAAGCATGCTACGCTGCACTCACTGACAGGACAATTAAGAACAGACAAAATCCAGAAGCTTACCGCAAATTTGGAAAAACAGCAACAAATGTTTCATAAACAAAGAACACAACTTGATAATGTTGTGAAAGCTAGTTTTATAGTTAGCTCAAAATTGGCAAAGGCATTAAAACCATTTGCCGAAGGAGAATTTATCAAGGAGTGTATGTTAGAAGTTTGCGGTATTTTGTGTCCTAAAAAGAAAAATGAATTTGAAAAAATTAGTTTGTCAAGACGAACTGTTGTTCGACGTATAGAAATTATGGCTAATGATATAAAAACAACATTGACTGACCGTATGGCTGGTTTTAAATCATTTTCCATAGCATTAGACGAGAGCACCGATTTGTCTGACACAACTCAACTGGCTATATTTATTCGAGGTGTTGATAAGGAGTTCACTGTTACTGAGGAATTGCTTGCTTTACAGCCGCTAAAAGGAACCACTACAGGAGAGGATATTTTTATTGAAGTTCAAAAGGTATTCACAAGTTTTGATTGCCATGGTCAAAATTAATTGGAGTATGCACTGATGGTGCACCTTCTATAGTCAGCTTACGTAAAGGTTTCATCGGAATTTTGAATGAAAAAGCAACAGAATTAAATGTGCAAAAATATGATTTGATAGTCCTTCATTGCATTATCCACCAACAGAACTTGTGTTCTAAGTCCATTCGACTCCAGAATGTTATGAATGTGGTAGTAAAAACCATCAACTTTATTCGATCCCGAGGGCTTAACCATTGTCAGTTCAAGGCGTTTTTGGATGAAATATCAGCTGAATATAGCGACGAAACATATTATTGTGAAGTCAGATGGCTGAGCATGATGTTGATGTTGACAATGATGTTGTGACGGTTTTACGAGCTTAGAAATGAGATAGCAGACTTTATGAAAATAAAAGATAAACCACTATCTGAATTAAGTGACCCCAAAATGGATATGTGACTTAGCATTTCTGGTCGATCATACAGGCTATTTAAATGATTTAAATTTGAATCTTCAAAAACAAGGACAGTTAGTAAATGATTTGTACAGCCATATGAAAGCGTTTCAGATCAAACTACGCTTGTGGGAGTCACAGATGCTGTCTGGTAACAGTTACCATTTCAACACGCTCTCTGCGTATGAAAATATTGCTTATGCTCAATATGCTGAAGAACTCAAGTTACTGTCGGAACAATTTTCGAACAGATTTAGCGACTTCAAAAACATGGAAGAGTGTTTCAGTTTATTTGCTACTCCTACAAAATGCTCCAATACACTTACAAATGGAGTTGATCGAGATTCAAGAAAACTCACACCTAAAATCCAAATTTGAAGACGTAAAGTTGTGCGATTTCTACAAGAAATACCTAGAAAAAGAGAATTTTCCGCAGCTTAGAAAATTAGCAAGATTGATTTATGCGTTTGGCAGACATTATAAATGCGAACAGTTCTTTTCATTGATGAAAGTTAATAAATGAACACATCGTACAAGACTGACTGACGATAATTTGGAAAACTCTTTACGTCTTTGTATCAGTGAAATTAATCCAAATATCGATGGATTACTTTCCCAAATTCAATCTCAAGTGTCTCAATTAATTTCGGTGTATTTAACTTTCGTAGTTTGTAACAATTGCAAATTTAACGATTTAATTATAATGTACCATTTTTTTTATTTCCTTTTGTTATTTTAATAAATTGTACTTTAATAACATTGTCGTATTATTACATGACTAATATCTATCGCAAAAAATATTATCACTACTTTAAAATGCACTAAGTACTTTTAAACGCGGCCCGCGAACGTATTTGCACGCTAAAGTTTGGCCCTCAACATGTCAAAGGTTGCCCATACCTGGTTTAGACGATACTAATTTTAAAAGCAATGATTGATTTTTACTTCACTGTTTCGTGGACATAATATATTTAATTGATTATTAAAATGTACGTTATATTTAAATTCGAGACTCCCTAACAAAGCGCGCATCACGTCACCGAAAGACTTCGTGATAAGCTATATGTATTTCTGAGAGCTTATGCTTGGCAATCATCGTTATTCTATGAAAATGACAGACGATGTATGAAAAACAATAATTCCCGAAAGACATTAGAACCATGGTTTTACTATACATACATATATCAAAATATGAATATTAAACAGATAAGGTATTTTGTTGCCCAGTCTCCTCAAGGTTATCAAGAGTCAAGTATATTATGTTGGTTCTAGATATTACGAAAATATTTTAAAGGTCAAACACCTATAGCAAATTCAAAAATAAATAAAGAAGCAACTTCCATATTGCTATTAGCTATAACATACTTAGTGCCCTCCAAGAAAAACTTAGTATTTTCTTGTTAAATGATAAACAAATTAGGATATTTTACTAAAGTTTGATAGGAAATATCAAGAATTCATTTTGTTTTGGACTAATTAAATTAAAAAAGATATTTAAGTTTGATTTATCAACAAAACAAGGTCAAGTAACAAAATAAATTCCTTTATTTTTGTAACATCACTATAGCTTTTAATTACTTCCATTAGATGGCGTGAAAAAGTCTTCTTTTAGAACTGGCAAAAGTTCCTCATCTCTCATAACAGATGGCAGTGTAGTGTCAGTGAGTGGATACCTCGGATGCCACCAGTCGTAAACATTCATGTTCAACACCGAGTCTATAACTAGGGAATGTTCAGGAACTATGTTATTGACACCGTTGCAGATGCCGGAAGTGAAGCCCAGGTGAACTCGCTGATGTGTTAGACCCTGGGCCAGAGATACATTGACGGAAGAAAGAGCCATGCCCATCAACGGAGGCACCTCGTTCAGACTTGAACAAGTCACCTGAAACATTTAGATAAGAAAGTATCTAGTTATCAAATTGTATGGTTCCAACCAATCATCTCCTTAAAGTTTTACAACTAAAAGCATATTTTTGTATTTAAAAAATGTTATAAATCAGATATATTATGTAGATAAACTCCAAAATGGTATCACATTAGCATATTTTTTTATTAAATGGTGAAATTTGATACATTTGCCATTGACAACATGACACTGAGACTGAGACCGGATTCATAATAAGTACATTTTGTCAAACATATCTGTGCAATTCAGACAAGCATCACGGCTTAAAAATAGAGACCACACAACTGAAAATTATTTATTGAAAATCACCTGTAACACCTGACAACCTTCATCTGGATTTGCATCAACTCTTCCCAATTCTCGTAAGAAATTAATTTTGTCCACCGACAACTTTTGGTCTACTGTCTGCCTTTTGAGCTTAAAAAATATCATCCAATTTGATCTTGCCTTACAATACCAAACATTCACACATCTTCTTTTAATAAGTTTGTGTGGTGCACATTCCAAACATACCTGAGTACTAATGTAAAACTTACGGTAAGTGTAAAATAGGGCTCTTATAACTCTCTGCCTGAGGCCATAAGAAACAAAACTATTTTCAATCCGTAATTTCTCTGGCAATCTGGGATGATTTTTACAATACTTGCAGTACATTTCCCGCCAAAATGACTCTTGTTTTGTGATGGCGTAAGTCAACTTATTTATAAGAGCAAACTTTCCTATTTCTTCTGGTTCAATAAATTTGGATATTAAGTACCACACAATTTCTGGATATACTACGTACTCACGTACTTTGTTACTGCAATTTTTACGCTTTTGTTTAAAAATAAAAACAATTTTATTACTTCCATCTGTATTAGTTTCCTCCAGCACATCATACTCATTATCTTCTAGGTCTTCCCATGACACAATAGGATCTGGATCAGGTTTGACCGATTTCTTTACTCTACCTACCGGTTTTAGAGCATTTGCAGAGTCGTTTATTGTGAAGTCTGAAATATGTATATATAAATATGCAAAATAACCAGCCACCATCTAAGGATCTGAATTAAAATATAGATAGGTACATAAAAAAGATTACCTGCGTTAATACTTGTTTTCTTTCCTTTCTTTTTCGGCATTGCGGAGGTCTAAAATATTTACAACACTTCTTAAATCTTATTATTAAATGAACAACCGAGAAAGGTTATAGTAAACAAAAGTAAACCAAAAAACTTTGTTTTAGTAAACTTTAGGTATTAGGTATTCATCATTTACATGCATAATTTTGTTAAGACATTAAATTTTATCCTACACAGTACACACATTATAAAATGATGTTTTAATTTTATATTTAAAACTCATAAAATAGATTAATTTGTAATAATGAAGAAAATAAACTATTAGGCGTTCCGTTTGACGTCCGAAGTCCAGGCCTCCACAGAGAGGCCGATCAACGTTAGTTCTTCTAAGTAGTCTGTGGGCCGATCGTTTTAGTTAGAACTGACGTCAGTTCGGCCTGAACGGATTCGAGCACATACACCATAGATGATAAGTAATACTACTGAAACATACACGGAGAAAATCGCATCCGACCGAACTGACGTCAGTTCGGCCCTTAGAATAATAACGCCTAGATAGTCTTCAAACAAACGCATCGTACAAAGTGAAGCAAGCAACAGATAGATCTACATCTATCTGTTTAATTACATGGCATTACATACCGACACGCAAACAAACAAAACTTTAAAGTTGTGGAGTGTGTACTCTTAAAATTGGAATTATTGTATTTGTTTTTCTTAATATCGTGAGATGTAAAAATATAACTTATATTTCATTTTAAACTATCTAAATACAATTTGTGCAATTTATTTATATTATACTGATATTATGAAATATAATAAGGATTATCTTAATACTGGCAATACTTTAAATTCATAGTTAAAAAAATCTGAAAATAATAAAAAACTTTGTCATACTTGCAACTATTAACTAACCATGAAAATTTTGAAATAAATTTATTTTTCTAGTTGTATTAGGGATTATCGTAATACGGACTTTTTTATTACGGATTTAAGACGGATTATAAAACTTTGTCTTAGTTGCAACCATTAGTTAGCCATTAAACTTTTGAAATAAATTTATTTTTACTAGTAACACTCACAATTCACAATAGGGCAGCAAGATGGCGACATAATATGATTTTATTATAAAATGTTTTAAATATTTGACATAATACAAGTCAAATTGTTCGGACATAACATTTCATACTTACATATGAAATGTTATATCCGAAGCTTTTTTAATTCTTTTCCGATGCATTGTGACACCCAACAACGACACAGAAGGTCATAATGTTTTTAATAGTCGGAGATGTATGCACTAGCGATTGATCTTGACAACTGACGGGTCGTTCGAACAAACTGAGCCGATAAGTATGATTTACTTCACTTTTCAGGCGCGTACCCGGATTCTAGGCGTTTTAATCTAAGGTTTGGCCTGAACGGATTCGAGCACATACACGGAAAATTGCCGCGAGCTTCAATAGTGTTTTCCGTAATACTTAAGGAACCCTTATAATTTCACTCTGCCCGTCCGTCTGTCTGTCAGTCTCCGCCGCTCTCCTAGCTTCTGTAATAACTTTATGAAACTAACTTTTGTAGTAATTCAAAGAAAACTTATTGCGCGTCGATAGTTACAGAACCCTCCTTAGACATGTCGTGACATGCTCTTGGTCAGTTTAGGCTATTATTTTATTTATTTATTGTATTTTGCTGCAATTTTAAGCACGCTATCAAAGAAACCGAATTATTGTGTCATACATTTTTCCAGTAATATGATAAAGAAATCATTTCTCTTTGTTTTGTCTTTAGATTTTATCAACCATAGTGGCTCTAAAGTTTTAAATACTTCAATGAACTTGAATAAATTTCTAAAAAAAATTTTGACTACGTGACATTTTTAGGGTTCCGTCCCCTATTACTGAGACTTTGCTGTTCGTCCGTCTGTCGTCAGGCTGTATCTTAACTTTCTTACACCGTAATAGCTAGACAGTTAAAATTTTCACAAATGCATGATGTAGGTATTTCTATTGCCGTTATAACAACAAATACTAAAAACAGAATAAAATTAAACAGAACAGAACAAAATAAAACAGACTCACATATGTTGTATGTGAGTCTCAAATTTTTATTTTATTCTGTTTTTAGTATGTTATAGTATTTATTATTTTGATTATTTCGTGATTATTTCCGTTTTGTACGGAACTCATCTTGCCGACTCGCACTTGACCGGATTTATTTTAGTGGCCGGTTCACGGTTCGGTTTTCCTTCAGTTTGGCCTGAACGGATGCAAAATCGTATCGTCTGTGTGCAATTTCGAGATCGCATCAGTCGGCCGTATGGACTGAAGCGATTCGTTCCAGTGTTGCCAACTCTGTTTTTGCGAAACTACTAAACTCGCGTCGTTTTCTTCAAAAAACTACTAAAAGAGTACCGATAACTATAAAAAAGCTACTAAAGTTAGGAATCCCTAAAAGTCTTTTTAGGGATTTTGTGTTTACAAACATACATACATTTTCAGGTTTAATATTTAACCATTAAATTAAAAAAATATAGTAGGAAATATTACATATATAGAAATTAAATCGGTAGTTTTAAACGACTTACGGATGCATGCTAATAATATGTGCTATTATTATAAGCTATTTTATACAAAAACACTACTAACAACTAAATTCCTACTAAGGTGGGAATAAAATACAAAATTTAGTAGTAAGACTTTGTAAAAAACTAAGTTTGGAACATTAATTCTGACCTGTACGGATGGACTGAACGGCAATAAAATTGTACTGAACGGTAATAAAATTCGAGTGTAAAATAAAACCGGTCAAGTGCGAGTCGGCAAGATGAGTTCCGTACAAAACGGAAAAATTAAGTTTGTTGTATGTGAGTCTCAATTTTTTTTATTCTGTTTTTAGTATTTGTCGTTCTAACGGCAACAGAAATACCTACATCATACATTTGTGAAAATGTATAAGAAGGTTAAGAAAAGTCTCAGTAATAGGGTCCCGCTTTTACCCTTTGGGTACGGAATCCTAAAAATGGCACGTGGTCATAAGAAATTTATTAGAGTTTATTGAAGTAATTAAAACTTTAAAGCCACTATGGTTTATAAAATCTAAAGACTATAAAACAAAGAGAAATTATTTCTATAACATATTACTGGAAAAATGTGTGACACAATAATTCGGTTCCGTCGATAGCGTGATTACAATTGCAGAAAAATACAATAAATAAATAAAATAATAGCCTAAACTGACCAAGAGCATGTCACGACATGTCTAAGGAGGGTTCCGTAACTATTAACGCGCAATAAGTTTTCATTGAATTACTACAAAAGTTATTGTAATAAAGTTATTACAGAAGCTGGGAGAGCGGCGGACAGACAGACAGACGGACGAGCAGAGTGAAATTATAAGTATTACGGAACCCTAAAAACACGACCGAAGCTCGCGGCAATTTTCCGTGTATGTGCTCGAATCCGTTCAGGCTGAACCTTAGATTAAAACGCCTAGAAACCGGGTACGCGCATGATAAGTGAAGTAAACCATACTGAGCCATATCGGCTCAGTTTGTTCGAACGACCCGTCAGTCGGCAAGGTCAAGCGCTAGTGCATACATATCCGACTATTAAAAAGATTATGACGGTTTGTGTCGTTGTATGGTGTCACAATGCATCGGAAAAGAATTAAAAAAGCTTCGGATATAACATTTCATATGTAAGTATGAAATGTTATGTCCGAACAATTTGACATGTATTAAGTCAAATATTTAAAACATTTTAAAATAAAATCATATTATATCGCCATCTTGCTGCCCTATTGTGAATTGTGAGTGTTACTAGTAAAAATAAATTTATTTAAAATATTTCATGGCTAACTAATGGTTGCAACTAAGACAAAGTTTTATAATATTTTCTGATTTTTTAAATTTTTAATTTAAAGTATTGCCCGTATTACGATAATCCCTAATATATTCCTTAATACCAGTTTAATATAAATAAAGTTCAAAAATTAAATCAAAAATTATTGTGTTTAGATGGTTTAAAATTTAATATAAGTTATATTTTTACATCTCACGATGTTAAGAAAAACATATGCAATAATTCCAATTTTAAGAGCAACTTTTTCCGTGGAAATTGTCCCTTAAAACTGTACATACTCAACAACATTAAAGTTTTGTATGCGTGTCGGTATGTAATGCTTACGCCTACATCTATCTTTTGCTTGCTTCACTTTGTACGATGCGTTTGTTTGAAGACTATCTAGGCGTTATTAATCTAAGGGTCGAACTGACGTCAGGTCGGTCGGATGCGATTTTCTCCGTGTATGTGCTCGAATCCGTTCAGGCCGAACTGACGTCAGTTCTAACTGAAACGATCGGCCTCTCGTCTGTGGAGACCTTATACTCGAATTTTATTACCGTTTAATCCAATTTTATTGCCGTTCAGTCCATCCGTACAGGGTCAGAATTAATGTTGCCAACTCAAGTGTTTTACAAAGTTTTACTACTAAGTTTTGTATTTTATTCCATCCTTAGTAGGAATTTAGTTGTTAGTAGTGGTTTTGGAGAAAATAGCTAGACAGTAATCGTAATATGCAAAATGCCCTGCTTCTATGTGCTATTATGACACCTTATCATAATAGCACATAGTAGTACACATCCGTAAGTCGCATAAAACTACCGATTTAATTTCTATATACGTAATATTTCCTACTATATTTTTTTAATTTAGCGGTTAAATATTATAACTGAAAATGTATGTATGTTTGTAAACACAATAGATTTTTTACAGTTATCGGTACTCTTTTAGTAGTTTTTAGTAGAAAACGACGCGAGTTTAGTAGTTTCGCAAAAACAGAGTTGGCAACACTGGAACGAATCGCTTCAGTCCATACGGCCGACTGATGCGATCTCGAAATTGCACACAGACGATACGATTTTGCATCCGTTCAGGCCGAACTGAAGGAAAACTGGACCGTGTATGGGGCCCCTTAAAAGAGTACATTTTCAGTAGTAGTACTTATCATCTATGGAGTAAATCGTTTCCTTTTCCTCACCTGGTTGCTACTGCCGCTACCTTTTCGCGCCAACTTAGCCATCCACTTACCATCAACTTACCATCTGTAATTATGTTATCCGCCCCGAAACAAGCCGCCATTTTCGTCATTGTTGCGTCGTTTTTCAAACCGAGCGCATGGTCAGAAGTAGTACTTATCATCTATGGCGCATGGTCGTAACAGAATCTTATAATTTTTGTTATATTATTAGTTTGAACTCAAAATTTTTGTCGCAAATTTTTAACAAATTTCAATTAACTTTCGAGATTGAAGTAGAAAGTAAAATGCAAACAATTTAAAGTTTGTCTTCCGTTACCTTGAAGATATTTTAGTATAAATGAGTGATAAGGACGTTAGCGCGCCTATCGAGGGTGATAGTAATAGTTCTTCGGATTGCTCTACGGATCAAGAAGGGCCACCAAGAAAACGCCTAAAACGTACCAGTTCGGGGGAATTAGAAGAGAGTTTTGATGTATTGGCACAGCAATTGGTGAGCCATTTGAACATTTTAACGGCGAAATTCAATGCATCTACGGAGGTACCACAGGTAAGCACCCAATTGCCTTTGTGGGAAAACAATAGCATGTCACACGCGTCGTTCTAAGTGTTAGAAGTACGCCGTAGAGATCTCGTTAAAAAATTAAAAGATAAGTATATGAGAGAGGATCTAGGTAAAATTCCGCCCTCTTGCTAGTATATGTTTGAACCGGGTCAGTTATCCACGTATTTACAAAAGATTGGTGGAGTAGATAAATTACAAAAACATTAATTTGCTACTTGCACTCGGCCAAAATCGTTCGAACCCTCGATGTCTACGGGTAACGCAAAATCGTTTCGCGACCGACCAAATATCAATTATAGATCGAAACAGGCCGATAACAAAATATATTCGGAGCGTTTTATTTCCCATAACTCTTCCGCTAAAAAAAGGGGGACAGGAAGAAAACATAAAGCCGAGGGTAGAAGATCGGGATTTAAAAATAAATGACTACAAAATGTTTAGGTGGCTGTCTAACTTTTCGAAATATTTGGACTCTTTCGAAATATTTGGACTCTTTTCAATCCTCCCAAATCAATATTGCAGTTAATAACGGATCTCAGAATACCATTCAACAAAACGCCACCATTAGTTCTCCCAACAATAGATGTTTTAGCAAAATATCAAACTCCACATTCTCAGTTAATGCCAACCGATATTCAAAATTTCATTCAATTAAAAGTTTTATAGCTGGCTCCTCTGACATTTTCGTTTATACGAGTATCTCCCCTATTTATAATTGCGAAATCCAACGGAAAAAATCGAATAATTTTCAATCTCAAGGCATTAAATCGGTATATGCAACCGAGGCATTTCAATCTGTTTCACCATCACCGAGTGCCCAATTTTCTACAACGCGGGGATTGGATGGTGAAATTGGACCGAAGTCAAGCCTACTTCCATCTTCCTGTAAAGAACACAGAAGGTTTCTCTGAATCAGTTATCGAGGCTTTGAGTTGGCTTGTATTGAGTTGAGCCACCTTATTATTGTATGCGTATACAGGCCTCCATCAAGCTTATACGATTCTTTTGAACAAATAATGGATCAAGTGCTGAAGAAAGTATGTGTATGTGGTGATTTTAATATTAATTTATTAGACTCTAACTCCACCACTGTTAGATTCACATCTTTGTTCAAATCGTATAATCTAATTAATTTATTTTATGAACCAACAAGAATATGTGAAACAACAGCTACTTGTATAGATAATATTTTCACAAATGTCACTCCTTTTAGGAAAGACATAAATAATGTACTTAACTCTGATCATTGTGGACAGCTAGCATCATTTGATCTTAAATGTGATAATAATCCGATAGAAAATATTGAGTTTATTCCTGTAAACACAAAACGTATTGAGAAATTTAGAAGTAAATTACTTTCAAGTTTTCAATGTTTGAATGAGTCAATTAATCCAAATGAGACTTTTAATAAATTATTTAAAGTAGTAAAAAACCAATTTGACTCTGTATTTACTTCTAAATCGGTCAGATTTAGTAATAAAAGAAATAATTTTAGTAACTGGGCAACTGCAGGTATTATTGTTAGTAGACAAAGATTGTATGACTTGTATAACGAGAAGTCAATGAACAGGAGTGAAGCTTTTAAACTATATGTCAAGAAATACTCGAAGATTTTCAAGAAGGTATGTCAAGCGGCGAAGGTTCTTCACATCAAAGAAAAAATTAAGAACTCTAAAAACAAAGTGAAAACCACCTGGAAAATAATTGCAAATGAGACTGGAAGAGTCGCCAGTCGCAACTCTAAATTTGAACTTTATATTAATGATAAAAAAGTTAGTTCTGACATTGAAGTTGCGACAGTATTTGAGAAGTTTTTTGCAGACATTCCGATCTCAACTACAAAAAACTTAAATTCATCACCTACAGTTGCCGAAAAATTACTTAGAGATAATGTGAAGGAATGTGATGTAAATTTTATTTTCAAAGAAATAGACTCTAGAGACATTATCAAGGCATTTAAATTACTTAATATTAAAAGTACAACTGATCTCTGGGGTATGTCCACAAAAGTTATAAAACCAGTAATTGACATCATTGCCCCTCACCTAGCATTAGTTTTTAATAATTGTATTAAAAGTGGCGTGTTCCCTGACTTGATGAAGCACAGCAAGGTGATGCCTCTCTTTAAAGCTGGGAATAAATCAGACCCAGCTAACTATAGACCAATATCCATATTACCGACTTTAAGTAAAAATTTTTAGAAAATTATTCTAAATCAATTACTTTTTCACTTCAACTCGAATAAATTGTTACATAGTAATCAGTTTGGTTTTACTAAAGGTCGGTCCACAACAGATGCAGGCATCAGTCTTCTGTGCAGTATATTTGAAGCTTGGGAGAGGTCACAGGATGCACTTGGTATATTCTGTGATTTATCCAAAGCATTTGACTGTGTGGAGCATGATACGCTGTTCAGGAAATTATACCATTATGGTGTAAGGGGCACGGCACTAAAGCTTCTAAGCTCTTATCAAATAAATAGAACACAGACTGTAGAAGTTAATTACAAAAGGTCTAATGGTACTAAAATTAAACTAGGAGTACCACAGGGGTCTATTTTGGGCCCTTTTCTATTTCTCATCTATATAAATGATCTACCTTATCTAGTTAATGATAAGCATGAGATAGTACTTTTTGCTGATGACACTTCACTAATTTTGACTAACAATGACGAGGTAAATAGTGCTCTCTCAAAAATAGTACATTGGTTTAATGCTAATAATTTACTGTTGAATTATAATAAAACAAAATGTTTAAAGTTCAGCTTGCCAAATGTTACGCAGGCACAAACCAATATACTATTAAATAATGAGAAAATGAAATTAGTAGACACCACTGTATTTCTAGGTATAACATTAGATAGTAAGTTACAGTGGGGACCACATATTGCTAAATTGGCAGATAAGCTGAGTTCTGCAGCATACGCTGTTAAAAAAATTAGAGAAATTACCGACATAGAGACCGCGCGATTAGTTTACTTTAGCTATTTTCATAGCATAATGTCGTACGGCATCCTCTTGTGGGGAAACGCTGCGGACATTAATACAATATTTGTGCTGCAGAAACGTGCTATACGTTCTATTTATAAGATGTCGACTTTTGAATCTCTAAGGGAAAAGTTTAAAGAAATAAAAGTTCTGACCGTCGCATCTCAATACATTTTGGAAAATGTGTTATATGTAAGAAAGAATCTAAACAACTTCAAAAAGAAATGTGATAATCATTGTGTAAACACTAGGAATAAGAACAAGTTAGATATGACAGTGTTCAGACTAAGCAAAGTTAGTAAATCCTTTAAAGGCCAATGTATACTCTTATACAATATAATCCCAGAAAAGGTTCAAAACCTTCCTATTAATAAGTTTAAAAAAGTAGTTAAAGAACGTTTGTGTGCCAAAGCGTATTATAAAATTAATGACTTCATTCAAGACGGCACACCTTGGGAATAAGGTGGCTCCTTATCTTATCTTATTATTTGTTACATAGACATAAGTAAACATTGTAATAATTTTGATTTTAAAAGAATAATTTTCCATCTTTTTGGTAAAAGATGGCCCCAGACGAGTTTCTTGCCGGCTCTTCTCGCTGGGTTAGTTCTCGAACCGGTGGTAGGCATCACGTAGTATCGACGTTCAAAAAGAGTATTTAAAAATACCAATTTTGAATAAAAAAATTTTTGATTTTTGATTTTGATTTTGAGGTCGACTGCTCCAGATGACGAGCCTGCCATTTGGCCTGGCAGCGGCACCGCGGATTTTTGCCTCTGTAATGAACTGGATGGCAGACATACTTCGCAAAAAAGGTCTGAGGTTAGTGGTCTATCAAATGACGTGCCTGCCATGTAGCCTGGCAGCGGCACCGCAGATTTTTGCCTCTGTAACGAACTGGACGGAGGACATACTGCGCAAAAAAGGTCTGAGGTTAGTGGTCTATCTAGACGATTATCTGATAGTACATCAGGCAAAACTACACTCCCAGCGCAGGTAAGTCAATACAATACAATATTTAATATTGCAATACAGTTTTTGACCAGTTTAGGTTGGTCGATCAATATGTAGAAATCGGTAACAACACTAACAGGGTAATCGATTTTCTGGGAGTGGTATGGGACACCAAATGCATCACAAAGTCCCTACCCACCAACAAAATAGAACGTGTCCGCCAAATATTGCGAGTACGACACGCAGTCGGCCGTTGGAAACTAAAACAAGCACAACCCTTAGGCCATCTCAATTTTGCAGCCTTCATCACCCACCGGGGAAAGCTGCATTGCCGGTTACTACAGCGACACAGCAACAAACTCAGAAAGTATCCACGATCGCAAAATCGGTATCCAGAAGAGGTACGTACAGAACTGCACTGGTGGCTGAAGAATATCAGTCAGATGTCAGCTATTCATCTCCAAAGAATGTCCTCGAACCACGTCATCACCGACGCGTCGGACATTCAATGGGGGGCCCAAGTAAACAACCACACGAGAAAGGGAAAATGGGAGCATCACCAGACGGCATGGCATTGCAATCTGAAGGAAATCACGTCAAAATCTGACTCAACAGCTGCTGAAATTGGTCACAGACAAGGCAACGTCCAGACTGTTCAGTATGTGGGGCAAACCAGATCTAGACCTGTTTGCGTCACAGACAGCACACGTCGTAGCAGACTATGTATCGCTAGACTTGTCGGACTCGAACGCTTACTTTCACGATGCGTTCAGCAGATCCTGCAATTATCGACTTGCGTGGCAGTTCCCGCCGCCCAGCCTGATACCCAGGGTTCTAGATCATCTGAATTCCGCCTCAGGTCAGTACATCCTTGTGAAGTAGGTGAAAATAGCCATTTTGGAGACCAGATCTAAAGAATCGCGCTCTGAAACGTCCTGTGAAACTCAGACACTTGAAGCAGTCGCTGGTTGACACAGTGACAATGTTAGCGCTAGCACAAGTTAGTAAGTTACACCTGGAACCCTGGCTCATTTCGGGATGCTCTGACACATACATGGACGCCGCAGGAGAAAAAATTATTGTCCTCATGTTGGATACAATCTACCATAAAAACTTATGCCCCTATTTGGAGTAGATGGGTCGGATTTTGTCAAGAAAATTGCTTTAGTTTTTGTTTACCGGAACCTGCAAACGTAGCTAGATATTTTGGTTATCTATTTTTAACTGATGGTCTCTCATATCGAACAATTCTCGTGCATAAATCGGTTATTACATCCGTTTGTGAAACAAATCTAATATTAAAATTTCTCCTAACCCGATCATAAAACACATGCTGAAAGCTATTTCCTTGGCAAAACCTGCGCCTTCTAAATTACCGATTTGGGATGCAAGGATTTTGATTAAATTTTTAAAAAGATACAATATTAATTTGAATAGTCTTTAAATTTTTAGAAATTAAATATCTAGACATACAGCTGCTATTTTGTTAGTATCGTCATCGTCATGGTCGTAGAGTACGCGACCTTAAGCTCTTACATAATTATGATAGTCAACACTTTTTTGATAATTCTGACTCTATTACCTTGCACCCTGCTTTCGGTTCAAAAACTGATTCGTCCTCTTATCAGCAATCTAGTTGAACATTTTTTTCCGCACCTGATAAGAATATAGATGCAGTATACTGGTTACGAATTCTAGTAACTAATAAATTTAAATTGGGTGAAAAATTATCACATCAATGATATTCTAGCTAATGCAAATTGGCAGCTGAAAAAACTTTTAGAAAGTACTATTTAAAACAAATCAATAACAGAGAAGTAATTGAAGGAAGTTCTCTATCACAATATTTTCAGCCTAATTCATAGTGTTATAGTAATATTTGATTTATAATTTTGATTTTGTTAATGCATGTTAAAAGATTTAATTAATTATACGATTATTATGTTCAATCACATTGTTGCGTTTTTAATCCATTTTGTATTGCCATAAATACAAGCCACCAGGAGATAACAAACAGTCTCTCATAATGGACTTCGGACGTCAAACGGAACGCATAATATAAAAATTTAACCTTCAAATAAAATTTCTATTATGCTTCCAAAGATGTCCGAAGTCCCAGTAATGTGTTCCTGGTGCAGTTCCCATTAATGCAAGCCAAACAATGACGAAAATGGCGGCTTGTTTCGTGGCAAATAGTTAAATAATTAATTAATTTTAATTAATTTTTAATTAATTAATTAATTAATTAATTAATTAAATTAATTAATTAATTAATTAATTAATTTAATTAATTAATTTTTTTAATTAATTAATTAATTTTTTTCGTCAAATAGTCAAATATCAATGTCATATATGACATTCACATTTAACTCGACACTCATGTGTTCGATTATTAACTCTATTGTATTATATCTAAGTTCTATTTACAATGCTCTGAATTTTCTACGGCGTTCCGGATTCCGGATCATATAGTCCCAGCCTTAGGTTGGGAATATATGATCCGGAATCCACAACGCCACCGGTGAAAATTCAGAGCAGTAACATTAAAACTCTGCGCTAATACAATAGAGTTGAAAATCGAAGTGTCAAGTGTCGAGCTGAGTTTTTCCGAGAATGTCAATGTGCGACGTTGTTTTTTCGTATTTCCTCCAAATAAGTTTCTAATGGGTAATATTGGTAGAAATAACCATTAGATATTCGTTTATATGCACAAGAGTGGGCAAGTGGTATAACTACAAAAAGCATGATATTTTGTGTTCCTCCAAAACTCCCTAGGAACTTTCAGTTAAGCTTCTACCACTTTACTGAATCGACTGACTTGACTCATTAACTGCACCGACTATTTATGTGGACTTTGACTAGACTTTGTACTTGACGATTTAGAAATACGGTGTTGAAAATTCTATTTTTCGCCGATTTAACTTGACACAGGCAAATGGATAACCATATGCCAGTTAAATAAAAGCTTATAAAAGCCGACGCCATTTATTTATATAAAATTCAATTGAAAACTCCGACTTGACACTTGTGTGTTCGATTTTCAACTCTATTGTATTTGCGCAAAGTTTTATTTTCAATGCTCAGAAGAATTTCAAAGGCTTCCGAATTCCGGAGCATATAGGGAAGCCTTAGAGTTGATAATACCAAGCTTCTTGTATGTATTGTCTTATTTCATATATTTTTATCGGTACCGAGAAGCGCCGCGCCGTAAGGTATCTACCTACTGGTATCTACAGTATTTTAATAACTTTGGAAAGATTTTTTAAATGGTATAGATTTTTAACTGAAACGAGTTTTGAACTCTATAATTGTATAGTTATTTAGTAAATATATACAAATAAATAAAATTGAAGTGTCCGTTTGTAATTTTTAACTAACTGCTTTTCTCTAAATGCGTATGAAACTATATACGGTACTTCCAATAAAAAAAGGCATACTACCAGTACAGCGCACCTCATGCTGACGCCTTAGGGTCAGTCACACCGCGACGATACGCGACGATACGCGGCGCTGCATTAAAGCATAGCTATCCAAAATGTAACTTTATTCACTACACAAAAAGATACACGTTTCATATGGGAAGGACGGAATGCTTTCGGCATATAGGCAATATATATATATATATATATATATATATATATATATATATATATATATATATATATATATATTGTATGTTCAACGATAATTCCGCCGCCTCTGGACCGATTTTCAATATTCTTTTTTTGATGTAAAGGGTATAATCCCAAGTTGATCCTGTTTTCACCAAAGTGGTGACCTGATGATGGGATCCATGAGGAATTGAGGGAACTCCTCGAAATTTATATGGACACATATGGTGATTTCAATTTTTTCAGAAGTGATCCAAGCATATGCTTCCGAAAAGCTAAGATTTTGCACCAAGGTATAACCTGGATCTAAAAGTACTGAACAGAACTCCTTACGCCTTATAGATACATGTTTGGGGATTTCGGCGTTGTTTAAAGAACTGCAAGCATATGCCACTATGTCAATTGCGGTAATCATCATCATCAACACCATAATCACACCATACATCATTACAATAATGTGACCTGTCTCTGTCTGTCACCTGTACCTATTATATATAAGAATATAATATAAGATCAACATTAAACCTACATTTCTATCCTAATTTGCTACATACCAGCGTATGTAGCAAATAAGTATTTAATAGATTTTGTTAAGTGCGCTTCTGACCTTCCTATCCGCACACATCTGCGTCACCAAAGAACAAAATATAAACATTGCCATCTGGCAGGTTAGGTTTTTTGTATAATGAGCAGGTACAATGTATTGTTTATTGTGTAAAATGATTTGTTTGGCTAATGTCCAAATCATATTTTTATTATTTAGAAGTTATAATTATTTTGATCTAAATGAGCTACAGGATTGTGTCAATAGTAAAGTTACTCCTTACTAATAGTACATCATTTAAAATCTACTTCGTAGCTGTCCACCAATATGCCCATTGTCCTATGACCGGTTTTCGATTGACCTGAAATTTTGCATACTTATATATTGTGGGATGAGTGGATGCCTTCAGGAGTTCTACAAACAGAAGGGATGACAGAAGAGATGATTACATTGAGATGATTACAACCTATATATAACAATAATATATTAAAAGTTAAAATCCCATCGATACGGACGACGTAAATGCAAATTTAACTCTAATGACTTTATACCGAAAGTCCGAATTTCTGTACCATTAGCTGCATATAGTTTGTAATCGGATAACTTAGAATAATTATTACAATAGCGTTTTCTTACCGGAATAACAGAAACGTTCGCACCTGTGTCCACCAAAAAATTGTAACCACTGTTGTAGTCCATAACACGAAGGCGATGCGTTGGGGAAACTGCACAGATGTCCGCCTCACGTACCTGCGCACATTCTAGTTTCCCGAAGAGTTTCCCTTCTTCTAGGAACAGGGCTGTACGCACTTGTTGGCACGTTCCTTGAAACGGAAGTGGTAGAAACACAACCAATCTTCACTCTGAGGGCTGCGACGAGGCTGGCTGGGATTGCGAGACCGGGAACGTTGCCGGAAACGACTGGAGTCTCTCCTCCGGGAACTGCTGCGAGATCGCTCCATGTCAGCTATCCTGGCGCTCAGTTTCGCGATTTCGGCCAAAATTTTATCATCCCCTCTGACAGGCTGAGATGTTGATAATTCGGAGATCTGTGGCTGCTGTGAAGTCTCCATGATTTTGTCGGCCACAGTGGCTAGGTTATCAATGTCTTTGACTTCTGTGACGGCGAGAACGGCTCGCACGGCAGTGGGGAGATGTATGTCGGGGTCACCAATATTACACCCTATGTTATTACGTTGGGGTAACTAGAATGAGTGTTCATAAATAAAATCCTTTTGCCTACTGGATTACGTTTATTACGCAAGCGACCACTCGGGTTGCTGCACCAAGAACCACTGATATTTTACATGTTAGTTCACCACATGCATCGAACATCGATATAATATAACGACACATGATCACATCGATATACAATATATTGTGTCCCCACGCTACAATATAAATCGTAATATGATATGTAACTGATATAATGCTAGAGCTGGAAAGTGGAATATGAAAAATGGCAATGCAGTGGCAATATAAAAAAAACGTATAATAAAAATCTTATATAAGTTAGTATAAAAAGATTAAAAATATTTCCCTGACGCGGTCCATAGCTTATTATTATATCATATAAGTGGTTATATATTATTATATAAGTGGCCGTATATTATAATCTTATCCAACCACACTAATAGCCCGTTTTAAATTTTTAAATTTTTTTGTTGCTTAAAAAAACTATTTTCGTCTATTCGGTGTTAGACAACATGTCAATAAACTATCTAGAACCCATTTTCGTATATCTTAAGAAATAACGAAGATACAAACAATAATTTACAATATGAAAGAGAGCGATATATCGGCCTGTAACGTCACGAGTTGCACCCGGCATATATTTATTATTACAAAAATATGTATAGCGGTTGCAACTTGTGACATAACAAATCGTTTTGCGAGAAAGAGATGGGCAATACTTTTTATTTGCTTATAATTTCTAATCGCGTCAATTTAAATACCTATTTCAATAGATTTATGTATCTTTAATCAACAATTTAAAATTTTAGGTTATAAAAATGTGATATTCCACACTAGGCAACATCCCTATTAAGTACCTACCTACCTAGATTCATATTGTACGGTTCTGGAGGGATAATTTTAGGTACCGACTACCGTAGGTATCGTACATTCTATGGGTTTTGCTTTTAATCGTCGCGTCCGTCATGGAAGGATTGTTTGTGGTACGTAGATTCAGTTTTGTTTAATCTGTAATTAGATTCTATACTCTGTGTCAAAACTGACGTTTCATTTCAAGATGGAAGACATGCCGCTTGTACCGTGATAGAATGGAATCGTAGGAGTAAGTTTTTAGGTGTGTCTTCTAAACATCGAACTATAATGTCACCCGAAAATTGGACTGTAGTGTTGAACGAATATTTCGACAATGTAAAACATCGTTCTCGAGTCTTGTGCGGTGGATTTAGGTAACGTTTGTGCGAAACATATGTAATACGGTGATCGAAATTGTGTTATTCGGTGTATCGTGTGCGATAAGTATTCTAGTTTAATGTTAAATTAAAATGTGGAATATGATGTGCGACGTGATGCCAACGATATCTGAGGACAGTATCAGTCAGCGGAGTTCGCAGTTCTCTGGTGAAGATGCGAATTTCGAGCAACTTATGGTGTCTATGCTGGACGAGCGCGACAAGCTCATGGAGAGCTTGCGGGAGACCCAGGAACGGCTGGGTGACTCGGAGGTTCGCTTGAAAGAGGTGGAGAAAGAGCGGGACTCCTTACAGCGACAGATCGCAGCCAATTTGCCTCAGGTTAGTCTAGTATACTTGTCTGAAGTGTTAAGACTTTATGAACATCCTTGGAAGTTGTACTCGCTTCGGTGTGCATTGCGATTGCACCTGCAATTCTGATACTGAATTGTACTAAACTGCCCGACCTGTGTGAATTTAAAATGATTTATCAATGCAATTTGGAGATATTAGTATCTACTGAGAAGCACACTTTTTAAGACAGCAATTCAAACCCTTTGTGAGCCTTAGACTCAATTTTTCATAAGTTAATTAGAATCTAATAAATAGCTATATTTTGGGTTTTATGTACCCCAATATTTTGAGTTTATGTATTGTAAGAATGTTAGCATTTTAACCAACAGGTTATGAGTCATAGTAATTTACACAGGTAATTACAAAAGCCTCAAAAGAATTGCAACAGGCGGGTCAGGGTCTTGGCATTGTCACGTCATGATTCACTCAATATCTATTCTTTTTTTACAGTTTTATTTTTAACGAATCGAGGATATTATTGCCCACAAAAAATTAAGAAAATAAATACAAAATTGGTAGTGATTTACAAAAAGGCAAACATATTTCTAAATTAAGCAATTACTGCTACCTAATTTATAGTATATTTTTGTATTTTACTTCAAATGTATACATTATTTGATAAGCAAACTTCTGTGATAATGTAAAAAAAAATATTAATATGTGTATGATGTATCATTAAGTGATGGAATGTCTTTGTTTTCCATAAAAAGAGTTATAGATTTAGTGATCTACTAACACAAGTCATCCTAATAAAAATACAATTGAGAAGTTGTTTAATGATAGTTTTTTATGGTGAAAGATATTAGCTACTGATTAAATAACACAGATTATTTGTATTATCAAAGAAGTATTGTGTGTAAATAACACACAATACTTCTTTTTCTGTATGGGAATTTCCAAGAAACAAAATGATATTTTTTGCAATTATGTTTCTTGATATAATGTGAGAACAGCTTTTAATAGCCCTAGGACAAAAAGAAAATAATACAAGCTGTACATAAATAATACGATGTAATGGATACTTGTGAAAATTGTTCGGATCAGATTTTGAATCCAGCAACAATTGGTTTACAATAGCTGTGGCCACTTGTAGGTCATACCACCAATGACAATTTCAAAGTATAATTCTCTTTTTGTCATTACTTGGACATTATATTTTATATGCCAAAGTAAAACTAAAACTAGCCAAAATAAATAATATAAAATGTAACCAGCGAATGGTTAGATTTTATATTGTTTGTTTTGAAATTATAAATTTAGAATCCTTCTATTACAATCATTTTAACTAACACCTAAACTTTAGGCTTGATTCTCTTCAAGGTATAACATCCGAGGGTCTGCGAGTTAGTTATCCCGACTTTTTCAGGATTAATTTTCAAACACTGATAGTCATTCTGATATAGGATGTAGGTAGTTCCTATGATAACTTTAAAGCAAGCCACTGAGGTTACCACTTTGATATCATAAAATTATGTTATACATATCACCCCTTATTAATATTATATTATATAACTGAATATTTAATAGCTACAAGTTGCTGTCTTTGTCTGTCAAGTGACTTTTCCAATGTATCAGACAAATACAGCAGCATTGAATGCTACTCACTTGTGTGAATATTTTTACAAGTAAGAAGAACAATATTATATTACATTGTTAACATCAACATAAATTTATCAGTATCAGTCTGCGGTGAACGGAAAAGGCGCGTCGTCGCTCGACCGTGTCTTGCACGTATTGGCAATACATGCCACCGCCTGTTACATTCAAGGTCTTGTAAAGAGATATTGCACGGTATGTTTATCATACCATTAGAGAGACTCACGGTGTCAAAGCCTAACTCAGTTTCCTTCGCGACACTCGCGCTTGCGGCCAGAGCGCCGGCCGGGAAGGGGTTTTACCTATGTCTGTTAGGTGACAAATAAAAGGCCTCATGCAACGAATGAATAATTGGCGGTGTAATCGCGTAACATCCATACATATTATTATATACAAAAACGCCATACAGTCGAAATGAGATTCCTTTTTGGAAGTCGGTTAAAAGGCTCTCAAATAATATCTAACAATAGTATTGTGATTTATAAAGATAAATATTAATGGTGTTTCCATGTACAAAGTTTTACATATTAGATAATATAAGGTCAGAAACAGGGATAGGCATCTGTGAACTTTCTTTTTGGAATTTAGGGTGTATCAATGTCAGTGTTCATGACTTAAAATCCTTACTGTAGAGTGTAGAGTGTCGAGTTTTTAGTATATTATAATTTGAGTCCGACTGAACCTGGATTTTTGGGCGAAACTGACCAAAAACTAACGTTCTACCTTCTCAAACTTATGACAATTGACTATTTTATTCTGAAGTCTAGAGTATTTTTTAAATATTTATGTTATATATTAATATACATATTCGTATATGATATGGTCTGTTCAAAATTTAACGGAATTTTGAATTTTCACGGGCTACGTTTCTTATTTTTAAATTTTAATGTGGGCTTTGGCGCTATACTAAGATAATAATATAATAATAACTTCCCACACCGATTTCGGTGTCGGTGGCCGGTTTCATTGAAACCAGGCCAGTTACGCAGGAGTAATTTTATAGTGCCCAAGTGTGTGCGAAGTACACAAGAGCACTCTCTCTTCCTTTACTCTCATAACCCAGTGGGACGGATAACCGACACGACTGGCGAAAGATCAGGCGCAGGTCCGACTTTTTACATGCCCATCCGACGCATGGATCATCTTTCTTGTCAGACAATCAGGTGATTTGCGCAAAGTTTGGCGAACGAAGCAGGATAATTTACGAAATTACGAATCAGCTTGAGTTTCGGCCGGTTTTTGGCTGAAACCGAAACTAGAGCCGAAACTCGATTTTTTGGCCGAACCTGAAACCGAAATCGAAACCGAACCTTTGGTCGGTCTCTAAATTTATAATGATCCAAAAAAGTCATAAGTATGCCGGCACAAGCATGTTTGCTAGACCAATATTAGTGTATATGGTAAGAGAGGCGGTATATGAAAGTGATAATAAGGAGATACAACTTTCAGTTAACCAACAAGTGAGGTGTTGTATTGACATTACGGTTACACAGGTCATTGATTTCTTATATCAAAGTTATTTGATTTGATTGATTTGATAACTTTGGTGTGTGCAATTCCGAGTGGTTTTTGTTCTAGCAGGACAGGCTTAAACTGGCAATGCATTTGTACCTTTTATGTTGTTGTCACTTGCCCTAAAGAGGGCGGAAATCGCTTAACATCAGGCGATCCATCTGCTTGTTTACCCACGTTAAGGTTTGAAACGTGGTAGGCCACGTGTCTGCCCCACGAGTCGCCTTTCCCCAGCCCGCAGCAACAGCAGACACGTTTTGTGCTTTTACCTTTAAATACACATACAATTGGTCTACTTTAAAATTGTGAATTATATGATTCTAGCCACCCAGCTCGCACGGGTGCCATTATTATGTAACATATAAACCTTCCACTTGAATCTATTGCTGAAAACTGCATTAAAATGCTTGGAGTAGATTAAAAGATCTAAGCGAACAGGAAAGGTAGCGACTTCGTTACTATGTAAAGATTTGTATTATAATAAGCACTGAATTGATGTAAAATTGAACCGATAACTAGCTCGTACTCTACGGACTACGTCGTCGGTAGCTATTAGCTAATAATGCGGGTTTTTGATATTTTTCTGCCGCTAGGGCAGACCTAGGCAGACCCAACTCACACAAAGCGTCATCTGGTGGCGTAAGTGGTATAAAAAACGGTCAATAAGAATTTTCGATTCTTTTTCTGTCACCAGGCGGCGCTTGGTAGCTGTCGAGCTCGACGGTCCTTGTCATGTCAAAAAGCTGTCAGATGTCACGAATTTAAAAACACTCATTGTATAGCGCTTAACATCAGATTTATAATCTCTGCCAATATTACATTTAGGTACACTTGTCCCCCTCTTTAATTTTCACTGCCAGCTAGTAAAAATATTTGGCGGTCACTTTACCTGACTGACATTATAAACCATGGTATTACAGTTTGTCGCCCGCAGGCGCTGAGCAAATAACAGTAGTTAAGACGACTGATGTTAGTAATCAGGCGATGATGTTCGCGTAAACATCAGAAATCAGTAAGTCCTTATCAGAAAGGCGGATCTCTACACACCAAGTTATTTTTGGTATTAGTTACTGTGGCGAAAGGACATAGGGACCTTTCAGAAGTATTAAATAACTTAATTAGTTAAAAATAAACACAGGGAATGAGATAAATTTCGATTTCGTATCGCTATTAAAAAGTGATGTTAGTTTGAAAGGTGACGTGATCGTGAGTGTTCTGAGCTATAATTAATCAGCTCGCTTGCTGCTTGATAATGACGGTGGTGACTTAAATATTTACTTACGAGGAAGTATATAGGGACCAAAATTATAGGATAAAGTGCTCATTGTGTACAAAATACCGACCTCGCTTGACACTCCACTATTATTCTCAGAGGTCATTAAGGCTATGGCCTATGACACTCGAAAAGGGTCTACAATATATATATATATATATATATATATATATATATATATATATATATATATATATATATATATATATATATATATATATTGTTCTACAAATATATTATATAAAAACAAACATTTTAAATAACCCCCGAATTGAGCTGAATGCTTGACAGTAGTGAGCGAACTGTCTCATTGACATGATGATGGATTACTACAGTTTAGAATACTTTCGATCACGTCAGCTTTCAAACAAAAAAAACCGGATCTAAGTCGGACCTTTCGTTTGGGAGCTACGATGCCATGGTCAGACGCAGGCAGACCGACACATCAAACTTAAAACACCCCACTTTTTCGTTGGGTGTTAAAAATACTCTAAAAGGGCGCTGAAATTGCTCAGGATTCTTCTCTCTATGTTCAGAGATTCTTGTGTTTATATGGCATGCTATGTTTGACAGACACTGCAAAGTGCCAAACTATTTGAATTGGATGCAGTATTCACAATGCTTTTCACGCCATTCTTTCTAACACAAAATTATTGTGGCGCCTACTTTACCAGACCGCCTTAAATACAAGAAGTTCTTGTGGCGGAACACTTAGCGCCACAATATTGGTCCGTCTCATTCTCTAAAAAGCCTCAGCGGTGATGATGACTGGCACTTACGGCGGTGTTGTTTCACGAGCCATGACTATTTTGTACGCAATAAAAAACTAATTCGAATCATTATAAAGCCATCAGCGCTCGCGATAAAAATAGTTATGAAATTGTAAAGTTGGGGCCTACTCTGACCCTGGGATCCGAGGTCCATTAGCGGCCCGCGGGTCTGAAATATTTAAGCAGAAGGGGGAAACCCGCCCACTCATTACCGCGGCCGACCTGAATTCATTTACATAATATGAACATCGGCGTATTAGGTGTCTTGTGTGAAGAGTTGTACGGAAATAGCTTTTCGTTTTTAACCCTATAGTACTATAGTCATCATTATGTCTCTACTAACTGACGAAGAAGGAAATAGCAAAGAAATGAAATTTTACTAAGATTTTTATATATCAGGGTATAAGTAATAAGGGTTGCTTTTTACACAGTAAAATATGGTTAAACTACGTTTTATGTCACGTCTGGTGTGTTAAATATAGCCCACGCGTTACCGGTGCGGACAGGATGCGAGCTATTGTGCATCGCCCCAGGGGAGTGCTCTCCAGTCGGCAATACGGCCTTATGTCCTATAGCGTTCGAGAGCGTTCTATGGCCAATTCAACTTCTTATGTGGTTGATACACACTGGAAAAGCAGCTAGGCAAACTGGGATACAGATGGGAGAACAAAAAATATTTACTCGCTTGTCCAGCTGCTTGGCCGAGTGGATAGCGTTCCATCGCTAATGGCTAATTCAACTTCTCATCATCCCACATCTGAACTTAGAGGCGGCTGATGTCACTAATCTACAAAAATGTATCTGACCTACGTTCTTCACATTAATTTAATTGTTTGCTCCAAGACAACTTTTACTTATACATCTGATTCTGCGTTGATTGTGCGTACTGCATATGTTAGTTCTCATATCCGTGCACTGATAAAACACCATAAAATCGGTGACCCTGTACTAAAATAAAGGATTAGTTTAAAAACTTCACCTTAACATCAGGATGTCTATGTCGCGCACATGTTTTGGTAAACCGAAGGCCAATATGCTATTAAATCTTGGCTGCGAGATGGAGCACTGATGGATGAAAAGCAACAAAGACTAAACGTTATATTATGTACAGGAAATAAATTGGAGCTTATGCCGTCGCTTCACTGCGGATTGGCCACTGTCCAAGAAGAAAAAACTCGTGGCGACAGCGGGGGCTGAAGCCAGGGGAGAGGAGGGGGGAGGGTGCATGCACCTGATACTACACGTAGATCCACTGACGCACCATTGCGTTGCAATAATGTCAATGTGATTGCGTCACTTATTTTTAAACAATCTTGCATATTAGGTTCCGAAACCATAGGGTAGCCTAACCTAACCAAGTACATGTCAGGACATATCTATACAGGGTTCCGTAAATATCAACGCGTAATAGGTTTTTTTTTCAAATAACTTCAAAAGTTGCTGTCCGATTTCGTTCAAAATTAGTTTTCAGCATGATCTATCAACATGGAAACTCTCTTACGTTTTTATCTCTTACGCCCCGTTTCAATTAACCTATCTACCAATAACTATTTGTTAGAAACGTCAAATTTGTATCGCAAAAAAGCGGCAAATGATTGAATGACGACGTTTTTAACAAATAGTTATTGGTAGATAGGTTATTGTAACCGGCCATTATAATTTAGAAATGCTTGGACCAACTTACAAACTACTTTGGAGGCCGATTACTCGGAAATGGTCGACTTTGTAAAAAAGTCATGTATGAAACCTTACCATTATTTTAAAAGACCTATTCAACGATACCCCACACGATGGGGTAAAATATTTTTCGTCCCCACTTCACATGTATGGAGAGCCACCACTAAAATATAAAAATATTATTATTAATAATTTATTAATAATAATAATATTATTTGATGCCAAATCCGAGATCTGTACACAATTTACAACTATACCAAATTTCATCCATTTATATTCATAATTACAGAAGCTAGAAGCGCGGACAGACAGACAGACGGAGGGACAGAGCGAAACTATATGGGTTCTTTATGTATTACGGAACCCCAAAAACGGGACCCTTTTACTGAGACTTCGCAGTCTGTCCGTCTGTCGGTCATCATAATGTATCTCCTTAACAGTGATAGCTAGACAGTTAACATGTCTCACAGACGATGTATTTCTGTTGCCGCTATAACAACAAATACTAAAATTATTATAAACCTTGGTGCGGGAGTTTTGCCGGGGAGTTCAATCGGTGACATTGTGGAATTCGTATTTCTTCATAAATTTATGTTATTTCGGTTCTTAATGTTAAATTTTAATGTTCAATAAAAATTGGAATATTAACCATTAAATATTCGTTAACGTGCACAAGTGTGGGCAAGTGGTACAACTTCTAAAAACGTGCTATTTTGTGTTTCCCGCCAAAACTCCCTAGGAACTTTCAGTAAAGCTTCTACCACTTTACTGAATCGACTGACATGACTCATGGACTGTACTGACTATATTTGATATTGGACTTTGACTAGACTTTAGACTTGACGATATAGGAATCCGGTGTTGAAAATTGAAATGAAAGTTCTATTTCCCGCCTTTTTAACTTGACACTAGCAAATGGTTATAAGCCGATGCCATATATAAATTAAAAAAAAACCTTGGTGCGCGACTCCGACTCACACTTGGCCAGATTTTACTCTCGAAAGAGTCACTTGTACTCGGCGAAGGTATTTAATTCAAACATTTTAAATTTTGAATTGAATACCTTCGATTTATTTTTTCAATTTTTACATTGTGTATCTCTATAAAAACGAATAGAACTTGGTTGGTTCTTTTCACCATCAGCATAATATTTTTCTCGTGCCCTTTCAAAGTCTACTGTGATTTCATAGTATAATTTTCTAATGGTTCTGCCATTTGCTCTTAATTTTGCATGGAACATAAACGGTGCAGTAATACCTAACTGTTGATAACCAGCAACCACAAATGGAAGACTACTGTGTAAACTGGGGATCTGCGGTTTGTGTTCTAGGAAGCGTCGTGTGTGGTGGAGTAACGCCAACTGCTTGTCGTGTATACCGGTCAGACTTAAAGTAAGCAAATCCTTTAAAGGTCAATGTATACGCCTATACAATAGAATCCCAGAACACGTTCAAAATATTTCCATTAATAAATTCCATTAATAATTTAATTAATATGTACTATATGTATCCGACTTATGTTAATATTATATAGACTAAGTTTACATATTATATATATATATATATATATATATATTTAAAAGAACTATTTTCCTTCTTGTTGCTAAAAGATGGCCCCGTGCTTGATATAAATAGAAACCTAGGGTCTGAATTGAAAGTCTAGGGCCTGAAAGGTATTTTAAACTTTTTTGACCTTGATTTTTTGGACTTATTTGACCCAGTAATGTCTCAGATCAAACGATAATTTCCTCTTAGTCCAAGCAAAGTAAATATGTATTAGATAGGACATAAGCACCTACAACAAACCTACTATTTTGAATTTCCGTTGTCGATTTCGCAATACACCTAGTCTTACAACACATTTAATATTTGTTCATCTTAAGTTTGCAGATCGTCATTTATTGCACCTCATGTAACGTCCGCTGACGTAACCCCCCTATCCCTGAATATCGTGGTCAGTGTGTCTAACTGTCTACAATACCTTATGGCTTATACTATCATATATGAGTACAGTGTAGACTGAGTGTTCTTTGATTTTTTTTTAAATCGATCACTATCTACAAAGGTAGAAAAACTATCGTTCCTCGTATTTATGAAAGGGAAGGCACGATATTTTTACCCAGTGTTAACTTTAACCCAGATCTGCGTAAGTGGGACTTGGATATTAACTATATTGTATCGTTTCCTTCTGCCAAGAATAGTCAATTTCACGATGGGAAGAAAGTCTACTGTAATCTCTATGTTCGTCTTCTCCGCCATAATTATGATTCCAGCGGCTCAAGTTAGAACTTTGATGACCATAAGGTCTCCTGCTTCGCGGTAAAACGCACGCACGCAGAAATGTGTTCAATTAAGCTTCGATAATCGATATAGAATGTCGAGTCGACTGTCGTCATCGCTCCGAAGTGTGGTGATGTTGATGATTTGACACGAGTACCTGCCCAGTGGCAGTACTCAGATCGCAGTGGGTCGCACGTAGGAATGCGATGAATGAAGCTCGCGCTGCGAGCGGTGCCGGTCAAGCGACCTTGTCAAGGTAAACGACCGCGGTGGGCGGGGCGCGAGCGGCGGCAGCGCAGCGGCCTTGGCGGACGTGAATGAGTGCTTTGGCTGGGATAGATACTGTTAGTTTTTTAAAGTTTACAAATTGTAAATAGTAACCACGTTGATCGTTAATAGAATCAGACGTTACTTTGCGGAGCTAGAGGTCCTTTATAAAAGAAGAATACTCATTAACCGATCAAAGCTAATATATTTGTGAATTCTAATTTATAATTAATAACCTAGTTTCATTAGCTGCTATTATAATATGTATATGCAGTACAGTTTTACGAGAATTGTGCGAACGGAGGAGTGTGAAAGGCACAGTTAATGTGGAGGAAGGTGTGCTATTTTTTTAGTAATGCTTAGAAATATATCCAATTAATAAAAATTGAGATACACTTCCATGCTTTTGTATAATAACAGTAGGTTTTACACATTCTATAGACAACATTTACATATAATTTTTATTGCGTACTTAGAGGCAAAGGAAGCCTGAAATATTCGGAATCTTAAAAATTAAAATATGATTTATGGTCGAATTGCGACCACAGGGCGACCTCAAGTAAGGATGAATATTTATAGCTAGCTCTTGCCCGAGGCAGGCAATGTCGCAATTTTATATTTTTGGGATGAACTTTGGAATCATATTTTTTTGCGAATTATACCAGATTATAAAGGCCATCTGTTAAACTTGTGGGTTTAATGTGAGATTAAACAGCTAAATACTGTAGCAAATCGTTCGCCCATGTGTCAGGGCCGCTAAGCGCAGCCCGCCCCTTCAATAATATCCCTATCTGAGCCAAGTACACCATGCCTGAAGCCTCGTATGCACTAGGCATTTTTTGTTGATCAACGTCACAGATCAAAGACTTGCGTTGTGGCTGAGTTTCAACGACGAATTATAAGTTTTCGAAAAAAAAAGTCAAAACTTAGTCTTCTTGATAAACATGCACCTTTCGACAACCAGCGTAGGTACTTCGGTATTGTCTATGGTATTCGGTATTTCATACATTTCGCTTTTCCGCAAACCGCCACTTAAGCAATTTATTGAACAATAGGTTAGGTTATATTTAATCAATTATCTTTTATCCCCGAGTTTGATGTATAATTATTTTTTTTTTCCTATACAATAAATATTTTTTGTGGCCACATATTTTAATTACCAGGCAGTAACCAAATGTATGGTGACTTGCCGATCTCCTTTGAATGTTCTATGAAAGCTGTTCCTTTGTACGTAAGTATATATTAATTAATCATGTTACGCAAGAGTCGCACTTTGTTTTGCAACGTGGCTACATGTTGCTAGTGGATACGAGACTATAAAACCAAGCTCTTAACTAGAATCATAATCAACTTTGTAGCTCTTTGTAATATTTGGCGGGACATTAGATAAACCTCAAAAGCCTTAGAAATAATGTCGATAGTTTGTATTGTCAGCTATTCTATGAGTTAGGTAATTGGAGTCGAAACCTTTGTATAAATTCTGTCACTAAAAATCCGGAAATTATCAACGCGGCTACTGTGTCCCCGGACGACGGACGTCCCGGTCCGGAGGTCCTTTAAATAGACTCGCATGTTATATTTCAGGACTCAATTCATAAACAATCAGTCTTTTCTGATTAGACTGGCGCTGTGCGAGAACTAGGATATAATCAATTAGAATGTGGGGAATATTTCTTAGACCGTCGTAGATGGATACTAGATACTTAAGTCTGTACCTACGTTTGGAGTTTGGTTTAATGGACTGAGATCCCAGGCCAGCCAGACTACTATTATATTCTTACTGATAAAATGTACATATCAAATTGCACTACTAGTGTGTACAATGAACGTATGCATACCCGCTAGTTTGTGCCGCGGGCCTGGGGTCTCAGTCCATAAGCAGATGGTAGATACCGGCGAATGTAAGACCACTAACATAGTAGATATTTAAAAAAAAAGCAACTTCGAACTTCCAACATATTATTTTGTTTCAAAAAAAAAGTCTGCACGGTATATCGTAACGTTTACGTTCCTTGAAACATTTATGTTAGTATATTATGTATGTGGCTGTATTTTTTCCATTGGATTTTATTATGCAGGAAAATTACAGTAATTGTTATAATACCATGCTCTGCTTGTGAACAGCAGTGACGTTGCTTCATAATGCCTCTCAGCCTCCGTTGTTACCGCGTAACTGCGCAGTATTCTCAGCCCTTGAACTGCCTTGGAGCCGCTGAGTTTGTTTTAAACCTACGTAACATTTAATCTTGGTAATCATAATATTGAGTTGCCTTGAAGAAACTGCTTCAGCAGTAAGGCCGCCAATTTGGACTTTTTTTATTCTGTAATTTGTGTAATTTTATTATTTTAAGTTCAAATAATTAATTTTTTGTTTATCGAGAACTAGCTGTTGCCCGCGGCTCCGCCCGCGTAAATACAGTTTCCTGAGATAACACTACTTTTGGGGTAAAAAGTATACTAAATTTCATCAAAATCCGTTCAGTAGTTTTTGCATGAAAGAGTAACAAACATCCATCCATGCTCACAAACTTTCACATTGATAATATTAGTGAGACGTTTTTGAAGGATTTTTTACGTTGGAAAAGTCACTTGATAGGAAAATACAGCAACATTGAATAGCTTAGCCGTTGTGTAAATATTTTTATTAGTAAAGGGGCTAATGTATAGGCTGTAACTCTTTCAAAATGTTCAAATACTTTTGATTCTCCAAATCGGTATGCCACTGGAGCCCAGAGGAATCTCTAAATAATATTTTTCCGCGAAAAATGTTCGCTTTACTTTTACTTTACACATTGCGCAGTTACAGGCAGTAACATTTACTGAGGATAACAATAACTTGAAGTTACGAAACACCGCTGTTGGGTGTTCAGTAATACTAGGAGTCGTCCTGTGCTCGAAGTTCGCCAGTAAAAATTCATTAAGCTTTAAGTTTGGACTTTTTAAGGGTTCTTTTGCCTCTTAGATGAAAAAAAAATGTAAATGTTCTGAGTTGCTACAGATTGAAAAACATCATCATAGCGTGTATTAATAATCTGAGCCCGGGGGTAGTTGTGTGTTGTTATTTTTACTAATATAATATGTTTCTAATGCATTATTTTTTAAATTTTTTTTAGCTTTTTGCACACCTTGCTCCACAAAAAGTGTCATAATCATAATTTACTGGCCAAATTTCACACTTCTCCCTTTGCACAATTCTCGTAAAACTGTACTGAAAATGTTTACTTTACGTATTAATATACCTAATAATTTCCCCTATCATATTATGTATAGTTAACCTGTGCGTGTACTGCGGTCGCCTGCGCAGTTTGCGGCCGTCGTGGGCCTCAGGAAGTAGTAAGGGAACATACCCTAAGCAGTAACACACTTGTAGCCATAAAGCCGAGTGCATATCGATTGTAAACATTGGTCGGGGTCAGGGGTCAGTGGCTGGGTGTGCGGCCCAAGTGCGGCTAAATATAGCGCAGCCGGCAGCAGACGCCGACGTAACATGCCACTGCGCCGGAACTAAATGTTCTGGGAAGCTCCAATAGCTACTAATGCTTCATACAATATGAACAGATGTTATCCCTGATTCAATGTTTTGGGATCATTAGCCAATCACGCCTAAACCACAGAACACATTTTGATGGTCACAGATATATATAAAATCTTTGGGGGTATGCCGCGATGAAAAGTAGCCTGTTTAGTATTTATTTCATAATGTACTTGTAGGCTACCAGTGGCGTGGGGTTCCTATAACTCCATTCCTATCGGCTTCACTTACCACTTATCTTACCTTTTGAAGACCCTCATCCAAATCCCTACCTATTTATTATACAGGCTAGGCTAAAGGAGAACCAGCTTCCGCCCCTGTAGACTACTTTTTATTGCGGCAAAATCGTGCGTTGCGAATTTCTGCGCCAACAAAGCGGGCAATATTTTAGTGTTTCATTAAATAAACAGGGACAACTGGTTTTGTTTAATCGAGATATATATTAGATACGAATGTCTGGACGTTGACTCGAAACAATACGTCCCATGTGTAAGCCCAACGGGAAATACAATGTGTAATAATATTATGCATAGAGAATAGTAGAATAGTAGGTAACGCATAATTGTTTTAGACGAAAAGTCCTTTTTTTACGCCCAAACCATTGTATCTTCTAGAATTAAGACTGATAAAAAACAGAAGGCCTGGTGGATAGAATCCTCTTAAATCCTCAAAGGTAAATATACCATTGCTATCTATGCACTTTTGCCATCTCATAGGTAGTTCATTGATTCATTTACTAAAAAAACCATTCGGACAGGAATCAATAAAATCTTTGAAGGCGCTTTGGACTGCCCCATCGGAGTTGAATTTTTTCCCTTGCAAGAAGTTATCCAAATTTCGAATAAAATGGTAATCTGTTGGAGCAAGGTCCGGGGAGTACGGTGGATGTCTTAGATATTCCAATTGAAGCTCCTCTAATTTGGTAGCTGTCTGTTGTGCAGTGTGTAGTCTAGCGTTGTCCTGAAGCAGCAGTGGCCTACAGCGAATGACCAACCTCGGTTGTTTAGCAGCTAGCTTTTCCATCATGATTTGCAGTTGCTGGACTATATGGCGGCAATAGACATCTGCCGTAATCGTCTGGCCAGATTTAAGAAAGCTGTAGTGAATGACACCGGCACTAGTCCTCCAAACGCTCACAAGTAACTTTTTTGAGTCAATTTTCGCTTGGGGCAGGCTTTAGCTGGTTAGCCAGGGTTCAGCCATTGTGATGAGCCGTTTCCGATTATCGTACACGATCCACTTTTCATCACAGGTAATGATTCGATTTAAAATCTCTTCATTATTGTGCCAGTTGAGTAATGTAACGCAGCAGTCGACGCGCGTTTGTCGGTTTGCTGCACTCAATTCATGAGGTGCCCACCTTTGAAGCTTTTTCATCTTCCCAATTTGCTTCAAGTGGATTAAAACAGTTTTATCACTAACACCGCAGCCTGCAGCTAACTCGGACGTGGTTTGCGATGGATCCGCTTCCACAGTAGCCTTCAATTCTTCATTATCAACTTTGGTCTCCGGCTGTCCACGGGGCTTGTTCTGCAGGTCGAAATTTCCAGAACGAAAACGTTGGAATCAAAAACACACTGTGGTTTCTTTTGCGACACCGCCGCCATACACATCATTAATCCTTCGGGCCGTTTCTGCAGCACTGGTGCCACGGTGGAACTCGTACTCGAAAATAATACGATATTTCAAGTTTTCCATTTTGTAAACAGAGTGACGCAAAGAAGAAACCAAAAGAGGAAAAAACAAATGAATAACGGTTTTCGAAACACAAATGCATGACTAAATAGCGGTATAAATTTGAAATTGGAATTCCTAAACAAAGAAGATATATTTGAGATCAAAATGGCCAGTACGACAAAACGCCAATTTCATATGTATGGACCTAATATGTTTCTATTGACCCGAAAATATAAAAAAATCGCTCTATTTCCCCATCTAATGTTCTTTAAAATACTGTCTACGGAGTACGGAGTTAACACAACTTGTAACACACGTAAGCTATGACGCTGACCACGCTATCGTTATAAGTTAGTTAGGCTTATAAGATTAAGAAAAGAGTTGGCCGTGCAGTATGCACTATAGAACTGGACTTATCTGCATGCAACCGGATTAGACTGAAACTTGGACCCTTGTGGCATCATTTATTTTCTTATTTATATCATCAAGTCTAACATTGTTTAAAGAATAAAAAGTGTGTACAAACTAAGCTTATAAATACACAAAAGTTTTAGTTACATTATTAAGGTACTTATGACATCTTAACCGCTATCAACATATCTAATTATCTACCACATCTGACCTCCGAACACAATATTCTAAAAACGCGATGAGCCATAGTCGCGTACCGTCGAGAAGGCTGTCTTGATTTCTCGAGCAGACGAATGTATAAGCTCGACGAAACACTAATATGTCGCGTAGCGTCTTTAAGTAAGCCATACACGCTGCGGTCTACCGGAGAGTTACTACTGTTTCTCCTTCATAGGGAAGCCATAGCCTGTATAATATGTAGGGATTTGGATGAGGGTATTCAAAAGGTAAGTGGTAGGTGAAGCCAATAGGAATGGAGCTATAGGAACCACGCCACTGCTATACAGGTTTGCCTGCGCTTTTCGACCGAACGTCAGTAGCATATATGGTGACGGTGTACGTACCGGTGCGGTCTTTAGTTCTTCTTGCGATGGCATCAATTGTACACTATAATGCAATGGTATTTTCAGGCCCTTTTTTGAGCCAACAACTTTTACGACCGACCGGAGTACACGCACACACGCATAAGTACATCATACGGTGTTACTCGAAAGAATTGATTTTCCACCTTGCGCCGGTCGCCTGCGCAGGTCTATTCCTAATTCTTACACACACGTTGCGGTGTTCCTGCGTAGGCATACCAGCGCAGGTAGACCTCCCCTTGTGGAACGTAGCGTGTATGGCCATCATTACGAGATTCTCTTTCTAATCGCTACGGACAAACACTCAATACACGCAAAGTCGCGACGCGTCGCTGGTCCCCGGATATTTCTCACAACAAAGACCTGTGGACTTAGCCAGCTGTTCGTCCTCTATTTTTATAGAAAAGTTTGCAGACATCGCCTGTATTGAAACGTCTTGGTCCTATTTGTAAGGGGGTGGAAATCTTTTTTCAGTTTCTACGTCCATGTTTTGAATACTATTATTTTGATTTCGTTTTGAGTCTGTCTTTAGTTTTGTGTTAAAAAAGAATAAATGTTCATTATTTACATACCTAACATAACCGGCATACAGTGTTGCCAGGTGCGTTTTATTTAAAATCGGTACAGATGGCAAAAGAAATCGGGATTTGAGTCTCTAAATCGGGACTGCCAAAAAAACTGCACTTATCCCTTTTTAACTCAAAATGGAATGTATGTAAAATGTTATTTTTCTGATCAGTAGGTAGTATAGCTTGTAGAATATATTTAAATTAGATGCCGGCGTACGAGCAAATTTTTTTTATAATTTTGTATTAGCATTTAATTTGTTTATTCAGTTTAATAATTTCTGATAATAAAAAAAAAGTTTTTTTAAACCCCAGATGATAACAGAGGTGTGTTTAATTTTATTGGACGTGTCTGTCTGCGTGTCGGTCCGGTGGCATCGTAGCTCCCAAACGGATAACCCGATTTTGATCTATTGTTTCTTTGTTCGAAAGCCGACCTTATTGAGAGTGTACTTAGCTGTAATTAATCTCTTCGGCTCTCTCGCTGCCTGTTAAATCGGGGGGTTACTGAAAATTTTCAATTTTGTTTATCTTATGCTACAATCTTCGAATGTAACATGACAGGTCCATAATAAATTATAGGTTACAATTCTATATTGTAGCTTAAGAAACTGCTTACTTTTTTATACTTTTAGCAGATGGCGTTTGGTTAGTTACATTTTCAGTGTGTATACTGCGCCATCTGTGTGTACATTTTTCAACTGCGTACTACATGTACCTAGCTGATAAATGTCCACAAAAAACCCTCAACCAAGTAACAACCCCGTGGCTCTGTGAGTTCGTCCGCCCTCAGCTAGGTGGCGTTGATCCGGTTTTTGGTAAAGTCGGTTTTGGTATTTATTGTACAAGTTGCTAATACTATAGAGCTGAAAATCGAAGTGTCAAGTGTCAAATGTAAATGATTTTCAACTCTATTAGCGCAGAGTTTTATTCACAGTGCAGTTTTTTCTGCCGCGAACACAAAAAAACGCTCGTGGGAACGTAGCCTTACGTCTACTAGAAATAGTAAAATGTCCAATTGCAGAAATAGATACATAATAATATGTCAATCGGCTAAACTTCTTTTTCTGTTCTTTCATTGTGTTTTTATTGTAATGTAGATAATATAACTTTTAGTGTGTGTCCTAATTGGTCAAATATTAATATAATTTTATTTAATTAATAGTAATATAATTTTTATTTATTATATGTGTATTTAAACATTCATACATAAGGGCCCATATACGAGCTCGCGAATATTTGCGATGCGAATTCGCAATTATGTGTGGGAGCCCTAAAAATTTTTATTTCCAGCCAAGTAGGCTCTTCTTATGAAACTTGAAACTAACTAATCAAATGGTGATATTAAGAGTTTAGACGGACGTAATATTTTTGCGAACGTTTGTACATGATTACCAATTGCGTTTGCTATTGAAACTAAACGCTATACGATTGAATTGTACATTCGCCGACAGATCCAGTGTGCCACTTTGGAACCTTGTTGCCATGTAATAAGGTTGTAACTCTATAAAGTGATACAACGGATCCGTCGGCGACTATTTACCATTTATACAACTCGAGCAGATTAGAACGTATTAGACCACCCGGGCACCGGCCTGCCTCGTGATAACGATCAGTTATCTCACCTCTGGGTGGGCTTGCGTTCTTGTGTGCCAGTGATTTTGCAAATCAAACCACATTCCTTTGTGATAAGGTTCTAGTATCTGCATTTTGCATTTTTGTAAGGCAGTAGCGATGCTAAACATATTGGAGTTGTTATACTAGTCTAGCGTATGAGCATTGTGGGAGGAGGGAGGCGCTTTACGCATGATTATGCGTGCGCTCACACATTTGCTTGCAGGTTGTGGGTTAATTCAATTGTATCTCTGGATTGATAGATAATAATCTACAAGATGTTCGTCAGGCATCACTAGCCATATCTAACTGTGGTGTGGAGTTTCCTATAACTCCATTCCTGTCGGCTTCACTTACCGCTTACCTTTTGAAGACCCTCATCCAAATCCCTCTTATACGAGGACCAGCCTTCGCCACTGATGTCTAATATGGCCTCTGCTATCAACACCCGCGGCAGACAATGAAGGAATTAAAGTAAATATTTTTTCTTTGCGGTCGTAAGTCGTAACACAACGGCCCAAGATAGTTGTGTTTGATCATACGTCAGCGGCCAAATATTATAATAACGCGGTGGGATAAACGGTGACTTCGAGTTTATAGCTATGCGCGTGCGCATGTTGAGTTTGTAACGGGCGCTTTTACCGTCGATGTATGAAATGATTTTAACAGAGATTTCGCTGACCGTGTGTCAGTCTGTCCGACCTTCTGTCACCAGGCTGTAAACTTTTTAACACCAGGCTGTAAAATTTCAACTGTCTATCTATAATGCTTGCCGTTATAACAACAAATACTAAAAACAGAATGGGGCAAAATGAAGCATAGTACTTCAAACGTGCCGTTTGTACGGAAACCTTTGTGCGCGAGACAGGAATACACTTGCCCGGTTTTTAATCTCAGTAAATACAGCTAAAAATCATTATGTCCCCAGTGTATACTAAGTGACAAACAAGGAAAGCGACAAAGTGCATAGAAATGTAATTTTACTAACTAAGATTAAAAAAACAGAAAATTGAACATAAATTACGTAAACTACTTATACGTTTGTAGATAAGTTTATTCGGAGATTCAAAACTATCCCGACGTTAATCTGTCAAGTTGGTCGAATTCGCCTACCTCGTTCTGTGAATACAAACGATTGAAGCTCAAAGTTACAGACTACTTCGTAATCGCTTCTAGAAAGTAGAAAGCCGTATAAACTGTAACCGCTATCCTGTAAGATAACGTTTGATTGATGAATATTCTGTACAGCAGTGGCGAAGGCGGTTAGGGAAGCCCAGCCCAGGCATAACCAACCTTTGCAAGATTGCGTGGCATTTTTTATATTTATCAAAACCCTAACTAAATCACATCAATTTAAAATCCACAATTCGTTCAAAATCCCCAATTCGTTCAAAATCCCCAAAAATCAATGATTTTCAAACATTACCAAATATTGTTATAAGCGTAGGTTTACCCGACGACTTTAAAAAGCCGGCCGCTCGATTACTGAGTCGACCGCTAAATTAGCTCAGGGGCTGCATGGCAAAGGCCCGCGGCCCGTACGTTGGTAATGCCTGCCCTAGCCTGTATAATAGGTAGGAATTTGGATGAGGGTCTTCAAAAGGTAAGTGGTAACAAGTAAGTGAAGCTGATAGGGATAGAGTTATAGAAACCCCACACTCCTGCTGTACAGTATATTCACTGTTCAGATCCAATTCAACCTGTTTGTCAATAAAAAAACTCCCCGAATTGTCAAGCAGTGAGCGAAATGATGATGATGATGAAACATAGCTAAGAATAGCATAGCTAACACGCTCGATCATGTCAGTAATCAAACAAAAATAATCTAACCAAGAACATGTCAGGACATGTCTAAGGAGGGTTCCGTAACTCTATCAACGCGCAATAGGTTTTCGTTGATAATTCAAAAGTTTTGAAGTAATTTCAAAAGTTATTGTCCGATTTCACTCAAAATAGTTTTTCTTCTATTTTGAGTTTTTAGCATGATCTATCAGCATGGAAACTTACAAGTTTCTATCTACTATAGTTAAGAAATGCCAGTTGGGGGGACAAACTTACAAACCACTTTGGAGGCCGCTTACCTACTCGAAAATGGTCGACTTTGTAAAAAAGTCTTGGATGAAACCTTGCCTTTATTTTAAAATACAACTTTATTTTAATTTCAACGATACCTCACACGATAGGGTAGAATGAAAAAATATTTTTCATCCCCCACTTCACATGTATCACACTAGAGCCACCCCTAAAATATAAAATTATTATTATTTTGTGATCCCAAAACCGAGATCTATACACAATCTGTAATTGTACCAAATTTTATCCATTTATATTCAGAATTACAGAGGCTAGAACCGTGAACTGACAGAGACAGACAGACGGACGGACGGACAGAGCGAAACTATAAGGGTTCCTTGTGAATTGGATCTGAACATAGTATAGCGGATAAACGTTACATTAAGTGGATAACCGAATACTTAAACGATAGTTAAATTAAGTGACGGTCAAGTTGTCTATCCTTGTCATTTCGACTAGCAGAGACTGCGACAGCCTGCGGAATAGGAGCTAGGCCCTTATTTCTGATTAGCGTTTCAGTACTCGGCTGTTAGTCTGTCAAGTGACTTTTCCAACGTATCAGACGAAGACAGCAACGTTGTATAAGTTAAACGTTGTGCAAACATTTTAAGTAGTATTGGGGTAAGACGTTATTTTGATTGATATGCTTCAGTAATTCAGCACAAGACTAAACTAGGATAAAGGATACATAAATTAACTGTAGCGTTACAATAAATCGGCTCATGTCCGGCGCACGTCGCGTTCTAAATTTGAACGGGCACGTATGAATGAACTGTGCGATGCCGTGTGCGTGCACGCAGATGTGCGTGTACGTACGCAAGTGTGCGGCGCGGTGTGCGTGCGAGCGTCGCGACGCCAGGCGTACTGCCAGACGCGCACCGAATTAATGCGTTTATTTTTAATACGATGACGAGTGACGCTTTGATAGATATAGACGATGACTTGGAACCAAATTTAAATAGTCACGTGTTGTTGGTTTTGCCTTGTATTTCTGAGCAATAAAATGCAGTAATGTTTTACAGCTCAACATATGACATTACTCATCAAAGAAAAAAGGTACTGATGTTAAAATGTTTTCGACTAATCGTAGTTGATCTTTCTATTATTGAGTTTATTTTTTAAACTGTTTAATTAATTGTATCTCAATATTGCAGTCTGAATATGAATTGAGCCTAATAGTCGTTACTAAAATTAACAATAGCTGTTACTACAATAATTATGGTGGAAACTCGCATGTACGGTTGGCGTGTTGAAACAAATTCAGGTGTAAAATGTAAATACTAAATGTATCTGTCTCGTACAATAAAATTGGTTAGGATTCCGCTGCAGCATGATTAGTTGATAAATAAATATTAATTGTTATTTTTTGTTTGTTTCAGGTATTTAACTTCTTGATATATGATCGGTGATAGTCTTGCGTGAGTAGTAAATTCTTTGCAGCTGCCTCAGCAACAGCAGTATAGCGCAATAATTGTCACCGGTGTTTACATAGGAAATGTTCATTCACCGCTGTATTGAGGCCGCTATGTGACGGCAACGCTATCCTAGGAAAACAGAGCTTAAGCGATGAAGTGATGGCGTGTTGGCTTAAGGGCCCAGAGCCCTTTAATCCAAGATGCCATCGCTAATTACAATAAGTTTTTTTATTTATTTATTTATTTATTTATTTATTTACAACTTACAACTTCTATCATTACAGGCTTAAACCTAATACAATAGAGTGTTACTAGTAGGTACTTAAATCTATCTTACTTGCTACACAATAGGTGGCCTTAGTGAACTCGTTCAATGAGCACGTAAATAAATCGACGGTGTTTGCGACCGTGTTCAGCGTCCGCAGCGCCCGCGTGAGCGGGGCCATCCGCAGCAGGTTGGTGCGCGCGCGCGACACCTCCAGCAGCGGCGGTCGGCGCCGCCGCTCCGCGTACCCGTCCGGCACACACAGCCTGGCCGCTTGTAACACAGCTGGATTGTGCGTTACACCGCGCAAAACTTTCACTACATATGTGGCCAGGGCCACTTCCCTCCTAACTTCTAATTTATAGTAGCCGACCATACCCAGAACAAATAGCGTTGGATACAGCAACGGATAACCTGGGTACACGCCGTACCTTTTGAGATGTATGAAGCGCACAAATTTGTTCTGGATACGTTCTAGCATATTTATGTATTTGTCCTCGTGTGGGGACCAAATCACGGCATTGCTTTCTAAGTGGCTTTTCACGAGAGCTTCGTAGAGTGCTTTCAAAGCTGCGATATTATCAAACTGATGAGCTTGTCGTAGCAGAAACCCTAGATTGCGATAAGCCTTTTTACATACGTCAACTATGTGTTTTCTGAAGTTTAAATCGGGTGTGAAGTTAACTCCTAGATCCTTAATCTCAGTGACGCGTTTCAGTGGTGTTCCCTCTATGTGGTATTGATGATGACGAAGAGAGCGAGCGCGGCTAAATGACATTACGCAGCACTTAGCCGTATTGAAGTACAGCTTATTGTCACTAGACCACTTCACAATTCTGTCTATGTCCTGCTGCAGTTTGTGATGATCAGCGTCCTCTATTATTTCCATTATAATTTTTAGGTCATCGGCAAATAATAAGGCTATCGCTTTTTTGATAACTTTTTGATTTACTCACTTTATATAAATATAAAATGTATGGTAATGACGTATCGCGCGCTATTTCACTTTTATGACGTTATGTCAATCCCATATGTATTAAATTTCGTAAATCGTCATTGTAATTAACAATGGCATGTTGGCTAAGCCTTCAGTACATTTAAATAGTAGGTAAATCCGACTCTTTAACTTGCTAACGACACTAACAAAAGGATCTAACTCCTACTTGTCTGCCACCAAAAGGACGCAAGTTTGGGGAGGGTAATTAGAAAAGTGTGCTTCTAGTGCACTAGGTACGGCCGCCGACAAGCCTGTGTGCTTTTGAACCTTAGTGCTACAGTAATAAGGTCGACAAGGGGTACTCGTAGAGAATCGAGTTCTGTTCCGCACCATTTGTTCTCACCTGAGCACTGGGTGGATTTGAGCCGTTAATTTATAGCTGATAGTACCGCAAACGACCTAGATTATACAGAGTGCTCTCAAAACTTCTAGGTTGTTCTAGCGATTTTAAACTGTTATGTTATCCTACATGGACAATATTCTTGGTTGTTGAATGATGCCCATAATGTAATTAGTGAAAAATTAATACAATACAAAAACTGAAAAATACTAGCGCAATATGTAAAAAGTAATATTACTTTCGTTTCTAATTTTAATGGAGTGTATTTAATTATTAAGCTTTATGAAACCGAATATTACACACAGGTTTCTTTTCTTATCGTTAGTCCAAAAAACAATTAATGCGTGATTAACTTACATTTTTTGAAAGCTACATGTTACCCAATGAGATCGAGTGAAGTTTTTTAATAAATAAATTTCAAAACTTTGAACTCGACTGCGGAAAACGTAAGGCCGATTGTTTTTAAAATATTGCACAACTAGCCTTTGCCCGCGGCTCCGCCCGCCTAAATACAGTATCCCACGGAAACAACTGTACTTTTTCGGTATAAAAAGTAGCATATGTGTAAATCCATAGCTTAAAGTAGTAGTATGGTAGTAGACCGTAGGGTCTACTACCATACCAAATTTCATCAAAATCTGTTCAGTAGTTTATGCGTGACAGAGTCACAATCACATCTATCCATCCATCCATCCTCACAAACTTCCACGTTTACAATAGTAGTAACTAGTAGGACTGCCAATGTGAAGCTAATGTTCCACCCCCCAAGAGGATCGACTACTCGAGATCGCTTCTAGAAACTTCTGGAAGATTCTGTCACAGAGCTTGTGTTGTATTTTTAACCCTCAACGACAACAGAGGGATGTTATAAGTTTGACGTGTCTGTTTGTATGTCTGTCCGTGACATCGTATCTCCCAAACGGGTTTGATCTAGTTTTATTTGCATGATCGAGAGTATTCTTAGCTGTAGTTCATCATTATCGGCTCGCTCACTGCTTGACAATGCAGGGGTTACAATTTTTTTTTATACATGTTACCTGACTCTATATAGATCCTTTGGTTACGCTTACGCCCTTAAGTTTCAAGTTACAATCTAGATGAGAAAAAAAAAACTTTATTCCGACTCCATCCCAAACTCCTTCAATATATTTGTAAGGCAACATACAATTCTACTTGTTTTTTAACAGGTTTGGTGTTTTAAAAATACTATTATTTTTATGGTGACGCGTGTTTAAAACTTTAAAACGCTTATTGTATGTAAACAATTTACTAAATAGTAAATTATATCGCCCGGAAAGCCGGTGCCTTGTGCTCTATACATATATCATCGCTCGCCCGCACTGCATGCGGCAGGGCTCTGTGCCGTTAAATAACAAGTTAAAATACTAACCAGAATGAATGTACAGTTAAAGCGGCACCAAAAATGTTATCACATAAGGTGGTTAAAAATCATTTTGTGCATACGATGATCTACTGTAGCTTATGTAGAGACGTTTAGGTTTGGGTAAAAATTTCGACAATAAAGTATACTAAATAGAGTTAGATTGCGCTGTGGCGCTGAGGTCATTAACATGATATAAACAGGTGATTTAAAGAGGAAGCAAAGACTTTTCCTAAATAACATCAATACATCAGCTGTGCTGTGTAAGGTGTGATTGGTTTTGAACATTCATATAACGTAACTCAACGCTAAAATAATAGCTCCTGCCATACTGTTGGCCAAGTCTTTACCGATTAATCAATTTTTCACTAGCCCAGTCTCATGGTAGAGGAAAACCTTTACTTTTTTACTCATGTAACTGAAGATGGAACTATTTGTAATGCCTACATAATATAATAAAGAGGAAAGATATGTTTGTTTGTTTGCATTGAATAGGCTTCGAAACTACTGGACCGATTCTGATTAAATTTGGCACAGATAAAGAATAGACCACGAGGGAGGACATAAACTACTTTTTATTGCGGCAAAATGTACGGTTCTTTCGAGATTTCGTTTGCGCGCACGAAGTCGCGGGCAAGATCTAGTGTAGAACGACAAAATAATTAAAAATAAATAAAAAAGTATAACAGCAAAAGGAATAATAAGAATCACAAAAACATTTATCTTACCGGGATTCGAACCCACCACATTCTGAATTTCCAAACAATGCATAAATTATACGTCGGTATGCGTACCGAGCTGCCAATCAGACTGTCGTACGACAGTCAGACAGCCGTAATTATTGATATATTGTTGCACGACGAAATAAGAAACATACATTGATTAAAAATACGTATATAAAAGATCGTCTCTCGTTTAAAGTATAAGATTAATTCAGATATTTTAAATAAAGTCCTGACAAGTCCTAGAAGGTTCCCTTGTGTGAGTGTATATTCATTGTAAGTGTTGCTAAATAAATTTTCCTCCGAGCAAACTAGATTGGGCGTACTAGGGCAGTCGCAGAGAGCCAATCAAAGGAACTGGCCCTGGGCGGCCATTCAATTACACCAAGCTCCTCCCGGACGCTACGAGAGAGTTCGGAATGAAAAACTCTGAGATCTTAATTTTCACTTGGACGTATTCTTAGATCGCTTGATATAGAGATAGGGATTGTTAAAAGTCATGTCGGACTTATCGTTTGATAAAGTTATGGATATAAAAATCGTTCTTCAGACTACATTGATCCCTGTCTACTAGGGTTAAATGATATAAATAATCAATACTGACATGACGTGTACAGCTACAGAAGTGCAGAGTACACGTGGCAGAAGTGAAACTTCATTTATCATATAAAAACCAAAAATACTCTCATCATGCCCTAAAGGACGTCAGTTCAAAAATAAAAAATTGTACACCTAGCGCCATCTGTGTATTGAGCCGTACTTTAGAAAGTTTAGTTGTTATGTAAGAAGTATAGGTATCCGACAGATGGCGCTACATGCAAAATTGTGTCGTGACGTGATGCGACCTTGAAGTTTCACTCTCACGCCGCCAAAGAATTTCACTTCAAAAAATTATAAATAGACATAATTCAACACATTTCGTTATGATTTGTTTAGGTATGTAACTATTATTATTATGTTCTTTTGCGGCTGCCTTTAGTGTCATGGCAAACATTTTCCCCAAATAACAACATACGTTTTCTCGTTACCCTCGAGTGCCCGACTTGATGACGTCATATGTTAGCTGGCCTGTGACGTTTCAACGTTCTATGATTTACCACATTGTTTTACTGTTGCCATGATTGATCTGATCCCGAAATGACGAGCCCCAGGCTGTGAGTAATGCGGGTCCGCTGGAGATCGTTCCTCGATGATGTTATATTAGTTCCTATATTAAATCCTCGTGCCTGGTATTTTTACAGGTTTAAGTTTGTACAGTAGCTGTAGCTTTTGTATCGATAGCGAATTTAGGGTTATATACCTAATATATAGAAAAATAAGTTTTTTTTTAATGAAATAGATCAGGAAACGAGCAGATGGATCGCATGATGGCAAGTGATTACCACTGCCCATGGACACCCGCAACACCAGAGGAGTTACAAGTGTAGCTTGCGTTCCTGGTACTCAAAATCCCCAACCCGCCCCTTGGGCCTCCGGTAACCTCTCTCACTTGGTGAAAGTTGAAACACTACGCAATCGTTATTTCACTGTTTTCTATAAGACCGTGGTGTTTATCCCGTCGAGCTGGCCCATTCGTGCCGAAGCCTGGCACGTTTAAAAGGGGTTTCGCGTCTACAGTGGATTTTGGCAGTCAATTTATGTTTATTTCACCGTAGCGCCTAAGCTGCTGATCCGATTTTAATAAAACTAAATATTTTAGTAATTAGTCAGCTACCCTATTATTGTTAGCAACAGCTGTACATTGCGATCTCCGCTAAATAAGTATTTTAAAGATCAGTATCCTTTTACTATTTCGCCGGTGATCATGGAGAACATACATTTTTTTTATCGGCTTTTCGAAAAGTCCATAATAAAAGTCCAAGAAATATATTGTTTTTGCAATGGCATAGGTATCTACGATCAACCGTTGGAGAAATACAGTCACAAGTAAGATCGGTGGAGAGCACATAAAACGCTCTTCTTATACAAAATATTATGCACGAGTGTCGTCACAGCGTTTGAAAATGTTTCATACATAATGTAAACTCCTCTCTACAATCGGTATTCATGTCCAGTTATAAAACTCCAATATTTTTTAATAATGTTCAGGATTTATTCTCCTTAATTATCATAACATGTGTCTCAATGGCCGTCCATCGCCAGTAATGCCCACCACGGCGTTCATCCAAAACAGTTGACGATCACCAAGATTATATATTTTTATACAAATCAAACTTTACACTTCGAGCATCATTTCATATCTATGTTTAAGATATTATTTTTAAAATCATTTCATCTCATAACCAAATATTTAACAAATAATAGTAATTAACTCATTTAAACCATTAATTGAAGGATTAAACATTATTATGTATAAGTATTTTATATAACCTTATATAATAAGCTTACAATAAATACAAAATTGATTTAACCAACTTAAATACTGCTTTGATGTTAATCACTGTTTACAACACGACAAAAAATGTACAACACAAATAAAATAAGGACTTGAAAAGTAATTTTAGTTTTTCAATCATAGCAAAAAACCGTCGTTTTTTTAGCCCTTTTTAGTCCTGTAACTGTTTAATTTAGCAACTGAATACTGTTACTAATAGTTTTTGCCTTTTTCGGTCCATATTTATGTTGCCTTTCGGAAAATATATAAGATTTGGTAAAATCAACTACGGATATTTTGGTATATGATCTATTGCGCATTTAAAGACGTTTAGGCAAAAAAAATATTGTCATACTCAAAGTAAAAAAATCATTTCATAATGGGTGGATCTCCGCTCAACGCAAACTCCCCCATATAAAGGCTTTTGAGTATGACAATTATTTTACTGCCTAAACGTCTATACATAAGCAGTAGACCATATGTCCAAATTAACTTACCGAACCTTATATACCTATATATGTTTATAACAAAACTGCAAGCTCCCTGTTCTAAAATCCCCTTACTAGTTCATATTGCAACGTCCTTGACCGAGCGGCATCCTATCCTTGAAGAGATAAAATCAATAACAGATGGACGAATCCATGCAGCGTCTCAACACAGATTAAAAAGGAACAGATAAACAGCTAGAAAGTTAGCTTTCGATTTAAATTGCACTACCTACTACAAGCATACGATCGTGTCCACGATTGCGTGGAAAAATTGTGGGCCGTTGAAGGGGACGTCAAAATTTCCAAATTTGGATCGATGTAGATCGTTCTATGAAAGCTCTGTAGGTACGTAAGTATAATATATTTTCTACTTAGTAATCACAGTGTCGCATTTGTTTTGGATCTAATCATAAACGGTAGTTGTCAATGACGATGATAAGCGCTTGCTCATCATTGTCAACTTCCGTTCCCTCTGCTACGCTAGCCTACATACCTATTGACAGACTACATACCTACGAGAGGTCGCCCTGTGGTCGAAATTCGACCACTATAATCCATAATATAATTGTTAAGTTTGAACTTTATTTTTCAGGTATGTATGCGTGTATGAACATAATACACGCTAGGAAGGCTCGGGGTGGGCACCGGCCACCGGAGAACGAAACTATTTTCTTGCTTGTTAATCTGGCCTGCCAAGCGTGTAAATCTAGCTATCACAGTTCAATATTCGCTATTAACTATTTGGTCGGCTCTGTGCCGCCATAACTTACATTGAAAAGGTGTAAACGACGTGAGTATTGAGTATTGACAAATTGTGAATCGTTTCCTACGAGCTTGCTTTTCGAGCTCAAAATAACGCGAAATCGTCGGCAGACGTGATACCGAAATATCCACGCTCAATTCACACCAGATTAACTTTTATTTATATTTCGCTAGAACCCAGATTCGATTGTGCAGGAAGCTTTATTAGACTTTAAAGTCGATATTGATTTAAGCCATAACCGCGAGTACGTTTAAACAAATACAGGGACGAGAGTCGAGAGTCTCGAGACATAATATGACGACTGGGTGCGATGTCATCTGCGTAATACGTTAGAAAAGTAGCTTGACAGACAAGAAAAAAACATTGTATAGCTTTATACATTGTTAGTGGTTAGTGTATACATAGTATATTCGAAGGTCGATTCTGCTAATTAAATCCTGCAATAAAACAGTAACGATCCAGTCCCGATTTGTTAAAACTGCGAAATGTTTATTCTAATAAACGTCAATACAACGTCAAACCCGTTTTTATTGATCCAAAATCCAAAAATCGGATATCAAGACGATTCATTTGTAATTCAATACAAGTGAAATTAAAGTGTCAGTAAATCCCGAGAATCGGAGTCCAGATAGGGTTCACGTAAACAAAAAGATTAAATTCGACCAAACGAACTAATGTGTCAGTGTATTTTCTGTTGCACCGAAAATATGTGACATTTAATTTAGCGTATTATTGTTGTTTTGTTTACGTTAACATTAAATTGAATCTGAATACAGTAATGTTATTTGTCGCAATCCCTATCTTTATTTAAACTACCTAGATAACATTGATCGACAGAAATAAAAACGTCGCTGATAGGAAAATACATAATCCATCATTGCTGGGATAAAGATTGGAGTCCGAAAGCTATTTGGCTTCCATATCGAAAGTAATCCAAGTAAACAATATGCCGGGATTTCATATCGCCCGCGCCGGTATTGTATTACAATAAACGGGTATTGGATACTAGTATCGGATATTATGTTGATAGCGCTAAAGGGATTTTCGGTTTTGAAGGTTCAGTGATAGATATTCTACAAAGTATGCAATATGACTATTAGGACTTTAGATTGATTCATAAGACTGGCCTTTTTTGAGGGTATACCTAAGTATGTAGAAAAAAGTGACGGGCAAACGCGTACCTACCTATTATAGTCGTGCGTAACACGGCTGGAGTAATTGTTTTCTAAATCGCCTGATCTCTTCCAACTAATCATTTTGTGATGTATAGGCAATCCTTAGCTTTAAGAAAAAAACATTGTAACTCTCAAAGGCGATGTAATTAGTGAAACAAAACGCCTGTTGATTCATATCTGTACATCTGCGTGAGACGTCTCAGAGAGATGTTACGTCCTGTCCACATGTCCACGGCACGAAGGGCGACGTGTTCAACGTAACACGGTGCGTTATCGCGGCACGGTGAGTTGACATAACGTGCCAAATGTAAAAACATGCGTCACGATGCCGGATCGCGGTGCCATGTAAAATTCTGGTACGTTATATCACAATAAAAATAATGTACAGCAGACCATCTTCATACTAGACCGCCCGAATCGGCGCACGCAAACACAAGCGTCATTTACACAGCCGCTAACAAAACTTCAAATAGCAGAAGCATGGAGTATCACGCCGCGCGCCGCACCTACCTTGGCGCTGCATTGAACGACTACCGAGTTTTAGTTTAGTTGTGCCGCGACGCTTGCGCATTGTCAACGCTTTCTTTGTAGACGTACCTAGCACCCTAGCGCTCTGCTCGGTGACGCTCAATCGTAGGTGAAAATTTCAAAGACACAGCTGAGTTCCGCTACTGTACATTATTTATATTGTCGTTCTGCACCGTTCTGCGGCGACGCACCGTGCCAGGACGCCGCTACCGCGACACTTTGCCGTTTTACATTGACGACGTCATGCCGTGGACGCGTGGACGGCCCCTTAGAATGATGCCCTTGTGTCGAGTGTAGATAGACGGTGTTGCCATTGTAATGCCGTAATTATTTTCCACTTTTTCCGCCAGTTTATGGGGCATATTTTTGAGAAAATATTCATTAGGCTGCCAATTTGTTAGCATTAAAAGATGCCATTCTTTAGAAAGTATGATTAAAACGTCGTTATTACATCGTGGATTTATTCTTATATGATTCTCTGCCTGGTCTTTATAATAATTTAAATAAATAAATAACAAATGCCATAGTAGAAACAGAGCAGGATTGAAATAAAACAGAAATCTTCTCGTAATTAACTTACACTTTAATTTTAGGTTTATTGAATTATAAATGAATCGTTTTGATATCATAAACTGACTTTTGGAGCTTGGACCAGTTAAGACGGGTTTGATGTTCGTTTGACGTTTGACGTCCATTTTGCAGTTTTAACATATCGGGACTGGATCATAACTGTGTTATTGCAGGATTCAATTAACAGAATCGACCTTCTGTTCTAATTATTCAGTCATTACATAGATGATAGAACCATTCTCAAAACATATGTCGGCCTGATGATCACGATGATATAGTAATATAAGTACAAGATTCCCGTTGTCGCGGCGCGGCTGTGCAAATATTAATTTAATACTCTAAACCCCTTTGCGAGAAGTTTTACGGCCGCGGCTCTGCTACACTTACCTGAACAACAGACCAAGTTGTTTATGGCCTGTGCCAGAGAAATTCAGTTAGTGACATTGTTTGTTTAACGTAACAACTCGTTTACAAACAACACACATAGTGATTGGCACAAATGAAATCTACATATTACTAGCTTACCCGGCAAACGTTGTTTTGCCATTGTATGTATATTTTAATGCCACATTATATAAAAATTATAATAAAAAATGAAAAAATTGACGATAAAATAAAATTTAGGGGTGGGTTACCCTTATAATTTAGGGGTTGAAAAAATAGATTACGACAGATTCTAAGACCTACCGAATATGCAAAAAAAATAATCATAAGAATCGGTGAGGCCGTTTCGGAGGAGTGTGTCCTCTAACACTATGGCACGAGAATTTTATGTATTAGATTATTATGATCAGTTGACGTATCCTATGTCTACTTTATTTGTCCCTACCCTGTCTTTATGTAACCCCGTTATATCAGCGGTTGTCACAAAATATTTTCATTTCAAGTTACAAACACTGATCAAAATGAAAATCTGCATCCACCGTAGAAAATCTTCTTGGTTGTAATAAAATAATAATATATTTCGCTTCACACCACGTCAAATTCCCATATTAAGTATCCATAGATCTTGTGTTACGGGGACTAGACAACGGGAAGTATTAATACTTATACTATATACTTATACTTATATATATACTATATACTTATACATTTTAGATACTATTTAAGATTTTGATTATATTATACTAGAACCCGCGACCTCCGGGTTGAGTTGAACAACGGTTGAACAACGGGGCCGCAGAAGTCGTCATGCAGAAAATACGATTCGTTTCAAAACGCAGAATTAAAACACATAATTAAAACACAGAATTTAAAAAGTATTCACATACTAATGTGCATTTTATGGCGTAAAAAGTTGCGAACACTGAAAACGTTTCAGCGGCCATTTTTACTTATGCAGTTCGGCCAGCGGCCAGCGCGGCGGGGCGCAGTTGTTAGTCGGCTTCAATGCAGATACTTCCCGGCGACGATTCTAGAACATATTTCGTAGGATTTTAAACTGAGTTAGAAATATATGTTAGAAAAAACTGTTACTTATCGAGTTTAAACTGTGTTACCGAGTTGAAGTAGGTATGTTAGCAAATCAGTTGGCCCCAGATTCAATTTCTCTAAATGATATTTTCATAGATTTGTATTCGAAGCTCGGAAATAAGAAGGTACAGTGTTTCTCCATTAGGCATAGGTTTTTCTCAATATACGCCGGCGTAATTGATATACGGCTGCCGAACTGAAATAAATACTGATTCTTTTAAAGCGTATCGTGGAGTAATGAATTTATGACTTCTTTGCCAAGGCTAGTTTTGATCAATTTTTGCGACTACTCCTCCTGTCGGAAAATCAATGCGCATCTTGTAACTATACATTCTACTATTAGAATGTGTGGTTACAAGTATCCCGCGCCCTGCACACATAGAGTTCGGACTGCAGATCGGACTGTCGGCCCCACGCATTTAAAAAAAAAAATAATAATACATTTATTCAGAAACATTTGGACATTACACTACGCAAGCTACATTAGGTACGCGTTCGGTTCGTAGCGTGGCCCGGGTTGGAACGGCGCGTGCTATTTCCCGCGGTCAGAACTCTACGTGTGACGGGCGCTATTAAGTTGCGTCGGAATCTAAGCTTTAACCACTGTTATCAGTGGTTAAAGCTTAGATTCCGCTTAAAGCTAGCTTCGCCACAGATTACTAAATTTTTCTGTTTTTTACTACTTCGCTATGAAGCGGCGGTTGGAGGCTGTCGTAAGATTTGTGATGTGGCAGAGCAGTGACCTGGTGGAAAAGGAATGAACAACAGACGATTTGTATAATGTTGAAGCGCCACATGTTAGGATCAGTTTCTCTCTGAGACGCGACGCGACGATGCTGTAATAATATGCAGCACTGCGGCACTGGACGCCGCGCGCAATATCGATTTCGTTCGAGCGCTTATAAAAAATGCTTCTCGTGTCGCGTCGCGGTGAAAACATACCCTATACATGTGGAGCATCAACGTTATACAAACCGTATCTTGGTCATTGCTTATCCGGCAGGTCACTTCTCTGCCACATGAAGAAAATCACTGGGCCTAGCAGGAACATTTGATAGCGGCGTAAACGTAACGTTATCGAATGAGAATTGTATGAAAATCTACCAAAATCATAACAGCGCCCATACAAATTTCATTTGATAATGTTACGTTTACGCCGCTGTCAAATGTTTATGCTAGGCCCCCACATCACAAATCTTACATCCAGCGAGCCTCCAACCCCCGTTTCGTAGCGAAGCAGTATCAATAACTATTTAGGTACTATAATCTGTGGCGAGGCGAAGCTGTGACTACAGCAGTTAAAACTTTAGTTCCGATGCAACTTAATAGTCTATAGTTAGAAGTTATTTATTTACACAGTAGCACTCGGTAGTCTTGCTCGTCTCCGATGCCCGTCCGACCACTGACGGCGGCGACCGCGACCGACCTCGCGGCGGTGTCCGAGATTAATCTATCTGCCTCGCGCAATGAATTCAATTAGAACTGTTTATTTTTTGTTCTTAATTAATTATTTAAAACTACGCTTCTAGTTTTTACTGTGGTTGCTTTGTATCTGCGAAGCTCTCCTCTGGTTATAAACCAGCAGGACTTCTTTAGACACATTTATTAGGTATTAATCGACAACGAGACGTTCGGCTTTTTTTTTTCATTAAAATATATCTCTCATCCTAACGGTCAATAAATGCCAACCTATATCTTTGCGGTCTAGTCGTTTGTTGTATACTGTACTATAATTAGCTAAGAAGCTGCTAAGATTGTTCAAATCCGGCTGAAATGTTAACGCCATATAGATTCCGGAGCCAATCTCTGTTTATATATTATTCATGGTGCAGTCCACAGACGCTGCGCTTCCGTCGCCAATAGCACCCTTCAGGTCGTGCATCAATAAACATAAGCCAGAATCATTAACAATATTCATATTTTTTCACAAAGGGCCGGTTTAAAATCATCTGATAAGTTTCGGATAGCTTATTCGGAAGCTTTGGCGCTGCTAATACTTAATACCGAGCGACAAGAACAAAATATCCAAGTAAGCTATTTGACGGATTTCAGTAGATTGTGAAACAGACCCTTGTGATTTTACAACAAGTGAGCGAAGCGCTTCACTACAATTGGAGAGGTTCGAGTTAGGACTTAGGTAAAAGTTTACGGAGACTTTAGTCGTTTAATCCAGGGTCGCGCCGGGCTACTGGCAATACAGTCATATTTTGATGAACACATCCTCAGATGTTTTGGATGGTGGGTCAGCGTAAGCGATTTATATTGATAAAAAATATTCGTATCTGTTATCTGCTCAATTTCGTTTAAGGAAAGGAAGAGAGTAAACATGAAGTGCTCAATTTTAATTTCATTAAATTGTAAAGGTTCCAATTGGTTATGTGATTTCTGATAGCTCTTATCTCTTAAGATCGTTTTTTACCCGTTGTTTAAAAAAATGGCGTCCATAAACCAAAATACTTTTAGATTATACAATTTTCATTCACATTTCATTTCTCGTAATTATTTCAATTCAGATCCATGGAGAAGTGGAGTTAATCAATAAATTATTAATGATGCCGTGGTGATCCAGGTGTAATAACGCTTACATCTCGCTTACATGTAACTCCCGTTTTCTGGTAGGTACCTGTAACACAAGTTCTTCGGATACTTAGCACGGGGCCAGATTGACGTGGTGTGAAGCGTCCATAGAAATTTATTTATTTATTTATTATTTAACCTAATTGTATCTTTGGTCGTTGGTGGTGGTTGGTGGATAATTGTTATATAGTTAAACTATTTACTACTCAAATATTTAGTATAATCACTTTAAAATACATCTTGATGTATGTATTAATTGTTCCTGTAGCCAACTGAGCCGATCCCGCACGTATCCGCTCGGGACACTTTTTAAAGAGCCTATACAAAACTAATATTATAAAAATGAAAGTTTGAGAGGATGGATGGATGGATATGTGGCGGACCAATTAGCGCCACAATCCTGAATCGCGCTATCGAATTTTCTGTAGTTCGGCGCTATATATACAACAGCAGGTTTCGACCTTACCGAGCATACCACCTCGCTCGTACGGAGATCTCCCTTTGGGGCTTCCACATATTCCCACAGATAGATAAATGGATGGATGTATGTTTGTTACTATTTCACGCAAAAGCTACTGAACGATTTGATGAAAAACTGTTTTTGCCGAAATTTGGTATGCCAGTATTTCGAGCTCTGGATTAACAACATAGGCAAATTTTTATCCCGAATAAGTACAGTGTTTCCGCGGGATAATGTATTTACCCAGGCGGAGCTGCGGGCAAAAGCTTGTACAAAATAAACGAACCCAATAGTAATAGTCAACTCGCACGTCTTGGGTACTCGGGGGTAAGCACGAACAATTCGTAACGTTATCGAATGTCAATACTCAATTATATAGGCGTTGTCATACATAATTTCCACGTAAGAACGAACGATACGAACACGTACTCGTGAATTGTTCATATTGGCCCCACTGTTGGCGCGTTATCCTGTGCAGTTGACCTTGGGTGCCGCTGCGCTACGCCGCGCGCCGGCCGTCGTCCGGAGCTCGTAGTTCGGGCCGGCGCGCGGCGCTACGCGACCGCCTTGTAAGTTGTGACTTGCGACTTACCGGCTTTTACGAGGTCGTTTTGTCGGTCAATGTGGAACCAGCACGCTTAGTATGACCGCGTATGCGTTTTAACGGTTTCTTTCATTCTCTAAAAGCTGACGATCGAGAGCGTTCTTAGCTGTAATTCATCTTTATCGGCTAACTCACTGCTTAACAATACGGGGGTTATTAATTTTTTTAAATTTTGTTTCTAATTTATGTATGTTGTAGGTTGTGTCTACAAATTGTTCGTTTGACAACGCTCTGTCTTCATATATACACAAGAATGTTAAATGTGGAATAAAAGTTATGCTTTAAACCAATTAACGATATCAAGTTATACAAACTAGTTAAATTTTTAAAGGCTTCGTTTGCGATTTTTTGAAGATTAATTGTTTAATGAGAAATATTTGAAAAGTTTTTGCATACGCCTATTAGTTTCGAGTACGATCGGTGTTGCTAATAACAATGCAGATAATATATACAGTTGATGATAAAAATATCAACTAGTGAAAATAAAAATCTCAAAAAACAATAGCCAAGTGTTACTTTAATAAAAAATCCATGGGTCAATAAATACTACGTATGGAATGTGTTAGCGCAAGTGTGGCGTGTTAAAACAATCTGAAACTTCGATATTTATCATATATAATAGACTAGCTTTTGCCGCGTGTGTTAGTGGTCTTGGAGAAAAAACTTCTTCAGCAAATAACTCTACTCGCTGCAATTACTTCTGTATACAATATTGAAAATGTTTTGAGGGTTTCGTACCCAATGGGTAAAAACGGGAGTCGGGACGCTATCACCTCAACGCGACGTGCGAGACCGCTTAATATATATTTTTCGTGCTTGAATATAAATTTTACGATATCTTCTAAATACAAGATATTAATTTAAACTGTATGGTTTAAAGGGCTGCAATTATGTGGATAAAATGCTTAAAGTGAGTAACGTAGTTAATTTAAAATGAAAGTATAAATAGCTTCTGAAAATACCATATATAATAATAAGTATGAACTGGGTAGGTACGAGCAGCTAGTTTTATTAAGTAAACCGCTATGTCCCTGCATTTTAAATCTGCAATATCTTCGAAAATATTAATTTAAATTACATGCTGTAAAGAGGCAAATTGATCTATGTTAAACGCTCAATGTATGTAAGGTACTTTATTGGATAAGGATTAATGCTGTATTGATTAAAATCGCTTCGTAAATAAGCCATTATTTATTGTAAAAAGTAAAGGATAAAATATGGTTATTGTGGGTTATCCCTAAGAGATAGAGTTATACTATCGCGGACTTTTTTGTAGACCTTTTTGAGGTGTACAATACTGTAGTACATTATTTTGATCTATCTCGTAGTGTTCATTCAGTTTGCAATGTAAGCGCAAAAAATGTGTCTAATTACGACATTAGAAACCTCTAAAATTATCAGCTTTTCTTTACTATATTATGCATATTACATACATATAAACCTTCCTCTTAAATCACTCTATCTACTAAAAAAACCCGCATAAAAACCGTTGCGTAGTATTAAAGATCTAAGCATACATAGGGACAGACAGAACTAAAGTGTAATGCACCACCAATGCGTTGTGCACCAAGAGTTGTGTAACCCTGAGACTATAGCCTACAGACTGTGCAAAACGCTGACACTGAAGTGTAATGCACCAATAGACAATAGTTGAGTACCTCTGTCACGATGGTGGAAGGCACCTCGCCGTCCGTGTTCTTCGCGGGCTCCAACGGCAACGGGTACCGGCTGTCGGCGCAGGGGGTGCGGACCCTGCAGGCTTTCCTCCGGGAGCATGGAGCCGACTGCGTGAGGCAGTTCATGCAGGTATTGATACTTGCATAGAGCTGTTGCGATTGTTTGATCGTTGCCTGGGAAGTGAGAGCGGTGGAGATCCTTTGATCGTTGTGTTGTGGTCTTTGGGGAACTGCCATTAGATGAGCTTATCTTCTATAGTAAATTTTATTACACTCACCTGGGCCTTTAGTCAAGATGAATTCGATAATTTCGACGGCGATGTTCGAAAATGTATGGGATTTGATATGACGCATCGCAAGCGACATGTCACTTAGCGATGACTTATGTCCATACAAAATTGTTAGGGATTTGCCCCCGATGAAGCTACCACCGCACGAAATAAACGAATGTTCATAATTAAACTACCGACGTTATAACATTAAAATTATTTTTATGCTTATAATATATCATTTGGAAGATAAATAATTAAGTATGATTTTTATTTCAATCAATGATGTCACTAAACAAGTATGCCTTACCAAAATTATGACATGCTAATTGCTGTTGTAACTTAACACTGGTCCATTAAAATGACGGTCCATCAATTTGCCATTTTCCTCTAAAAGATTCTCAAAAAAATGTTGTTCGGAACAGTCGATGTCAAAACGCAGCCGTCTGTAACTATCTTGGGGTATGCATGTGTACATGACGATAAACGCAGGTTCAGTTTATACCTAGACATCACGCATCTCGGTGTGAACTGACGCTTAGATGACGCCATTAGTGTGTGCGATCACGGCTCTACCTTGACCATTTTTGTAACTATGCATTTCTGAGTTTCTATTTGAAATTTTCTTTTGTTTCGGCCTTTTTAGACCCCTTTTTTTACGTAGTCGGGTTATAGTTTCTTAAACTCCGTTTTAACTTTAATCTAATACAAAACTATACGTATATTATTTACAATTTAAATCTAGTAACTACCGTATCACGAGGAAACTATAATTAATATTATTTATTAAAGGACCTTAAAGGTAATAAAGTAACTGAAAAACTGAAATGAAAATGAACTAACCATAGCATACACAGTAAATGACGAGTTGATTCGAACTCGAAGAACGATTTATAAAATATAACTATTTATAATAATTTATATTCAATAAACGCAATAGAGATCATTCAACATTCATTCATTTCACCAATGCAATTATATCACTTATTCACTTTTAATCGTATTTTAATCATAATAAACTTCTAAACACAACGATACCGCGGTATAACGATACCGAGAAAAATTTAAGACTCGTATAGTGACATCTATCGAACGAGTGAGTAATAAAAGTGCTAGTAATTGATTTCATCTTCATTTTCATATTAAAATCGGATGAACTAATTAACCGATTTTGATCTAGTTTTTTTTTGTTTGAAAGCTGACAAGAGTGGTCTTAGATTCATCATCATTAGCTCGTTCACTGCTTGACAATATAGGTTATTTATTTTTTTAATTTGTTATGTATTGCCTGTAAAAAATTATATTTATAAAATAAAATATCATGTTATGAAGGAACATAATATATAAATTATATAGTTATAGTCTTATCATACGTAATGTTAGAAAATTGGACAAATATTGTACGAATTGTATTATAAAGGTATATTTTGACTTAAACAATATGATATAATATAATGTATATACAAATTATGTAAATATTTGTAGTGTGCTTGCCAAGACCTTTCTTTTGATACCAAACATGTGATAATTATCTCGATTTAATTTTTTTAGATATTAGAATCTGAGG